>BSQW01000002.1:7868926-8468926 GCA_030161315.1 Eutrema japonicum | reverse complement strand
AAAATTCTCACCAAATCATTTCGCTTCAAACCACACTAAGAAACAATAGAATACAATTTTCAAGCTTGCATAATAACAATATATACATTATGGCAGCTCAAGTGTCAAAGAAATTTTGCAGTGTCTTGATGATTGTAATTTTATTTACAGCGTTGTTTTCAGCACAAGTATCTCAATCCATCAAGATAGATGTGTGTGTAGAAGACTGTATCACAAATCAGTGCATGAAAGCATCAAAAAAAGCGACTCCGACGATATGTGACAGTCCTTGCAAGATAATTTGTGATCCATTCCATAATGTGCGATACATCGTGGTTATCAAAATCCTGTAAAAAGGTTTTGCAGTACATTCAGTTGGATATGTCAATAACAATAATTGGAAAGTGTGAACGTAATTTTTTAATGCATAGGTTATATTTGTAAATTTGTATCATTCGATTGATTAATACCTAATGTACGTATTTATTTTTCTTCCATTAAATAAATATTTAAATATAAATCATGGTAGAATTATTTTGCAAGTATCAATTAAAATGTCTAAGCTCTGAAAAGATGTCCATGTCAACAAGACAACACCTTCAAACTTATAGAATCTAATCAATCCAGGTTATAGATTTTAGGACGAATTTGGAAAATTTCTTATCCCTTCTTTCTAAAAATTCAATGAACCTTTTTTTTATCTTCTTTGGCTTATTACGTTTGAATTACTTTATTCGTTATTCAAAAACAGTTGATGCCAAATTTCTCTGTTTGGCTCACTCACTGATCTCTTTGAGTCTATGTTCCCTTTATTATTGAATAACTGAATATGATGCCAGATTTTTCAAAATATCACAAGCATATATCTCAAGAACAATAACATTAATAAGGTTCAAAAAAAAATACCATTAACGTGATTGAATAATTTTTAATTTCTCACAAGTCATTTCCTCTTTGGATCATTTATCATAGCGAACATCTTTACGTCTTTCACATTAGATTTTTCAATTTACAAATAAAATGGAAATTTCCTTTTGCATTGTCAAACTCCTCTCACTTTGAGCTTTAACGATGAGCACAACATACTTACGCACAAATTGTAAAAAGATTTATATCTAAATAAATGACATATTGACGAGCACAAGATACTCATGCACAAGTTGTAAACATGTTTTATTTATAAATAAATGGACATATTGACGTTCTTGTCCTATCCTTGCAATGGCCTCCAAACAAAAATCTTCTTCTTCTCTAAAGTTATTATTCTCAAATTGGGAGTCAAACAAGATTAAGTTACACAATACATACATGATGGTGCAAAAGCAATGTTCGAAGAGATGATCATGTGGATGCAGATCGAACAAAAAACACTAATCATTCAATTAATTAGGCAAACGATCTAATACAAAGTCGTATAGATCTATGCACAAATCAAAATTAAAAACATGGGAAATGACATAAACGTGACCATCTCTCTCCGAAATTTGCTAAGCAATCATATGAATCTCATTCGGTTTCCAGAAAACAAGAACACGCTTAGATCGAATGAATTGATACGAGGATAATAGAAGGCCGATCGAGTCAGATTCGAATTGAGAAGAAGAGAGACAGAGAGATTTGGATTTTGCAGTGAATTCTGTGATTTTTTGTTTGATTTTGTTTTGGATCTTCTGATGAGTGGAAGAGAACGACGTACTATGTTGTATAAAGTTAAAACACGTTTTGACTTTGGTTGGGTCGTAATTGGGTCGAAGTCTCAAATCTTAGCTCATTTTGCTGATCTATTTTTAATTAGGGGTGGGCATAAAACCCTTAACCCAAAAAACCAAACCGAATAAATTGAAATAAATGATTTGGTTTGGTTATGGTTTAATTGATCTATTTTTAATTAGGAGTGGACATAAATTCCTTAACCCAAAAAACCAAACCGAATAAATTAAAATAAATGATTTGGTTTGTTTATGGTTTAACCTAAGAACCTATTTGGTTATTATTTTTATTTAAGTTTTTTATTTCGGTTTGGATTGGTTAAAACCCGTAAAACCGAATAGTATTTTTTTTTTTCAAATCAAATTTACAATGATTCTATATATCTTTGGTTTTACATTAGGTTTACTTTTGATCAAAAAAAAAATATTAAGTTTATAATTATTAAGTTTTTTTATTGAGCTTATCTTTGTGATTTAAGTAAATTAAAAATTCAGTGTTTAATCGCGAGAATGTTGGAACAATAGGTACTTCTGCCACGGGAAAAGGGTCAAAAACAACCCAAACTAAATTCGGTGTGCCGAAAAAAACCCTAACTAAAATACGGTGCCAGTTACTGCCTGAACTCAATATTAATTCAAATTTCCTACCCAAACTACTAAAACCAATCTGAATCCAACCTTGACCATAAAACCGTTAGTCAACATTTTAATTGTGCTGATGCGGCATACACGTCGGATGACACGGTGGAACCCGCAAACAAAACGAACAAAACGACGCCGTTTTGCTTCAGTCTAAACTTGAAAAAAAAACCAAAACTACGTCGTTTTGAATTGGGGGTAAATTAAAAACACAAAATCGATTTAGGGTTAGACACTTCTTCTTCCTCGTCGTGTTCTTCTGTCGGAGAGATTGAGAGTTCTATTGTTGGAGGATTAAGAGTTCTTCTTCTTCGTCGAGTTGTATTGTTAACGCCGTTTTTGGCAGGGTTAGACAGTTCTTCTTCTTCGTCGAGTTATATTGTCGGAGGATATCTAATGGAAAATCAAGGTCGAGGCTTCCCTAAGAGATGCAAGTGCGGAGAACCTGTCATGATGAAGACATCTTGTACTGCTAAAAACCCTGGAAGACTGTTTCATGCGTGTCCATGTGCAAAGGAAGGAGTAAGATCACTCATTTTCTTGTTTGAGTATAGTTTAGTGTGTTTTGTGCATTGACTTATGTTTATATGTGACAGAATTGGTATCATACATTCAAATGGACTGATACATGTATGGTTGAAGAGCTAGAGGACTTGATAGAGAAAGTCGCTAATGTTGAAGAATCTTCGATGACATTGCAAAAGAGCTTCAACGGTTGTGAGTCCGAGATTGGCACTTTGGCGATGGAGACTCGTATGTGTGAGGCTGTGGTTGAGAACGAGATCAGAGATGTCAAATTGCAGCTCCGTAGCTTGAAGAACCTTCTCGGATTTGCTTTGGTGATGGGATTCTTCTATATTTTTATGTTTTGAGCATGAGAGTAGGGGAGAATAAGTATGTAAGAGAGTAATTTATGTATGTGTTTGAGACAAATATGTGTATGTGTTTGAGACAACTTCTATCTCATGAATGTGTTTTAAGGAAGATTGTATGCTGCTTTGAATTTGTTATTCAAACTGAAAGCTTTAAAAACTGGTGTTTGAGCAAGCAAAACAGAGTAATAAAGGTTCCAAAAGCATCATGAAAAATCAATTTTGTTTTTTTGGTGTGCCAACCCGAAATAAAGGCAGATTCATACACATACCAACCATAAATAAAGACAGATTCATACACATACCATGAGTTACAAAAAGCTTACTACTAAAAACATTCATGACATAAAAACAGTCTAAAAAGCATCATGAAATGTCATAAACCGCTGCATACTCCAAACTCTTTTCAGGTCACCGCTCCCTTTTTTACATCTCACCAATTTCTGACTCTCTTCTTCACCATCAGAATTAGGAGGTGTGTTATGGTAGTCCAACTCTGGATCGTCATCAATCAAACCAAGCACATTTCTTTCAACCCTAAGCTCTTCGTCAAATGGCTCGTGAGACTCCTGATCACATGGATGCTCTGCTTCATTAACCATGAAAACTTCTACACTACCACACCATTTAGCCGCTTCAACCATATTACGAAAACTCTGGCCATGATCCCCATCACACAAAAACTTCCGCTCTTTGTTATCTTCAAAAGGCAACTTGTACCATATCTTCTGGCCATAAAATTCATCAGGATGCAACTTGGTGAAGAACTCATCGGGATAACAATCAATGCTTGTGTTTTCACCACCATGATATGAGATTTCTCCTAAGTGATTCTTTATCCAATTCCCACTTCTGAAAATACTGAACGTTACTTCACTATCGAAGAAGCTGAAAATAAAAACATTACAGTTAAAACTCTCTTAGCCATTACATCGAACACTTGGTGGCTAAAATGAATTCTGATTCTGTATTGATGAAAAATTGAATCTAGTGAAACTACAAACATATGAAAACAACTAGACAAATTGACTCTCTACACGAAATCAAAACGATAATTACGACAATGTAACAACACGGTTCCAACTTACCTCATTTTCGAATTCAGTCAAATCGATCCTCCGACAATGAACCACTTGATACCTCACCAGTATCGCTGGAATAACCTTTTCCGAACCCAGATCAAACTCTTTTCCCTCTTAATCACAGCCTCTCAATCAGCCTCTCAATCTCTCGGACAGAAGAACACGACGAGGAAGAACACGACGAGGAAGAAGACGTTTTTTCTAACCCTAAATCGATTTTGTATTTTAAATTTACCCCCAATTCAAAACGACGTAGTTTTGGTTTTTTTTTAAAGTATAGACTGATGCAAAACGACGTCGTTTTGTTCGTTTTGTTTGCAGTTCCACCGTGTCATCCGACGTGTATGCCGCATCAGCACAGTTAAAATGTTGACTAACGGTTTTATGGTCAAGGTTGGATTCAGGTTGGTTTTAGTAGTTTGGGTAGGAAATTTGAATTAATATTGAGTTCAGGCAGTAACTGGCACCGTATTTTAGTTCAGGTTTTTTTCGGCACACCGAATTTAGTTTGGGTTGTTTTTGACCCTTTTTCCCTTCTGCCACTTGAGCCATGATCATAGACACGAGAGAGGAGACATGGACATCAAATTAAACATGGACACAAGAGAAACTTTTGAATAGCGGACACAAGTGTCAATATTGTTTTGACAATAAAAAAGAACAAAAATCATTTTTTCAAGTGAATCAATTCTATCATGTGTGATGTATATGGTAATTCTTCCACAAAAATTTATAACACATGAACTTGTCATCTTTTGTCATGTAGATTTATCTATTAGTTAAAATAAATTTACAACTAAAAAAATATGTATATATTCTGAGTTCAAAAATAGATATTCGTAACAACATGTGGTATTAACATTTTTGTAAAAAAAATGCCAATTCAATACGTGTTGTGTATGCTAAGATTTATAACATGAATAGTTTTTATGTTTGTTTGAAAGATTGAATAATTAACTGTTAGATGAAATATGGCCAAAATAGTACGTATAACACACATAAGTTGTCCAAACATCAATCGATATACTTACCTAATTAAGAAAAATAAACAAAAATTAAAAACAAAAAAACAAATTGACATCCTATAAAATTGGTAAACTTCTAAAGTATGATAAAAACATTTTTACTATATAAATCATCTTAAATCAACGCAAAATTCTCACCAAATCATTTCGCTTCATACCACACTAAGAAACAATAGAATACAATTTTCAAGTTTGCATAATCACAATATATACATTAAGTCAGCTCAAGTGTCAAAGAAATTTTGCAGTGTCTTGATGATTGTAATTTTATTTACATTGTTGTTTTCAGCACAAGTATCTCATTCCATCAAGATAGATGTGTGTGTACAAGACTGTATCACAAATCAGTGCATGAAAGCATAAAAAAAATGACTCCGTCGATATGTGACAGTCCTTGCAAGATAATTTGTGATCCATTCCATAATGTGCGATACATCGTACCACCTAAAGGTTATCAAAATCCTGTAAAAAGGTTTTGCAGTACATTCAGTTGGATATGTCAATAACGGTAATTGAAAAGTTTGAACGTAATTTTTTTTAATGCATAGGTTATATATTTGTTATTTTGTATCATTCGATTGATTAATACCAATGTACGTATTTATTTTTCTTCCATTAAATAAATATTTAAGTATAAATCATGGTATAATTATTTTGCGAGTATCAATTAAAATGTCTAAGATCGTAAAAGATGTCCATGTCAACAAGACAACACCTTCAAACTTATAGAATCTAATCAATCCAGGTTATATATTTTAGGACGAATTTGGAAAACTTTCTTATCTCCTCTTTCTAAAAATTCAATCAACATTTTTCATCTTCTTTGGCTTATTACGTTTGAATTACTTTATTCGTTATTCAAAAATAGTTGATGCCGAATTTCTCTGTTTGGCTCAGTCACTGATCTCTTTGAGTCTATGTTCCCTTTAATATTGAATAACTGAATATGATGCCATATTTTTCAAAATATCACAAGCATATATCTCAAGAACAATACCAGTAATAAGGTTCAAAAAAAAAATACCATTAACGTGATTGAATAATTTTTAATTTCTCACAAGTCATTTCCTCTTTGGATCATTTATCATAGCGAACATCTTTACGTCTTTCACATTAGATTTTTCAATTTACAGATAAAATTGAAATTACCTATCCTGTATTTTATCAATGGTTGAGATTAAAACAAAAGTGGAATCCTTGTGAATATGGATTAACCAATCAGGTGCTTTTATTTGGTAATATAGTTTTTAATTTAATTTTGATGTTTAAATCTACCATCTAAAATTTATAGTTCATAATTTTAATTGACGTTCTTGTCCTATCCTTGCAATGGTCTCCAAACAAAAATTTTCTTCTTCTATAAAATTATTATTCTCAGATTGGGAGTCAAACAAGATTAAGTTACACAATACATACATGATGGTGCAAAAGCAATGTTCGAAGAGATGATCATGTGGATGCAGATCGAACAAAAACACTAATCATTCAATTAATTAGGCAAACGATCTAATTCAAAGTCTTCTAGATCTATGCACAAATCAAAATTGAAAACATGGGAAATGACAGAAACGTGACCATCTCTCTCCGAAATTTGCTAAGCAATCATATGAATCTCATTCGGTTTCCAGAAAACAAGAACACGCTTAGATCGAATGAATTGATACGAGGATAATAGAAGGCCGATCGAGTCAAATTCGAATTGAGAAGAAGAGAGAGAGATTTGGATTTTGCAGCGAACTCTGTGATTTTTTGTTTGATTTTGTTTTGGATCTTCAGATGAGTGGAAGAGAACGACGTACTCTGTTGTATAAAAGTTAAAACACGATGTGACTTTGGTTGGGTCGTAATTGGGTCGAAGTCTCGAATCTTATCCCATTTTGCTGATCTATTTTTAATTAGGGGTGGGCATAAAACCCTTAACCCAAAAAACTAAACCAAATAAATTGAAATAAATGATTTGGTTTGTTTATGGTTTAACTGATCTATTTTTAATTAGGAGTGGACATAAAACCCTTAACCCAAAAAACCAAACCAAATAAATTAAAATAAATGATTTGGTTTGTTTATGGTTTAACCTAAGAACCTATTTGGTTATTATTTTTATTTAAGTTTTTTATTTCGGTTTGGATTGGTTAAAAACCGTAAAACCGAATAGTATTTTTTTGTTTTTCAAATCAAATTTAGAATGATTCTATATATCTTTGGTTTTACATTAGGTTTACTTTTGATAAAAAAAAGGTTTATAATTATTATGTTTTCTTTATTGAGATTATCTTTGTGATTTAAGTAAATTAAAGATTCAGTGTTTAATCGCGAGAATGTTGGAATAATAGGTATTTCTGCCACTTGAGCCATGATCATGGACACGGGAGAGGAGACATGGACATCAAATGAAATCTGGACACAATAGAAACCTTTGAAAAGCGGACACAAGTGTCAATATTGTTTTGACAATAAAAAGAACAAAAATCATTTTTTCAAATGAATCAATTCTATCATGTGTGATGTATATGGTAAATCTTTTACAAAAATTTACAACACATGAACATGTCATCTTTTGTCATGTAGATTTATCTATTAGTTAAAATAAATTTACAACTAAAAAAATATGTATATATATTCTGAGTTCAAAAATAAATTTTCGTAACAACATATGGTATTAACAATATTTTTTTAAAAATGTCAATTCAATACGTGTTGTGTATGCTAAGATTTATAACATGAATAGTTTTTTTTGTTTGAAAGATTGAATAATTAACTATTAGATGAAAGATGGACAAAATAGTACGTATAACACACCTAAGTTGTCCAAGCATCAATCGATATACTTACCTAATTAAGAAAAATAAACAAAAATTAGTAACAAAAAAACAAATTGACATCCTAAAAATTAGTAAACTTCTAAAGTATGATAAAAACATTTTTACTATATAAATCATCTTAGATCAACGCAAAATTCTCACAAAATTATTTCGCTTCAAACTACACTAAGAAACAATAGAATACAATTTTCAAGTTTGCATAATCACAATATATACGTTATGGCAGCTCAAGTGTCAAAGAAATTTTGCAGTGTCTTGATGATTGTAATTTTTTTACAGTATTGTTTTCAGCACAAGTATCTCATTCCATCAAGATAGATGTGTGTGTACAAGACTGTATCACAAATCAGTGCATGAAAGCATAAAAAAAAATGACTCCGGTGATATGTGACAGTCCTTGCAAGATAATTTGTGATCCATTCCATAATGTGCGATACATCGTACCACCTAAAGGTTATCAAAATCCTGTAAAAACGTTTTGCCGTACATTCAGTTGGATATGTTAGTAACAGTATTTGGAAAGTTTCAACGTAATTTTTTTAATGCATAGGTTATATATTTGTAGTTTTGTATCATTCGATTGATTAATACCTAATGTACGTATTTATTTTTCTTCCATTAAATAAATATTTAAGTATAAATCATGGTAGAATTATTTTGCGAGTATCAATTAAAATGTCTAAGCTCTTAAAAGCTGTCCATGTCAACAAGACAACACCTTCAAACTTATAGAGTCTAATAAATGCAGGTTATAGATTTTAGGACGAATTTGGAAAACTTTCTTATCTCTTATTTCTAAAAATTCAATCAACATTTTTTCATCTTCTTTGGCTTATTACGTTTGAATTATTTTATTCGTTATTCAAAAACAGTTGATGCCAAATTTCTCTGTTTGGCTCAGTCATTGATCTCTTTGAGTCTATGTTCCCTTTAATATTGAATAACTGAATATGATGCCAGAGTTTTCAAAATATCACAAGCATATATCTCAAGAACAATACCATTAATAAGGTTCAAACAAAAAATACCATTAACGTGATTGAATAATTTTTATTTTCTCACAAGTTATTTCCTCTTTGGATCATTTATCATAGCGAACATGTTTACGTCTTTCACATTAAATTTTTTAATTTACAAATAAAAGGGAAATTACCTTTTGCATTGTCAAACTCCTCTCACTTTGAGCTTTAATGATGAGCACAACATACTTACGCACAAATTGTAAAAAGTTTTATTTATAAATAACGGACATATTGACGAGCACAAGATACTCATGCAAAAGTTGTAAACAGGTTTTATATATAAATAAATAGACATATTGACGTTCTTGTCCTATCCTTGCAATGGCCTCCAAACAAAAATCTTCTTCTTCTCTAAAGTTATTATTCTCATATTGGGAGTCAAATAAGATTAAGTTTCACAATACATACATGATGGTGCAAAAGCAATGTTCGAAGAGATGATAATGTGGATGCAGATCGAACAAAAAACACTAATCATTCAATTAATTAGGCGAACGATTTAATACAAAGTCTTCTAGATCTATGCACAAATCAAAATTAAAAACATGGGAATTGACAGAAACGTGACCATTTCTCTCCGAAATTTGCTAAGCAATCATATGAATCTCATTCGGTTTACAGAAAACAAGAACACGCTTAGATCGAATGAATTGATACGAGGATAATAGAAGGCCGATCGAGTCAGATTCGAATTGAGAAGAAGAGAGACAGAGAGATTTGGATTTTGCAGTGAATTCTGTGATTTTTTGTTTGATTTTGTTTTGGATCTTCTGATGAGTGGAAGAGAACGACGTACTATGTTGTATAAAAGTTAAAACACGTTGTGACTTTGGCTGGGTCGTAATTGGGTCGAAGTCTCGAATCTTAGCCCATTTTGCTGATCTATTTTTAATTAGGGGTGGGCATAAAACCCTTAACCCAAAAAACTAAACCAAATAAATTGAAATAAATGATTTGGTTTGTTTATGGTTTAACTGATCTATTTTTAATTAGTGGACATAAAACCCTTCACCAAAAAAACCAAACCGAATAAATTAAAATAAATGATTTGGTTTGTTTATGGTTTAACCTAAGAACCTATTTGGTTATTATTTTTATTTAAGTTTTTTATTTCTGTTTGGATTGGTTAAAAACCGTAAAACCGAATAGTATTTTTGTTTTTCAAATCAAATTTAGAATGATTCTATATATATTTGGTTTTACATTAGGTTTACTTTTGATCAAAAAAAAATTAGGTTTATAATTATTATGTTTTCTTTATTGAGCTTATCTTTGTGATTTAAGTAAATTTAAAGATTCAGTGTTTAATCGCGAGAATGTTGGAATAATAGGTACTTCTGCCACTTAAGCCATGATCATGGACACCTGAGAGGAGACATGGACATCAAATGAAACCTGGACACAAGAGAAACCTTTGAATAGCGGACACAAGTGTAAATATTGTTTTGACCATAAAAAAGAACAAAAATCATTTTTTCAAGCGAATTAATTCTATCATGTGTGATGTATATGGTAAATCTTCCACAAAAATATACAACACATGAACATGTCATCTTTTATCATGTAGATATATCTATTAGTTAAAATAAATTTAAAACTAAAAAAAATATGTATATATTATGAGTTCAAAAATAGATTTTCGTAACAACATGTGGTATTAACAATTTTTTTTTAAAAATGCCAATTCAATACGTGTTGTGTATGCTAAGATTTATAACATGAAAAGTTTTTTTTTTTGAAAGATTGAATAATTAACTGTTAGATGAAAGATGGCCAAAATAGTACGTATAACACACATAAGTTGTCCAAACATCAATCGATATACTTACCTAATTAAGAAAAATAAACAAAAATTAAAAACAAATCATCTTTAGGCTTATGCAAAGAAAATGAATAATACATTCATGACGTTCTTTTACCTTTTTACCACTCTTTGTTGTACCTGAATGGCCAGCTCATCTTTTGTTGGTACCCCACCCAAAACTTATCCATTGTTCAGACCTCATGCATCTCTCTTTGTGTCTTATGTGCAGATATGTGCAAAAACGCCGGAGAGGGAGGAACAACACAATTTCTAGTCACTAAAGATGGAGATTATACGCGATCGGTGGAGGTGAATTCAACAAAGATGAGAGCTTAGTTGTGCCTTGGAAAACTCAAAAACATGGTAAAGTTTTGTGCCCCTAAGACTCTATCTCAATAAAAGGCGTTTCTCCGTTTCAAAAAAAAAAATCAAAAATAATCGAAAGGGAAAGAAAACTAGAGCCTAAAAAGAGTCTAGGTTGGCCGAAATACTTATGAGCATCCATGGTTCGTTTATGAGAAGTATGTCATTCCGAGCCCACATAAAATTCTAAGTTTGGGGGAATGACAAAAAACTTATGTTTTTGGAGAAAGGAGGAAGTGAAACATTTTTACGGAATAAGATGTGACTAGAAGCTGTGGTTCTCAATATGTCCATCCTCTCTTGCTGTTTTGCATAATATCTCGCACCCTCCGGTGAAATTACGGTAATCTGAAACACTTTTAACCTCACCTCTAAATGCCTTTAATACCTAGCATCGATTGTCTTGGGTTGATCTTTTTAATGAGAAGTTCACGTTTGCACTTAATTAATTTAGAGAGCTAGATTTCAAGGCCCGTTAAATTTCCGTCAAGGAGAAACCCTAAAGATCGACGAAAGCATAGCTCAAAACCTATAAATATGCGTTTTAAAGACCAAACTTTGTGTGCTTCTTTTCGTGTCATCTTTGTGCCTTTTTTAGTTTACTTTTTGCAAGTCTTTTCTTAAGTTTTTTTCCTTACTTTCGAGATTGGTGAAGAAGTTCTCTCCGGACATCGTTCTTAAATTCGAGAGGCTCCTTCATCAATCTCATGTTTTATTTAATCATGTCTTTTATTTCGTCTATGTGCGAGTAGTTTAATTGTTGGGTTTAAAGGGATTATCAAATGGGATTCTATGTTCGATAAAGATATCACAAGGTAAAACCCTAGCCGAATTCTAGAGCTCTTTCTTATAGATCATTGTTAATGCATGAATCTAGCGTCATGAACTAGAGGCTGATTCCTAGGCGTTAAGTACCACAAAAATTGTTGAATCTAAATGCCCGAATCGTTCATCTATAAGAGCGTGTCGCGTCGTAAGATATGAAAATATACTTGCGGAGTGCCGTGAATTAAGAAAAACCAGCGTGAATAGCACGATTTTCTGCGCGGCCATAGACGAAAGCTATTGGTCGAGTATATAGATTGTTGGTGCGTAGGATGTACGAAAGTAGGCTACGCCGTTTATTCTGTTCAGGTTGTGGAGTTAAAATATAGAATCGTGTTACTAAGAGCTTAGGGGTCGTGATTGAATCGAGCATACACTAAGATATCCCTGTCGACCCAACACCGTTTTAATATTGTTTACAAATCGTTTTCCCGTTTAGTTTATGCCATCGATTTTCTTAAGTTATTTTTCAAGCAATTTTTCGGTTTTCCGTTCTTTACAATTTTCGTGACAAAAACCATATAAAACTTATTCTCGTTCTAGACTTCCTTGCTAATTCTCTATCTAAGGTATTTCAGAACAACTTTCCCTCCATGTGGATCGATACCTAAAGTACTACAACGCACGTATGTGCACTTGCTGAACTTTTAGGTTTATAAATTTAAAACCTGGAGTTTTGGAAACAATCCGACCGAATCAGGCGGTAGCTAGAGTTTCTGTTAATTCGAAATCCCCATAGGAATTTAGACTGTAGAGATTATTTAGGATGGAATATACGAGCTCTATTATAGTTGGATTTTAACTTGACTTAATTTTCTCATCAAAGGTTTAGGCAAAGATAACGAATCATACATTCATAACGTGTTTTTCCTTTTACCACTCTTTGTCGTATCTGAATGGCCAGCTCATCTTTGGTTGGTACCCCACCCGAAACTTAACCATTTTTCAAACCTCATGCATTCCCTCTTTCTGTCTCATGTGTATGTGCAAAAACGCCGGAGAGGGAGGAAGGACACATTTTCTAGTCACTAAAAACGGAGACTATACGCGATTGGTGGAGGTAAAATCAAAAATGACGAAAGCTTGGTTATGCCTTGGAAAACTCAAAAATATGGTATATTTTTGTGCCCCTGAGACTATTTCAAGAAAAGACGTTTCCCCCTTCATAAAAAAAATCGAAAAAAAATTAGAAGGAAAAGGAAACAAGAGCCTAAAGAGAGTCTAGGTTTGTCAAAATTCTTATGAGCCATCCATCGTTCGTTTGTGAGAAGTTTGTCATTCTGAGCCCACAAAAAAAATCTAAGTCTGGAGAATGATAGAAAACTTTTGTTTTTGGAAGAAGGAGGAAAATGCAACTAATTTTACGCATGCAAGAAGAAGTGACTTAAAGCTGTGGTTCTCAACAGGTCGATCTTCTCTTGCTGTTTTGCATAATGCACCCTCATGTGAAATTACGGTAACCCGAAAGACTTTTAACCTCACTTTTAAAAGCCTTTAATACTTAGCATTGATTGTCTTGGTTTGATCTTTTTGATGAGAAGTTCACGCTTATACTTAATGAATTTAGAGAGCTAGTTGACCGGAATTTTGAATTTTGAAAGTTTAGATTTCGTATAACGGTGGACTAGTGTTACAGAAATTTCTGATGAGAATTTTCTAAGCTAGATTGCGTTTGAAGTAGTTCGATGGTAATGGTTTAGAAGGACGGTCTCCGAGATTTCGAGTTCCCTATGATTTTTGTTTGATCTTTCCGAGTTTTGATTTTGTTTTGTTTGAGGACAAACAAAGTATAAATCTGGGAGAGTTGATAACACCGTATTTTTACCTATTTTACCGTCTATTTTAGAACACTTTAATAAGTGTTTCACACAATTTTATATGTTTTTATTACGGTTTTCGTATATTTGCAGTGTCAAGACTCTTTTCAGGTTACTTAGGCAAAAGCGATGCAAATTGGAGAAAAACCAGATTTCCGGCGCAAAGTCAAACGGTCAGAAGTTCAACCCTCAATTGTTATTATAATACAAAATCATAAAGATGGGAAGCATTGCTATTATAATACAACATAGCACCATAAGTCTTTGATCTTCAGAAATTAGCATTTACAGAAACATGAATAATTGAATATTCTTCAACTACCGTACAAGCTTGGTTAAGTTTTGTTATATCTCTTAACCATTTAGTAGACATAAGGGAAAATGGCGAGCCGGTTAGCCGGGTAATTCTCAAACTTCCGGAGATACCACTGGTGAGTTTCTCCGGCCGCCAAAGTAAGATTCCCAACCTACAAAAACAAAAAAACAAACAATAAAGACATGAACACAATTTCTCTGAATCCAAACAACCTTCAGAAACGAAATGTTTCATTAGTGATTTTCGAAATAAGAAAGTGCACCGTACCACGAAACCAAAGAGTAACCATATCGTTATATCTGTTCCTCCACTCGCAATCAGCAAGCCCACATACAAAACCTAAATTTCAGAGCATCAAACCATTAGCGAAGAGAAGGAAAGAAGAACATGAAGATATCTATTACGGGGGTATCATTACGATTTCTGCCAAGTAATGTGGACAAGAGACGATATCAAACCAATCTCCGTGCGGAATTATGTACTCGCTCGCTTGGCTAGGATTTTCCCGGAGCGATCCCTGCATTTACATTTTTGTATCTCTAAGGATCTTAAACACACAAACAATGAGACAAAATGTAATAAAACTTACGAGAATTGCATGACATCGGCGTTGATGTAACCATCCCCAGAGAAAAATGAATCCACCAATTAGCTGGAGCAACCCAAGCTTCATCAGAGGGCTTATACACAACAATAAATCAAACTCAGGGGCTGCGGTATGGCTTTTTCCTTTAGCAATGAACTCCACTTGATTTCCGGCGAATCTTGCTACCTCTGGAGCGATACTGGAGCAGAGTGATAAAGGCGCTGCTATATAGAAACTAAAAACCCAGATTAAAGCCAATCAAACTATATAAATCTTAAAATGTGAGGAGTTTTATTGATAAACTTACAACCATCCAACGAGATAACCAAGAATGTGAAGTCGAGCAGAAGGGCTATACTTGAATACATAGATTGACTCTATAAGGCGTCTTAAAACTTGAATTTCCATCAGAAGAAGTAGAAACACTGCTCGCCACACTTTAAACCGATGCTCGACAGGAGTCAAATGTGATTTATGAAAGGAGAAAACATGAGAACCTCCAGTTAAGTGGCTTGCAATGTCGGAAAACTGGAACTCCTCAGGCGATAAAGGCGCCATTTTGACAGCATACATCCAAGTGGTAGCGAGCAGGAGAGTCGTCCACGCCACTCCGATAACATAGAAGTGAGCAAAGAATTTCTGAGGAACTGTCCACTTCTGCATCAACAACAAAAAGGAAACAAACAAGAGGAGGATTTAAGGGTCTGAAAGATTTACAAAACGGAAAACTTGCAATTACTAGAATTTATTTCATAAGCAACCGAAACAGAGCAGTTCTGAAACTAAAAATGAAACCCGAGATTCAAACTAAAAGTAGCATGCATGTTTTTCACTGTGAGACTTAACATTTTCAGTCGGATTTTACAGCAAAAGGATCATCACAAAACGGATTTGAGGGTGGAGAAATTTACAAAACCGAAGACATCCCAATACAAGAACAAATTGTAATCAAATTTCAACTTCCACAATCAGAGTTCTGAAACTAAAATGTTCAAACTAAAACTTTTAGTCTAAAAGTAGCATGCTTCTTCTCACTAGGAGCCTCAAGGATGAAATCAACCTTCCAATTTGACAGCAAATTAATAAATTCGCAGATTTTAAAAACAAGTTATAAACTTTGACGAATACCGTAGAACCAGAGAATGAGGAAGGCGAGTAAGAACCTGAGACGACGGCTGAAGAATCTTGCCTCTCCTGGCGAAACCCAAAACGAGTTCATGAAACGATCCAAGCTTGGAAATGGGTATCGAAGCGATCATCATAGGAAGTATAGCAGCGATCCAAGTGGCTCTAACCAACCAAACAATCCCTAATTCCATATTCTTCTTCTTCTTGACAAATTGTCAAGGGTGTTTTTCGAAATGGTACTCTGCAATCACAATTGGGGCCAAATCAACTTAAAAATAAAAACTTTCCATATAGGAGATTGCCGGAAACGGACGGCAGAAGGGGAAAAATCACATATGAAAGAAAGGAGAAATTAAAATCGATTGAAAAGCAATGAAATTTGCGAAGGGGAAAACCAGTTGTGAAGTCACTTTGTTGGGTCCTTTAATTACATGACTTCGCTTCGACCACAATCCACGTGGGAATCGATTTCAGTGTGTTTTTTTTTTAACCTCTTAATATTGAATTACAAAATATAAGGGTAGTACAAACTGTTAACTAACATAATTAGAAAAAACAACATTATCTTCGTAAAACCGTTTTTAAAGAATATTAGCTGCTTTATTCATTTCTCTGCTAACGTGCCCTAAAGAACATTTTGGTAATTTTGACATTTAATATCGAATATCTATTAATAGCGTACCAATTTCAATATTCTCTTCCGGTTGATTGATCATCCTTATCAGCTCTAGACAATCTGTTTCAAACCATACCTCTCACCATCCCTTAATCCAAACTATTTGTAAAGCGTTCAGAAAACCCATTGCTTCAGCTTGGAGAGGAGAATTAACTTTTCTTAGACCTGCATTTCCTGAGCAAATTTGAGCACCTGTGTGATCTCTAATAATCCATCCCACACCCGTGAATTCTGATTCTCTTCGATAGTTCCCGTCAAAATTACACTTTAGACAACCAATCGGTGGGGATTCCCAAAATTGATTCCGTAGATACATATCTCTGGCCACATCAATAACGACTCTATCTGTTTTTTGAAGATTATCGATCCATTCTTGTATTTCATTCTTCACCAAAACCGTATCCTCATTTGGATGAACATTTCTATGATTGAATAAGAACTTATTTCTGCTCTTTCATATAGTCTAACAAGTCCAAAAGGTATAATTCATACCTCTTCGTTATTCAAAGCCGAATTACTGATCTGAAAGAGCAATCCGAAATTCTCTTCTAAATCCATCGATGTCCGATCAAAGTTTAAACCATGTAGACACCTCCAGATAGCTTTTGCGTGTTGACATTCGAACAACACGTGATTGATTGTTCTTCTGCAACGCAACATCTCTGACAGATCGGATTAATATTCAGTGTTCTACTTCGCAATCTCTCAGCTGTCGGAATGGCACCAGATAAAACTCTCCAAAGAAAATGCTTAATTTTAGGAAGAACCCTCAATTTCGACTTCGTTCTTTAGTTCCACATTTCCATCTGGAGCTTCAACCATATCTTCCTTGAAAACTCGATGAGAATCTAACCAATATCCCTATTTTACTGTATATTTAGCATCCTTTGTATAAGCCCATAATTGTTGGTCCTGTTTTGCGTGTGACGACAGTATAACGTCTTTGACAATCTCCACTGATAATAAATTATTAACCACTTCCATATCCCATTCTCTTCTTTCTTCCTTCCATAGATCTTTGACCTTGAGGTCCGGATTACTATTAATCCCTATTTCAGCCAGTCGTAAGGGAGTTAATGGCAACCAATAATCAGTCCAAACATTGATAGATTCACAATCACCTAATTGGTATCTTAAACCTTGTTGAAGCAGATTTTTTCCTGCTTGAATAGATCTCCATCCATACGAAGGCTGTCCTCCACACTTCGACTGTAAGAATGTCGAATTGTTATGATAACGGCCTTTGTATACCCGCGCCAATAATGATGATGGTTTCTGAAAAATTCTCCAGGCTTGTTTAGTTAGTAATGCTTTGTTAAAACTATGCCGATCTCTAAACCCCAGACCTCCTTCACTTTTAGGCAAACATAGACGTCTCCAAGCTATCCAAGAAATTTTCCTTTGCCCCTGTTCTTTACCACAGACCTCCTTCACTTTTAGGCAAAATAGTTAGTGATTTTTGTTTCTTCCTCGACCACTCGTCTTCTTCCTTGTCATCTCACATTTATCTCGGTTAAATTCAGTGAACTTCTGTGAACTCTTTGCTCATCTTACCCAAATTCAAAAGCGTTGATAAATTTGTTGTGGAGAGGTCGGTGTTTGTCTCGTGGTCGCATAATGAGGTAATATTCTCGTTCGATTTCGGGTTTAGTGTTTAGGAAACTTTTGAAGATTGTTCTGGGTTTAAAATGCTCAAAACCTTTGACGATGCCTTCATTACAGTGGTAGGAGTCTAATAATTCATCTTGATTTTGTTTTTTACATTTGATTTGAAGATGAAGACAATGTAATGTTCATGCCTACCAAGTGTTTGATAGAATGAAAATTATAAAATTAACTTTTTGTTGTTGTTTCATTGACTCCATGGATGCTCGTTTCATGATATACTACAATGGGAAGTTCGAAACAAGTGCGTGAAATATGCTTTCGTATAATGGAGGAGATATTCATACACTTGTAAGTCCTCCACAAACTTTGTTTGTAAACTTGTCGGATGCACTCAGAATCTCTTTGTATAGACAAAGGATATGGTATAAGCATCCTTTTGAGGAGTTTACAGAGCTGAAGGTGATGTGTAATGGAGATGCAATGTTTCAGAAAATGGTTGAAGCTGTAATGTGGACTAAAAGCGCTGATTTTTTTATGGAGAAGGACGATGATGGAGATGCTGGTGGTAATGGTAATAGAGCTGGTGCCAAAGGTGATGGATCAGATGGTAGTAGTGATGCTGAAATTGTTGATGAAGAGGCACGAGTTGAGGAAAATATCTCTAGATTTGTTGATGAAGAAGAGCATGACAATTCCGAGACAACTTCTCAAAATTATGATGATGAGGATGCTGGCAGATGTTATCTAAGGTGTAGGAAGGGCAGTGGGGATATTAGATTGGATCATATATTTGATAGTATATATGAGTTCAAGGAAGCGGTGGTTGACTACGCTCTTACGAGAGGAAGAAATGTGAAGTTCACAAAATGGGGATCCAGAAAATGTCAGGTGAAGTGTGTAGTCGATGGTAAAGCTGCTGATGAAGAAGCTAATGCTGGTGATAATGCACTTCAGCTTGCAGCCGTTGCTGATGATATGGGAGATGCTGGTAAAGAAAAAAAAGCTTGTGAATTCAAAATCTATTGCTCGTTTGAAAAATCAGTAGGTGCATACTTGGTAAAGACCTTCAACGATGAGCATTCATGCATCCCAGACGGCTATAGCAAAGTAATTAAGGGTAGGATCATAGCAAAATTGTTCTTGAATGAGATTAGAGAAAATCTGTTGTTCAAGACGAAGGAAATGCAACTATCTATTGAGGAAAATACAACTTGGTTGTCTCAAATGACCAGTGCAGAAAAGCTAAGAAAAAAGCTTTGAGAATGATTCAAGATGAACATGATGAACAATTTATTAAGATAAATGACTATAAGGAGGAGTTGAAAAGGTAAGTTAAATCTCTATAATGTCTCTATCCGTGGCAGTTTACTAATGTGGTAATCTAACTTCCCATTTTGTTGTTGTTATAAGGTCTAATGAACATTCTACTGTATAGGTTGGGACAGTAACCACTGATAGTGGACAAGAGATCTTCGACATGATATATGTGTGTTTAGCGGCTCTGAAGAGAACATGGCTTTCTCTTTGTCGTCCAATAATTGGAATAGATGGGTGTTTCTTGAAGAACAATGTTCAAGGACAACTCTTGGCTGCTGTAGGAAGAGATGCAAACAATCAATTCTTTCACGTTGCTTGGGCTGTCGTGCAAGTAGAAAATACTGACAGTTGAGTCTGGTTTATCCAGATGCTGAAACATAATCTGAATCTAACTGATGGAGAAGGGTTCACTCTAATCTCGGATAGGTAGAAAGTTAGTTTAGTTCATAGTAAACTTGTATACTTCTCTTTATTGAGGTACTGACAATATGTTTTCTTTGACTTGACAGGGCTTGATAAACGATGTTGAGCAAGAACTGCCTAGAGTAGAGCATCGCATGTGTGCACGCCACATCTACGGGAACTTGAGAAGAAAATATTCAGAAAGAGAATTGCCTAAAGATTTGTTATGGGCTATTGAAAAGAGTTACAACATTGTTGATTATGAGAGAGCTATTAAAGCATTGAAGAACTTTGATGTAGATGTACATGATGAGGTTATGGAGAAGAATCTGTATAATTGTAGCCACTCATTCTTCAGCTGTACATCTGTGTGCGAAGATGTTTCAAATAATTTATCATAGTCATACAACAGTAGCATCAACAAAGCTAGAGAGACGCCATTAATAGAGATGTTGGAGACAGTTCGAAGGCAAGCTATGGTCCATATGGATATAAGAAATAGGAATGCACGCAACTGGCAAGGAAAATATAGTGAAAAAGTTGCACTCACCATCAAGAGCGAAGAGAAATATAGGAAGAATTGTCGAGTACTTCCTAGTGGAAATGGACAGTATGAGGTGAGTGAAAATTGTCATGGTTATACTATTGATATGAATACAAAGATTTGTGCTTGTAGGAGGTGGAATATGATAGGGATTCCTTGCCGCCATGTACTAAAAGTAATTCAACTAAGGAAGCTTGATCCACTGGATTACGTATCACACTGGTACTTGACGTCTAAATGGAGGATGCAATACAGTGATCCAATCCGACCAATTAATGTCATTAACTTCTGGAGAACATATGGTGAAACAACGATTGAACCTCCACCAAAGGGAGATCCACCCCTCACAAAGAAGCAAAAGAAGATAATTAAGGACAAGAATGAGTCTCCGCAGAAAAAAAAGAAAAAGAATGAGTCTCAGGAGAAGATGATAAAGCTGGCTATAGAAGGAAGGATTTCAGATTGTGGAATGTGTGGACAGACATGACATAACCGAATAAGATGTCCTCAGAAACAACAATCAACAGGTGAACCAAGTTGTCTTAGTCAAGGAGAAGGACTAACCCAAGAAAGCCAAATATTTGATTAAATGTAAGTTTATTGTTTTTGAATGCCATTGTTATGGGTTTGGTTGGGTTAGTTAGGAGTAACTTCGGGTTTTTGGCTCGGATTTGGCATGTTTTTGCCTTACATTTGGCTTGTTTATGCCTCTGCTTTGGATTGGATTGTATGTTCTATGGATTTGGTTATTATGAATGAAGTTACCGTTGTACTAAATTTCCCAAAAAAGAATCAACAAACATGCAGATTAACACTAAAACTCATAAGTTCAACACCAAAATACAACATTTCTAAATCACATGGTCAGATTTTTGCAACCAGACACACAAAGTCTTAAGCTAAGATGAAATAATAGACAAATACCATGGCCACACACGACCATATTTTTGCAACAATTCACAACAGATTTCAACTGATTTCATCTCTTGAACATAACAGATGAAATAATAGACAAATATTTGATTAAATGTAAGTTTCTTGTTTTTGAATGCCATTGTTATGGGTTTGGTTGGGTTAGTTAGGAGTAACTTCGGGTTTTTGGCATGTTTTTGGCTCGGATTTGGCACGTTTTTTGCTGGGATTTGGTATGTTTTTGGCTCGGATTTGGCATGTTTTTGCCTTACATTTGGCTTGTTTATGCCTCTGCTTTGGATTGGATTGTATGTTCTATGGATTTGGTTATTATGAATGAAGTTACCGTTGTACTAAATGTCCCCAAAAAAGAATCAATAAACATGCAGATTAACACTAAAACTCATAAGTTCAACACCAAAATACAACATTTCATAAGGCACATGGTCAGATTTTTGCAACCAGACACACCAGATTTCAACTCTACTATTTTTTTCTCACAGGTTTTGACCACAGATTTCAGTTCTTCCATCTCTTTCTCCCATCCTAGTGCAACTGATTTCATCTCTTGAACATTATTTCCGTAGCTATTTGCCACCGCCTCACAAGTTCGAGTTTCCATGTCGGATTGGAGATCTTGGATCTTCATAACCACATTTTCCCTAATTTTACAAGATCATCTTCGATCTTCTTAACCACACTTGCAACCTCTTCCATCTCCTCAACCATAAACATGTCGGTCCATTTGAACAAATTGTACTTATTCTACAACACAAATTCAGGAAATTAAATCACTTTCAAACCAAACAAATGTTTCAATGCTTCCAAAACTTACCTCTTTCGATCCATACAGACAGCAATAGAAAATTCTACCCGGATTCTTCTCTGTTTCAGAAGTCCTAATTATAGATGCTTCTCCACATTTACAATTTCGTGGAATGCCTCTCCCTTTTTCAGTTTCGTGATGTTTGAAGCTTACTCCTTCACCAATATTATAAAAAAACAATTAACAAAAATGAGCTTAATCTAACCAAAACAGATCAACTTTCTCACCTGAACTCGCCGAAGACGATATTTGGATCAACCCCTTCGCTGCAAAATTTCCCCAATTCTTCTTCTAATGTCGAGTTAAAAGGTTGAAGAAGACGACTAAAGGTTTTTTCACAAAACGACGTCGTTTTGTGTATAATTTATGATTCCCCGTTTCACAAGAACGACGTCGTTTGTATACAATTATGTTTTCACAGACACGACAACATCCACGTCAGCGGAATATAACGGCACGTTTGTACAGTCACGTAAAATGCATGAATCGGCACAAAAAACAAAACTACATGTATGAAATTTAAATTGTTGTACTTGTTGGGTTTGTTATGGAACCGTTACAAACATTAGGTCTATATCGAACATATAAACATAGTTTGGGTCGGTTTTGACCAAAATCCCTTAATTGAAACTATGGTGAATTTTGTCTGGGCTTGGATTTGTCGTGGCCCATTGCTGAATGTTCAACTTGCTGGGTTTTGGGCTTCCACACTAACGGGCCCAAAACTGGATCCTTCTTCTCTGCGTTTGTCGACTGGACAAAGTTCTTCTTCTCTCTTTCATGTCTTGCTGCGTTTTGGCTAATAATCCTTAGGAGCATCTCCAAGTGTTAGCACAATTAAGCCTCTTATAGCTGCAATAACCTTCTATCAATTGTTTGAAGTAATTGGTCTTGGATGTTGCATCTCCGAGGTAATCTCAAATTTTGTTTTTAATCTTCTCTCTCTTTTCCAGAATTTGATAATGAAGTTTCTATCCCTTTTTTTTTCTTTTTTTTTCTTTTTTTTTAGCAGGCAAAGTTTGAATTCAAGAAAGGTTTGATTATGGTGATAGTATTTTCTCTCACAACACTTGTGGGAATCGGTATTGGAGTCGCAGGTATTTATTGGATATGGGCTTATAATTTAAGATTTTATAAGACCGGGAATGACAATGAAAACAAAACTAGATCATCCGTAAAATATAATATAATTTTTTTATTTATTTTATAAGAATGTGAATTTCATTAAGGAACATAATGACATGGTTTGTAATTACAAACCAAGCTGGTTTCCGTTGCCCAAAAAATATAAAAAGCAAGGAGAAACCACAAGTAAAAGAGTACATCAGATCAATCATAACTAAGCCAAGTTTGCATTAAGTCACCCATGTGTTTACGTTTTTCTTTGGCAAGGATCGTGTCTCGTATTTGTCTGCCGATCACCTCGAAGATTGCAGTGGGAGTGGAAGAGAGCTGGCTGTGTACTCGGTTATTCCTTTCTCGCCAAATCCAATAGATTGTTGCTTGATGGACGAGTCTACGAAGGATTCTTGGCACATTGTCATTCATCCCTAGCCATGATGAGAAAGTTGTCTACGTGTGGAAGGAGGATGGCGGGTATCCTAGACGTTTGATAGTGAAATCCCAGATTTGTTCACTTACCTCGTAGCTGCCTAAAAATAAAAATAAGCAATAACATATTTTGTTTATCATCTCCATTATTATGAGAATATTATTTAAATTCGAATATTTAAATTAAATCTTATTTATTATTTTTTTGTAAAGATACAATAAAAACTGATTTTTGTATTTTTGATAACTAATCTAACATATATTTAAGAAAATCCAAACTAATTTGAACTAATTTTCAAAAAATTTAGAATTAAATATAATTATAAAATAAAATACATTTTTATTAATATTTTATTAAATTGATCTGTTTGGTAACATGAATAATAGTTATCCAAGATAACAAAAAAATATACTAATTTGAAGGTGTCACTGTTTGGTTACAAAATGTATACCCCTTTTAATAGTATAGATAACTTACAAAATAAAGTTCATTTTCCTAAATCACTTCTTAAATAATAATAATATAGAGATATATGTTAACGCACATTTTATTAACATAATTAGGCTACATAAAAGATCTCTGAATCTTAAACAAAAGGAATATGTAGATAATTTCCAAATTTACAGTCAACGACACACACAAAGTACAGCTTAATTTGTTGCTCATTATGAAAATATTAACTAATTAATACACATCTCCAAATCCTAAAGTAAATTGAACTAATATTTAAATTTTCGAAATTAAATATAAATATAAAATAAAATACATTTTTATTATTATTTCATTAAATCGACTTGTTTGACAACAAGAATAATGGTTATCCCAGATAAGAATATATTAATTTGAAGGTGTCACTGTTTGGTTACAAAATGTATACCCATTTTAATAGTATAGATAACTTCCAAAATAAAGTTTATTTTTCTAAATCACTTCTTAAATCATAATATAGAGATATATGTTAACGCACATTTTATTAACATAATTAGGCTACATAAAAGATCTACAAATCCTAAACAAAAGGAATATGTAGATAATTTCCAAATTTACAGTCATCGCCACACATAAAGTACAGCTTAATTTGTTGCTCATTACGAAAATATTAACTAATACACATCTCCAAATCCTAAACAAAAGGAATATGTAGATAATTTCCAAATTTACAGTCATCGCCACACATAAAGTACAGCTTAATTTGTTGATCATTACGAAAATATTAACTAATACACATCTCCAAATCCTAAACAAAAAGAATATGTAGATCATTTCCAAATTTACAGTCATCGCCACACAGAAAGTACAACTTAATTTGTTGCTCATTACGAAAATATTAACTAATACACATCTCCAAATCCTAATCAAAAGGAATATGTAGATAATTTCCAAATTTACAGTCATCACCCACACAGAAAATACAGCTTAATTTGTTGCTCATTACAAAAATATTAACTAATACACAAATTTACAGACACTATATAAACAAACCATGTTAATACAATCAACATTCATAACTCACAAAAAAAAAATCAATTCCATCAAACTTATTTTATATTATATATCTACAGAAAAAAACAAAAAAAAACTTTGTATCTTTTGTTTTTAAAACCATGGAGAACAAACTAGCGGTAATGTTGGTGACAATGATGATAGTCATGGCGATGGGGAACATTCTGGTTCAGACAGAGGCTAAGAAAATCCATTTTAAAGAATGTTATCCAGCTTGTCTTATGACGTGTAAAGCTGAGTCAAAGTTTCCGAAGGATCTTTTGTGTCCATTCACGTGTACCAAAACATGTCTTCAACAATCTTCTGATTATTTTTGTAAACTTGGTTGTGCAACTCATCATTGTCTTTCCCTTTCCTCCCTCAAAAATCCGAGTAAGTTTTCACTTCTTGTATACTTTTTTGTTTCTTTTGTAAAATTCATATCAAAATATTATGATTACAAAACGAATTTGAAATAAGTAATGATTTCGATTCCTAACAAGTGGTGTTTGATTTGTTGGTGTTTGATTTATGGACAGATGTGGAGAGAGTCTTAGCCTGTGTGGATTCATGCTCAAACAAGTGTACCAAAAAAAACTAGAAGCGATTTTAAATTTTCTTTCTACAAGAATCGATGTCTATTAAATAAAAAAGATATGAACCATAATTTTGTATCAATTCACATTTAAATCAAACCAGAGTTCTTTTTTATTCATTATATTTTCATTTTGTGTTACAAGAAAATTAAATTGATATAACCGGAAAATAAGAAGCTAAAATGATTAAGAGAATGTTTGATACTCACGATAGCTGTTAGAAGTGACAAAAAAATATCATTACATCCAATGCTGATCCTAGCTAGAAGTTAGGAAAGCATGTGTTTCCAATCCTCAGTTCTTTATTAATCTTTTTGGTTGATTTTACCAAAGTATCTCATAGTTCTATTGGTTTTAGACTAGATAAAGAGGTGGTGGATTCAAATACCATGACTTGCAAAACCATATATGTAAATTAGATTTTTATTTTTGGCCTGTAATTCCTTAATTTTCCAGGGTCGGTGATTTATAACTCACCAAACAAAAATCAAAAAATTAATATGTATAATGAAAGAATAATGATTAACTATTATTTTTGACGTAATTATTAACTATTTAATTTTAACAAAATTGTTGTGCGTGATAAAATAATTTTTTTTAATTCGCTAATACTTTCAACTTAAAATAGTTATAATACATGCACCGCAATCCGACTAATCCATTATCTTGATACAATTATGATTATTTTAAAAATTAGATAAAATCTATCCCCAAAAGATTATCTAATTTTAAGTATTGGTTTTAGGATGAATGAATTTGTATCTCTTTAAACTATTTTAAATATTGAATTTATGGTAGTTAATAAACACAAATATAATATTCTTAAAATGCCATGAAGACATATAATTAGATCTAATGTTTTTCATAAGGTTTGTCTTATATAATCTCTTTTAGTGCTCGTAAATATATAAATACATTATGATTCATATGTTTCAACAAATTATATAGATATCTTCATATAGCAAATGAATGGAATTAAATAATTACCCTCCATGGCTTTGTAACACTAAAGTTATATATATAGCTTAATTGATTGTGAATATGTTAACTAATAAAAAAAAAATTATCCCTATATAAACAAACCATGTTAACACAACCAATATTCGAAATTGACAAAAAATTTCATCCATAAAAAAAGAAAATCTTTGCATTCTTCCCCTTCAAAAAAAGAATGGAGAACAAAAGAGTGACAATGTTGGTGACAGTGATGATAGTGATAGTGATAGTGATAGTGATAGTGATAGTGATGGGAAACCTTCTGGCTCAAACTGACGCTCAGAAAATCCCTTTTAAACAATGTTTTCCATCTTGTCTTGTGGAGTGTAAGAGCATCATTATTGGGGGTTCTTAAGGAGGTTCTTAACCCAAAAAATAAATAAATAAATAAATAAAATTATGAACAGTGTAAGAACCGATTCTTAAATAAGAGTTTTAAGAACCGATTCTTAAGGGGGTTCTTACACTATTTTTAGGCACGTGTCAACTCCTAATTCGCCGATTTTTTTTTTTTGCCAAATTTGTTTCTTTTAACTTTTTCTTAACTTTAACTTAAAAAAAAATGATTACCTTTTTTTAAAAACTTTTTCTTAATTTCAACTTTAACATTCTAAATATTTTTTTACATATTAATGAATTAGAATCTTTACATAATGAATTTGAATCTTTACATATTAAACTTTTTTTTACATATTAATGAATTGGAATCATTCGGTGGGTGAACATGAAGCGATTCATAAACGAGATCAGAAAAGAAAAAACAAATTGAGCGTTCTTTTGCATTTTTTTTTCAAAATCTATGTTTAAAATATTATGTTTTTATGTCAATTATGTTCAATTAAAAAATAAACTCTATTTAAAATAAAACAAAATTATTAATTTTTTTAAAAACCCCTAAGAAGGTTCTACCAATAAAACAGCAAAAACATAAGTTTTTTAACGGAGTTTCTTAACTTCAAAATTATAATTAAATATTAGTTAAGAAACCCATTTGGGTGATTCAAAGTTTCCAGAGTTTCTTATTTGTCCATATACGTGTCTTAAAACATGTCTTCTTCCTACTCTTGCTCCTGCTCCTCCTCCTTGTGAGTGTGGTGATGAGCACACCCCATTTTTTAGTCTATTCCAAAGCAAAAAGTCCAACACCAAAAGCCCAGTATCCACTATGCAGACACGATACTGTTCCCGACCTGCTCGGTACTGTTCACAACGTGCCGGGTATTGTTCCAGACCTGCCGGTACTGTTCCCGACCTGCCGATTACTGTTCCCGACCTGCTCGGCACTGTTCACGACGTGCCGGGTACTGTTCACGAACCATCACGTCGTCCCCAAAAACCGGAGAACTGTCTGCTCAACTCCCACTATAAATACCCCCTTTGGTATTCATTATCCAAACAACAACAAGAAAGACTCTCATTCTCTCTCTCTCTAAATAACTTTCCCTCTCTAAAAAAGAAGCTCTCTCCAAGCTCTCCCAGCTCTCCCCAGCTCTCGGCAGCTCTCCCCAGCTCTCTGCTGCTCTCCCAGCTCTCCGCTCTCTGCAGCTCTCCCAGCTCTCCGACCCGACGACCCGACCTGACGGCCGACCTGACGGCCGACATGACGGCCGACCTGACAGTCGACCGACGACCCGACCTGACAGTCGACCGACGACCTGACCTGACGGTCGACCGGCAACCGACGACCCGACCTGACGGCCCGGCGACCCGACCTAACAGTCGACCAACGACCCGACTTGACAGTCGACCGGCGACCGACGACCCGACATGACGGCCCGGCGACCCGACCTAACAGTCGACCGACGACCCGACCTGACGGCCGACCTGACAGTCGACCGACGACCCGACCTAACAGTCGACCGACGACCCGACCTGACGGTCGATCGGCGACCGACGACTCGACCTGGCGACCCAACCTGACAGTCGACCTGACCAGCTCTCAGCTCTCCAGCTCTCTCCTACCCGCCTCAGCAACGAACTACGAATGGCTTGATCCCCAATCCGGGGTACGTAGGCAGCCCTCCGGGCACAGCTATAAATCACCTCTTCCTCCTCATTTGCCGACCGGAACGCAACCGGCTCTATCTTAACAGAAAATCCCCGAACCTCCCCGATACAAATTGATTTGTGGGAGACGTGCTCAAACACGTTTCAACAATTGACGCTAGAAGGAGGGAGTTTGAGGATCTTTCTACACGCAAAGAGTAGCTCGGCAAATGTCGGGAACATCGCATTCATCTCCGAACGGCTGCATACTGATAAGTGCCAAGCTTATTTCATTTTTTACTCTTTTCTTTCTCCTCAAAAGCCGAGCTCTCGCCTCGCACCTCGGGTCAAACCCAAAAGCTGAGCTCCGGCTCGCAAAGGATAAGCCGAGCTCTCGCCTCGCACCTCGGGTCAAACCCAAAGTCCGAGCTCCGGCTCGCAAAGGATAAGCCGAGCTCTCGCCTCGCACCTCGGGTCAAACCCAAAAGCCGAGCTCCGGCTCGCAAAGGATAAGCCGAGCTCTCGCCTCGCACCACGGGTCAAACCCAAAAGCCGAGCTCCGGCTCGCAAAGGATAAGCCGAGCTCTCGCCTCGCACCTCGGATCGAACTCAAAAGCCGAGCTCATCTCGCAAACAACACGATCAACAAGTGTCGAGCCTAGTCTCGCACATAAATTTTTTAACTCTAATCAAGTTCAACCTTACTTGCAGGTTAACATATATCGAGCTAGGACTTTTTTCGTCCGCCGACTTCGACACTCATTCGCCGAACTTGGGGGAAGGCTATTGTGGGTGAGGTGATGAGCACACCCCATTTTTTAGCCCATTCCAAAGCAAAAAGCCCAACACCAAAAGCCCATCATCCACTATGCAGACACGGTACTGTTCCCGACGTGCTGGGTACTGTTCACGACCTTCCGGTACTGTTCACGACGTGATGGGTACTGTTCACGACCTGCCGGTTACTGTTCCCGACATGCTCGGCACTGTTCACGACGTGCCGGGTACTGTTCACGAACCATCACGTCGTCCCCAAAAACCGAAGAACTGTCTACTCAACTCCCACTATAAATACCCCATTTGGTATTCATTATCCAAACAACAACAAGAAAGACTCTCATTCTCTCTCTCTCTAAATAACTTTCCCTCTCTAAAAAAGGAGCTCTCTCCAAGCTCTCCCAGCTCTCGGCAGCTCTCCCCAGCTCTCGGCAGCTCTCCCCAGCTCTCTGCAGCTCTCCCAGCTCTCCGCTCTCTGCAGCTCTCCCAGCTCTCCGACCCGACGACCCGACCTGACGGTCGACCTGACAGTCGACCGACGACCCGACCTGACAGTCGACCGACGACCCGACCTGACGGTCGACCGGCGACCGACGACCCGACCCGACCTGACGGCCCGGCGACCCGACCTGACGGCCCGGCGACCCGACCTAACAGTCTACCGACGACCCGACCTGACAGTCGACCGACGACCCGACCTGACAGTTGACCGACGACCCGACCTGACGGTCGATCGGCGACCGACGACTCGACCTGGCGACCCAACCTGACAGTCGACCTGACCAGCTCTCAGCTCTCCAGTTCTCTCCTACCCGCCTCAGCAACGAACTACGAATGGCTTGATCCCCAATCCGGGGTACGTAGGCAGCCCTCCGGGCACAGCTATAAATCACCTCTTCCTCCTCATTTGCCGACCGGAACGCAACCGGCTCTATCTTAACAGAAAATCCCCGAACCTCCCCGATACAAATTGATTTGTGGGAGACGTGCTCAAACACGTTTCAACACTCCTTCTCCTTTCAGAGAAAACTATTGATCAAACTGATAATAATCTTCGACCAAACTGACGATTTCTGCAATTTCCGTTGTGTAAACAGTTTTTCTCCAGACATATCTTTTAACATCTGGATATTTAATATCTAAAATTATTGATTCTAATTAACTAAAGTTGTTTCTGTGTTGTTGTTTGTGTTATGGACAGATCGATGTGGAGAAAGTCGCAGCTTGTGTTGATTCATGTTCGAACAAGTGTTCCAAGAAAAACTGAAAAGCGAAATTTGTTTTTATATATATTAATGCTTAAATAAAAAGATCTGCCCCAATAGTTTTTATAACCTAGATTTTTAAATAAAATGAGTATTTTGGTTTGATATATATATTTTGCGTTACAAACAAATCAATTGATAGAACCGTCGACCACAACAAAGAGCTAAATTGATGAAGGAGAGGATGGTTAATAATCATCATAACTAGTATTTTGTCTTAATCACATGTATGAAAGTAGTAGCAAGGAGAAAAAGGGTGCGTTTTTGTAACAAGGAGAAAAAGTGCGATTTAGGGTTTCTTGCTTCCTCGACAAGATGCTGTCGTCGGCGGCCACTCCGCCTCGGCAAAGTGAGAACGGCTCACTGGAAACACTGTCGGGATCACCACAGAATAGTACAAATTCTGAGTATGCACTGGTTAACGTCACCCAAGTTAAAGGTGATGATCTGAATATGTCCCCTAAAGAAACAGAAAAGGAGGTAGGGCTATCAGTTGCCGAGAAATCCTTTGCGGCAGTGGTACAAAACAAACCGGCGATGCAACGGTACGCCTTTACGGTGAATGAAGAGAATGGAGTTCCCACCATTAAAGTCCTGAAAGAGGTTTTACAGCACTCTACCCCTCTCTGGGAGGATTTGCTGATTGGAAAGTTTCTAGATACGGCTCCGTATGTGGGAAAATTCATGTCCTGGTGAACAAGATATGGCTTCTATCGAACAAAACGGTGATAATAGATGTGTTTGTGGTGGATAAAAACACACTGAAATTTAGAATCAAGGATGAAAGTGTGAGAAAGAGAGTGGTGCAGAGAAGAATGTGGAATATGTGCGGTGTTCCGGTGGTCATATCTAAGTGGAGTCCGAATGCGGAGGAGATGCAGCCAGTGATGACATCCATCCCACTGTGGGTAGTTGTAAAGAATGTTCCCAAGCCCATGTACGCGTGGCAAGATCTATCATTCCTAATAAGCCCCATAGGGATGCCAAAACGTCTGCATCCTGACACCGAACTCTGTAAAAGCATTGAAGAGGCGCGTGTTTTCGTAGAGGTTGATTTGACAAAGCCAATACCAGAGTGCTACAACTTTGACATGGGGGAAGGGGAAACAGTTAAAGTGCAGTACGAATATCCATGGCTGCCTGAAAAATGTGCAAATTGTGACAAGTGGGGGCATAAGAGAGCTGAATGTCTCCTGGAGCCACGGAAAACAGTGAAGAAAACCGAAAACCTGCAACCGGAACAGAGGCAAAGTCCTACAAATAAATCTGGCCCCGAGATTAGTATTGATGGAAAACAAATGGGAACAGGACGAAAAGACATACAAATAGATCACACGAAGCACGTAGATCAAAAGAAAGATGGTGAGTGGAGTACACCACGAAAACCAATAAAATCACCGGTTAAAGATACAAAGGACTTGCAATACGGTGAAGTTAGTATCCTGGCAAATTCTCGTTACCTAGCTTTGAGTGATAAGGATGAGGAAGGTGAGGAGCTCACTGTCGAAAAAGTGGAGGTGGTGAATACTGAAGCCGAAGAGAGTGAGCAAGGAAAAGAAGAAACAATAGAGGTTGAGAGTACAAGGGATCTGACAGAGAACTCTCAACCAACTGAAGACGAAACAGAGCAAACAACGCGTCAATCGACAAGATTAGCTGCGAAGGGGGCACAAAGGAAACTGTCTGCGGTAGAATCAAAGGCGAATACAAAGGCTAAACCCCAAAGTATTCAAAACAATGGTTCCACACGCAAAAATCTTTAATATGTCAGGTTTCTTCTGGAAGATACGAGGCTTTAACAAGCAAAATAAACATCGTATAGTAAAGGAGTGGGTAAACAGGAGTGATTTTGATTTTGGATGTGTTATTGAGACAAAGGTAAAAGAGAGGAAAGTAGAGAAGATGGTGGCAAAGGTTTTTTCAGACTGGTCATGCCTAACAAACTATGAACACCATAGACTTGGAAGACTATGGGTGGTCTGGAGGAGAAACGTAAGAATCACACCTATATTCAAATCTTCGCAAATAATATCATGTTCCATACAGTTAGAAGGCATAAATGAGGAGATGCTGGTCTCGTTTGTTTACGCTTCAAACTTAGTGGAAGAAAGGAGAGAGCTATGGGAGGACTTGAGGAGCCATCATGACTTGGGATTATACAAAGGGAAACCATGGCTCATCTGTGGCGATTTCAACGAAATACTGGATGGGGAAGAACACTCTTTGTATGTCGACTCACCAACTATCCCAGCTGGCATGAGAGACTTCCAAGAGGTAGTTGGTTACTGTGAACTATCTGATCTAAGCTAGCATGGCCCGATTTTCACATGGTGTAATAAGAGATCAGAGGGAGTTATTAACAAGAAGCTCGACAGGGTTCTAGTTAATAGCGAATGAATTTCTCTGAATGCACAAGCGTATTGTGTGTTTGAACCAGGGGGATGCTCAGATCACCTACGATTCAGAATTCACATCAAAGAGGAGGAACAACAAAAGAAGAGGCCTTTTAAGTTCACAAATGTGATTGCGAAGAAATCAGGTTATACAGAGAGAATCAAAGCGGAATGGGACCTTACAGAGCCGCTGTTTCATTCTACTTCGGCAATGTATAGATTGGCAAAGAAGCTTAAAGGACTCAAACCTACTTTGAGATCAATGGGAAAAGAGATGCTGAGCGACATAACAAAAAAAACAAAGGAAGCACTCCAAAAACTCTGTGAGCTGCAAGAGAACACAATGAGAAATCCAAGCAGCCATGCAGTGGAGGATGAAAGGAAGGCATATGAAAGATGGGAACACCATGAGGAGAAGTTTCTAAAGCAGAGAGCTAAACTATTTTGGTTGAAGGTTGGAGATCAGAATAACAGAGCTTATTACAATGCCATTAAAACAAGAGCAGTGAGAAACAAAATCAGCGAAATAGCATGTCCGAATAGTGGTTTGGTTACAACTACAGAGGGGATAAAGGAGGAAGTTGTAAGATATTTTACTGAATTTTTGAATACATCCCCTGCTGCGTATCAGGCTTATGAAGTTGACGAGCTAAAAGACATAATCGGTTTCACTTGCACTGAGCCGGACAAGTCTCTACTCACCCATGAAGTTACTGAAGAGGAAATACGAAGAGTGCTATTCTCAATGCCAGCAGAAAAATCTCCAGGCCCTGATGGATATACTACTGAATTCTACAAAGAAACGTGGGATGTGGTTGGCAAAGATGTGTTAGTGGCGGTTCAATCCTTCTTCCGGATGGGTTTTTTTACCAAAAGGAATGAACTCCACCATTCTGGCATTGATCCCGAAGAAAAAAGAAGCGATATCAATGAAAGATTACAGACTAATCTCATGCTGCAATGTGCTCTACAAGATCATATCAAAGCTGTTAGCTAATCGTCTGAAAATCATATTGCCAAAGTTCATAACACAAAACCAGTCTGCATTCGTAAAGGACAGATCACTAATGGAAAATCTTATGCTTGCAACAGAGTTAGTTAAAGACTACCACAAGGATAGCATATCAGCAAGATGTGCCATGAAGATTGATATCTCAAAAGCTTTTGATTCAGTGCAATGGGATTTTCTGCTGAAGACACTCAAAGCAATGGAGTTCCCCGAAGAATATATAAACTGGATTCGTATATGTATCTCCTCTGCTTCTTTCTCTGTCCAGGTCAACGGAGAATTGGCCAGATACTTCGGAAGTTCCCGAGGACTAAGACAAGGGTGTTCCCTGTCACCATACTTGTTTGTAATCTGTATGAACGTCCTCTCCAAGAGGTTGGATAAGGCAGCAGAGGTGAAGAAACTTGACTACCATCCGGACTGTGAGACTCTGAAGCTAACGCACTTATGCTTCGTGGATGACATTATGGTCTTTGTAAAGGGGAATACGAGGTCAATCGACGGCACATTAGACGTTTTTGCTGACTTTGCGGCCCACTCAGGATTGCACATTAGCATTGAGAAATCCACATTGTATATGGCAGGAATCCCAGAAGCTTTGAAAGAGGAGATCCTCAATGAATTCCCTTTCGAGTATGGAGCTTTGCCAGTAAGATATTTGGGCCTTCCTCTGTTAACAAGAAAGATGACAAGATCGGACTATACTCCCCTAATAGAGAAGATTCGAAATAAGATAGGATCTTGGTCTACTAAGTATCTCTCCTTTGGAGGTAGACTTCAGCTGCTACAGTCAGTGATCTTCAGCTTAACTAACTTATGGATGGCTGCTTTCAGGCTACCTAAAGCATGTATCAAGGAAATAGATAAGCTGTGCGCTGCATTTCTTTGGTCAGGGCAAGACATGAATGCGAAGAAAGCAAAGGTCTCATGGAAAGTGGTTTGTTCACCAAATAAAGAAGGCGGATTGGGGATCAAACCATTGATATCTGTTAACAAAGTCTGTGTTTTGAAACTCATATGGAGAATTTTATCGGCCAAAGACTCTCTTTGGGTGAATTGGATACACAACTACCTGGTCAGGACCAGCTCATTTTGGGCTCTGAAAAACACAACGTCTCACAGATCTTGGATCTAGAAAAAGATACTGAAGTACCGAGAGTTGGCTAAGGACTTCTATCAAGTGGAAGTGCATAATGGAAACAGAGTATCTTTCTGGTTCGATAAATGGAGTACAATGGGATGTCTATTTGATGCCTTTGGACCACGAGGCTGTATTGATCTTGGGATCTCAATCAACGCCACTCTTGGAACGGTGATGGAGGAAACTCGACGACGAATGCACCGTAACCAACTGTTAATTCAGGTGGAGGAGGAAATCAGAGAAAAGCAGAGGAGCCGAGTGCGTGACAAGGAAGACTCACCTCTCTGGCGTGCCAAGGAGGACGATTATAAACCTCGGTTCATCACAAAAGAGACCTGGGAATTACTGAGAACTCCAAATGCAGTGTGGGTACCTCATTCGGGCATATGGTTTTCTTTTGCTACACCAAAGTTCTCCTTTACTACACGGCTAGCTGCAAGAAATAGATTGTCGACGGGGGATAGAATGGAGAAGTGGAAAATAAATGTCGAGACAGGTTGCTCCTTCTGCAACGAACCGCAAGAGAGCCGAGACCACATTTTCTTCCTTTGTTCCTATACCGCGAAAGTTTGGAAAACACTAGTAGGTGGGCTAATGGGGAAAGATTTCACAACGGATTGGTTGAAGATCATGCAACACACGTCAACCCCAACGATGAATACAACAAAATCCTTCATATTGCAGCACGCCTTTCAGTCCTCAATTCACGCAATTTGGTGCGAAATGAATGCAAGGAGACATGGAGAACATCCAATCCCAAGTGAACTCCTCACAAAGCAAATTGATGTAAGGGTTCGAAACAGGATGAGCACAGCCCGAAGCCATGGAAGAAAGAAGTATGAAGACGGTCTACGGACTTGGTTTGCAACGAAAATGAATTCATAGTCACTCAAAAAACAGTTCTTTCTTTTGAAAGTTAAAATCAGTTTGTAAAAAACGTTTATTTTTTCTTTGAATATAATTTAACAGTTATTCAAAAAAAAAAAAATCACATGTATGAAAAAAAAAATGTGTTAGATGGTTATGATCAATGTGCTTATTTGCTCCATGAATTTTTGTTTACTTGACTTTAAGTATACGAAGATAAGATATGTAGTAATCTCTAGATTATGAATGAATAGGATTGCATAATTTACTGACTAATTAATACACAAATGACACAATCCCCATAAAGTCGAGTTATTTTGCACATGCATTGTTTTAAAGAAAAGAAGACAAGCTTATTTTAATGCAAATTGATTATAGAAAAAGGGATTTTATGCAAGTTGATTATGAATTTAACGTCAGTTTTAATTCGACTTATTTATTCTCGTGATTAGCATCACTCGTACAAACCGACGCATGTGCAATGATTAATTAGTTTATTATTAATTAATTTATGATTTTAAAGTTTATTTATGCTAATAAATAAAATATACAGATAAAAATTCTAAATCTAAAAATGCATATAAAATTCATTTATTCAAACAAAATCTTTTTATTTACATGGACTATAACTCTGTATAGAAATCTCTAAGAACATGGATACAATGTTATAACAAAATACAAGAGATGTGTTACCACTATGTGAGGAAACTTAGACTCCATAATAGCATGAGTAGCATATACTGGAAAATAATGAATGATTGCAGTATATATGGACAAGGGGTCCAACGTTCTGAGGCAAGCTTGTATCCATTAGGATCGTTACCAGGAGGATAAATAATATAAATGCAAACCTTTCCATCAGAATATACTGCAATCGAAGAGCATAAATCATCACTCATCAGAAGACTCACTCTAAAAGCACATAATGAAAATAGTTATTTTGAGAATAACCACTCCCCATTAGGATGCCACATCTCCGAGGTGACAGAGTTGGTGGACTAAGTGGATAATTCTTTGGAAAGGTCCTAATTGCATCAAAAGCTAGTCACCAATAACCAAACAAAGAAAATCTAGTCACCTATAACCAAACACATTTCTGTTCATGAGTGCGAAATACAGTAAACAAAGCTCAAAAATGTTAAAGAATGGCTAAATTGTCTTCAACTTTTTCATCTAAGGCGCGTTCTAAGTTGGAAAAAGCGTTTGAAATGGTCGTTTAAACCTTATTTTCAATGGTTGTAAATCTCTTTCCAAACACTCCAAAACATGAACGTTTGCAAACCGCTCTTTGTTACCAAACTGTTTTATCCAACCACTATCTCTAACAACCTTTTTCTAACCATCTGTTCTACAACAACTCAAAATTCTTTAACCGTCTTGTTTAAATGTGGTCACCAATCTAACCCATATATAGTATGAATGATCTTCTTAATCATTCATTGCTCCCTCTTGGTTTGTTACTTGTTTCTTTTTTCCCTTGCTTTTTTCCTTGATGGTTCCTCCGCTTCTTCTAACCATCTGTTCCTTTGCTTTCTTCTTTTTTTGCTTTTTCTTTCGTTACTTTCTGTATTTCCCAGGCCTCATCATCCTTTGATTTCTTTCTTGATGCTGCTTGGGAAACCGCCATTTCCATTTGTTTAAATGTCTTATATAAATGCTCAACGGCTTCATTTGCCACATCCTCGGATACCGCAATATCTTGAAGAATATTGGGGTTCTTCAGATCTTTCAATGTATCTCTAACATGTTTGGTCTCCATGGCGGCTTTTTCCACAAGTGAAGGGATACGTGTAGTCGCGTCATGGACTGCATTGTCTGCCAAACCCGAATTAATGGCAACCATGTAACGTTCATTGACTCTTTCCACATTCTTCGTCGCAATGGAGGCCTTGGAATATACATTCGCAACCGTAGAACATCTCCATCAAGGGTTTTCAAAGAGTATATCTCAACATTAAAATAATGAATAAATTAAAAAGTAGGAGAGAGAAGTGAGAATTTGATATACTCATAAGAACCTCATTTGACACTTATCTATTTTTCATTGATTTATTTTTTGTTTTTAGATTAAAAATTAATTATATAAGTAAACTATATTAAAAATATTAAAATTTTATTGTTGAGACACCTAGATGGGGGTCTAAACCAATGGAGATGCTTAGTATCCATCTTGAGAGAGAAAAAGAAAATAACAAAAAAAGCAATTAAAAGATTAGTGTTTTAACTTTTTAATAATAGGAATAAGAGCTAGGTAGAGAGAATTGTTATGATGCATAAATGGAGCTTAATTTTCTGAGGAGAGAAAGGGACTGTAAGAACCGAGATGGTCTAAGAAGGAAGTGCATCTGTAAGAGCATTTCCAACCCTACTCTATTTTCTACTTCAAATGTCATTTTCTTCTTCAATCCAATTCCATTTTCAACTCCAAAATGGAGAAATGCTATTTTTCCTCCAAATATGGAGTAACTCCATTTTCTACCCCATTTTGGAGTTGAACTTTTTTATTTATAATATAGTCATTCAAAATTTTATACTTTTGATTTTTACCCCCATTTACTTTTTGTTTTGATAAATATAATATAAAATAATGATATATATTTAATTTAAAAGAAAAGATAAGTAAATTTAAAAATTGAAAACATAAAATAAAATAGCATAAACTCATAATAAATTTAAAAATACATGAAATTACTGAAATTAGAAACAGCATAATTTCAGTATCGCTCCTCTTGTTCATTATACAATTCAAGGAAAGGAATATAATATGGGTTATTATTTGGTTGATGGCATATATCCGAAATGGTCTACCATAGTGCAAACTATTCACGAGCCAATCGGTGCAAAGAAAAAACATGTTGCTATGCGACAAAAAGCATGTAGGAAAGATGTAGAACGTGCATTCGGAGTTCTCCAATCGCGGTTTGCTATTGTGAAAGGACCGGTTCGTTTTTGGCAAAAGAATGTGTTACATGACATAATGACTACATATGTAATTTTACATAACATGATAATCCGGATGAGCGTGATCTCGATGCTCCGATTGAATTTGGAAGAGAAGCTCCACCTCCAGAGGTATAATTAGTTGAGGACAAAAATATTCGGTTCCAAAATTTCCGTGCTCGTTTCAGAGGAATCAAAGATAAAAGCGTTCATTTCTCACTTCGAAATGCTTTAATTGATCATTTATGGGAAAAATATTCAAATGGTGACGTTTAAATTAAAATCTACTTTTTCTTATTTTTTGGTGATGTAATGTGTTTTTTGTATTATAATGATTAAATTTAAATAATATCAAAATTGATGGAAATTTTAAAAGAAAAAAAAATTAACATGTCTATTTGTAAATTTTATAAATATAGTGTATTATTAGCAATTAACAATAAATTAAAAGAAAAGAATATACAAAATATATTCTTTTTAGAGTAGAAAATGGAAAAATACATTGGAGAGAAACCCAACTCCAAAATGGAGTTGAAAATTGAAAAATACATTGGATATGATCTAAGGAATTAGGGCTGGAATATCTTGGCTTTTGGAGGTTGTGACATGCGTTGACTCCCCCAACAAAGACTTATAGAACGCCACAACATGATCCTTAATGCTCTCTCTTGTGTCCAGGATTTTATCATCGTCATCTAGCACGAGGAGAATCTAGTTAATTGAATGCCTTGTTTTGACAGCTCTATGGAAAAAAGCTGAGTTTGAATCCCCTTCATCCAACCATTTGATTCTTGACTTTTGGCGCAGGAAGGACTCCTATGCCCTTGCGAGGCTGTGCCACTTAGCATGAGCTTCTTTCTCAGATTGTACAACCGCATGAGATGGGGAGCTAAGGAGTTCATCTGACAAGCCAGCAGGTGAGTGTGAGCTTCGACCACTCTTTTTTCAATTTCCGAGTTCTTGTGGTTGAAACCTCTGATAATGCTCTTCAGTTCTGTAAGCTTTTTATAAACACAGAGCATTTTAGATCCTACAAAAGGGAAGGCCTGCCAACACTCTTTAATCAAGGGCGCAAAATCAGGGTGTCGACTTAGATGACTGAAGAACTTAAAGGGTCTCTTGAGCTTCGAGTTTTAAGTAATCCAGGAAAACGCAGCAAGGACTATGGTCTGAAATATCAGGCTCCCCAAACACGCCCATTGAGTTTGGGAACCTTATCGGCCATTCATCATTTACTAGGATCCTGTCAAGCTTCTTTGAGATCGTGTTACACCCCCGTTTGTTTGACCAGGTGAAGGTGTTTCCACAATAAGGAAGGTCAGAGAAGGCGGCGCTGGCTACACAGTGCTTGAATTCCCTCATACTTTTTGAAGAAGAGAATAGATTTGTGGAAGAGTGCTCAGAAGCAAACAACACCTGATTAAAGTCTCCTAGAATGGACACCGAAGACTACTGAGGAATTAGCAGTAGAAGTCAATTTTGACCAGAGCAATTTTCTTTTTTTGGGACAGGTTGATCCATAGACAAAAGAGACTACAATCTCACTACTTACAAAAGGCAATTTCACCAGACAAGTGTTCACATGTAGAGACTTGGAGAGAACCGTGACATTGACCGAATGATGCCAAAGGAGCAAAATTTTACCAAGATCCGAGTACTCATAATCAGAGCCGCCCTGGACACAAGCCAACCAAGCACAGGCTTGTAGTCCCTAATTTTTTTTCAACTGATTTCAGCACCAAAATCTGTAATTTTTTTTTTTTTTTTTTTTGCAGGTTTCGGATTAGATTCTCAGGTTTCCGGTCAAAATCCGGCCAATTTTTTTTTTTTGGATTGTGGTCTTGAAAAACTCAGGACCGGCTCTGCTCATAATTATTTTCAAAAAACCAACCTGGAAGATCACTATTAGCTATAGAGTGCGCCTTCGAGGGGCAGACATGAGTGTCCATGAGAAACCCAAAAATAGTATGGTCAAGCTTTATCCATTTTCTAAACCGCTGCGTTTTATCTTGTCATTTATTCCCCTTATGTTCATAAAAGAAGGATATTAGAAGTTTGAAGGGCCTCCAGCCCTGGCTTGTGATTTTTCTTTGATTGTACTACTCCTCAATTGCCTCTTTGCAACAACTTGTATGAACCGGTCATTCTCATCATCTGGATTATCATCATCACCAGAGAAAGAATCAGAAGAATAGACAGAGTTGTTGTCCGACGCATATGATGTTCTAGGTGAGGAGTTTATAAGGTGTCCTAAATCAACACATAGAGTCCCCTTCTCCAGGTCCTTAGAGAAAGAGTTATGCTTTTCCTGGGCTGCAGTAGTTGCAGGAGAGTTAGCCACTGCATGAGTGGAATAACCCGTCACTGCTTCCTTAATAACCCTTGCTTGTTGGAGCAGCAATAGTCTGGATTACATCTTTCGAGGTGCCTGGAATTTTTAACGGTTTAACGGGTTGAGGAACAATATAAATATAATTTTATAAGTCTTATTTTATTTTCATTGTCATTCGCAAAGATCACTAGAGTAGTCAAAATGGGCCGGGTCGCCAATGGGCTGTTAATGTCCAAAACATTATGGACCGGACATGGACAACCCATATACAAAGCGGTTTATAGATCTTAAAGATCTGAAATATATAATTTTATAAGAAATTTCATCATATAAATTTATAATTTATAGATTTCTATTTTCATGGAATATTTAAATAACATTTTTTATTAGAAATATATATATATATATATATATATATATATATATATATATATATAATTTTGCTTTACTAACGGAAAACGGGATTTCACGCTTTTTATGCGAAACAAATTTTCGTTTTTGGGGGAAAAACGGAATATACGTTTTTGGCGGAAAAAACAGAAAATAGGTTTTTGACGAGAAAAACGAAATTTCATGTTTTTTTTCGGGAAAACGAAATTTTACGTTTTTGGCGGGAAAACATAATTTTACGTTTTTGGCGGGAAAACATAAATTTACGTTTTTAGCGGGAAAACGGAATTCTACGTTTTTGGGGGAGAAAACATAATTTTAGGTTTTTGCGGGAAAACGAGATTTTTTGTTTTTTTGCGAGAAAACGAAATTATAAGTAAAAGAAAATTTTTTTTATCAATTATTAATTCTTATTTAATAATTATTATTTAATAATTATTTTTTATTATTTATTATTTATTATTTATTATTTATTATTTATTATTTATTATTTATTATTTATTATTTATTATTTATTATTTATTATTTATTATTTATTATTTATTATTTATTATTTATTATTTATTATTTATTATTTATTATTTATTATTTATTATTTATTATTTATTATTTATTATTTATTATTTATTATTTATTATTTATTATTTATTATTTATTATTTATTATTTATTATTTATTATTTATTATTTATTATTTATTATTTATTACTTATTATTTATTATTTATTATTTATTATTTATTATTTATTATTTATTATTTATTACTTATTATTTATTATTTATTATTTATTATTTATTATTTATTATTTATTATTTATTATTTATTATTTATTATTTATTATTTATTATTTATTATTTATTATTTATTATTAAATTTTAAACAATATGTTTTATTTTGAACAATGGACAGCCTATTTGGACGATAAAAGGGTCAAAACCAACATGTACTAAAATCGGTGTGCCAAAAAAAAACCCAAACTAAAATAGGGTGCCATTTCCTACCTAAACTACAACAAAATTCAAATTACCTACCCCAACTACCGAATCAGAGCTAAATCCTACATTGACTAACCAATGTCGTTTATGGTTGAAACTCGTGTAACCTAAAAAAATTTTCTCTCAAGCGATGACGGCGGCGCTTCTAAGCGTTTGAGGATGAGCTCGAAGGTTTGCTGGCTCTGGGGGTTCATAAATTCTTCCTCGGTTGAGGCTTCATCAACGGATGTCTCTTGCTCTGGTCGGATTCACGTGGTCCTGATTATCTTTCGGAATGCGGAGAAACATTATGGTTCCAGATTCGATGTGATTCGGAATCGACTAAGTTCACGGGCCTGCGGATCTGGGCTTTCCTGTTTTGGGAAGATTCAGACTCACAGTTATGTGTTGGGCGATACGATACGGATCTTTGTGGAGGTTTTGCGGGATTGGCGGGTTTTGGGGATTCGAAAAATCAAGTCACGGTTAGTGCGGGGATTGATATCACAGGATGATATCTTCGACATACTTGTCAAACTTGTAACACAGGTTTGTAATCGTCCCAGATTTTAAGAGATTGAGGGGATTACTCCATCTAAGATTTGGATATCTCTGGTTTGGACTGCGGTTTTGACGGAGAGATTGAGGTTAATAGAGATGCAGATGGATTCACGTGCTGACTCTGAGCAGAGGGCTGGGACAGTGGCATTACGCAAATTCAGCGTTGCATATCTCGGGGAAGATTCAGGGAGCCAATCTTGGAATTCTGCAGTTAAATCCCGGATGTGTTTTTATGGGAGAGATTATGTTCAGATGGCGGTGTGTTCACATAGGACCAGCAAGGATTTTAGGTATATATGGGCATTTCAGAGGCTCGACATTAACACATCACCTTTTGCTTACTTCTCTTTCTCGGTCATTGCTCAAATCATCAACCATCTCCGAATGTCTCAAAGCCATTTGGTCAAGCGAGACGGTTCAGAAATGAAGATGGAAACCAGCCTGAAAAGATTGAAGATTCGGGTGCCACATTTTGGCAATTCGGAGCTCATATCGGGGTACTCAAAGACGCTGATTGGGAGGTGCATGAACCCCAAGAAGCAAGGCATGAAGGTTTTGCTTCATATGCTTCCTCGAATTCTAAACGTAGAGGAACGGGTAGCAGCGGCAGACCTAGGAATGGGTCGGTTTCAATTTGATTTTGACAGAGAGGAGGACATTGCGGAGATATTGAAGATGGAGCCGTTTCATTTTGATTACTGGATGGTATCATTGGTGAGATGGGAACCCGTTGTGGATAGTAAATATCCGTCGGCCATTAAGTTTTGGATTCGGGTTATGGGAGTCCCCCTACATTACTGGGCTGACCAGACTTTTCGCAGTATAGGTGAAGCCCTAGGTGAAGTGAAGGAGGTGGATCTCGACATTGGAAGGGTGCAAGTGGTTTTGGACGGGTACAAACCTTTATGTTTCGAAACATCAGTCGAGTTTCATGGTGGTGAGGAGACACTCATCACGTTGCAATATGAACGGCTGTTCGGGTATTGTAGGAGCTGTTTCAGCCTCTGCCACGATCAGTCTCTATGTCCTCGACGGGAAGGAAGGGTAGAGGGGCTGGAAAACACCGCGGATGAACAGGAACAGGGGCTGAAGGTAGTCAGTTATAAAGCTGCGACGGTTCATGGCTTGGGAGGGAATCTGGTTCAATAGCACACTGAATTTTCAGGGAAAACTTACCACGGGCAGGATAAAGGGAAAGGGAAGTTTCATGATTTCAAAGATGCGGAGGCTGGTAGTAATTCCGGAAAAGAGCATCGTTACGGTTTATGGAAGGGGGACAGAAGGTACAGGGAGAGAGACCCAAAATCTATCTCTTCTTCGAGTCGATTACCTACTAAGGAGCCAACTAAAAGGTACGTCATGAATACCACGGGGTTGAAAGAGTTGAGGTCTACAGCACCATGTATGGGAAACAGCATATCCGATCATGAAAATAAAATGCTGGACGCGTTTCATGGTGCTACAGCTGGGAAGAACCAGGCCCCAAGTAAAGGTGCTGTCTTAGAGACTTGCGGGGAAACAGCTCGGGTCTCGGGAAAGGAGGTCCGCATGGGCTTGTATTTTCATAATGATGCAACAGATCTTGTTGAGGCAGAGAGTTCCAAAGGTAAGGTTTCTGAAAATTTGATCCCATCGGAGAATAGTCCTAGGGTGTTAGCGATGATAGATGAGCTGATTATGGATAACTTGGTCGAGGTAGAGGAGGTAACGGAACAAGAAACCTTTGCTGATGGAATTTTGGATAATTTTGGTGATGATTTTCTTGATGCTGATTTCCTTGGTGATGATATGGAGTCAGGAGAAATTGGGGAGGATGTTATGGTAGGAGCTGAGATAGTGCGGACAGAGGAAGTGGATGTTGTTGTGGGGATAGAGACGGATGCTGATACGGTGAATGTGGAGGGACCAACAAAGGATAAGGAGGTTAAGGATGGGCTTACACATGCAAAGCGAAATCAGATTACTAAACTGAAGAAAAAAATGATTGCGGCAGGTTCAAAAAAGAGGCTTGTGCAGGGTATTACCTCTCCAAGGAGGAAGGGGATACCAAAGCATTTGGGAAGGGTCGGGGATGCACCTCAGGGCGTTAGTAGGAACCCATCAAAGACAAGCCCGATGACAGAGATCTCGACACTTGAAGGTTAGGAATGCGACTAATGGGTTGGTGTTTTCGAGCTTTGGAGAATAAGAGGTCATTAAGCAATTTTCGGGAGCTCAAGAAGAGGCTTAGACCAGTTTTCAATTTTCGGTTTAAAAAATATTTGCTTCGTTCATGTAATGTTTTTCAAGGAATTTTCAGACTTTATAATTTGGTAACGGTTGAGCCGTATGAGGTGTACGGTGGCTATGCAATTAATTTTCATCATTGTAATTTTCAGATTATTTTATTACATGTTATCCAATCATTTGGTCCTGAAGCGATAGCGCAAAGGAAAAAACACGGGGTGAATTACCAACTTGGGGTTATGTTGGCCGGCCCTATCCCGTCGTGTGGCAGAGTTGGAATTAGTTTTTATTTATGCAGATTTTGAGCTGGAATTGTCAGGGACTAGGGAATCGGTACACAATAGGTTATTTGCGGGAGGTTTGGAAAAAACATAAGCCATAATTTTTATTTCTTTCAGAAACAAAGCAAGAATTATCTTTTATGCAAAAATTTCAATTACATTTTGGTTATAATAAATTATACACGGTCGAACCGTGCGGTGCGAGTCCGCGAGTGGTGGACTCGCTTTATATTATGATGATTCATTGGATGTTAGTATTTTATTTTCAAGTAAACGAATAATTGATATTGAGGCAACTATTCAAGGAAAAAAAGTTTTCTTGTCATTTATTTACGGTGATCCGGTACCGAAAAATCGAGATCAAGTGTGGAAACGGTTAACCCGAACAAGCACAACACCATACGCCCCTTGGTTTATAATTGGCGATTTAAACGAAATTACTGGAAATAATGAAAAACAAGGAGGAAATTTTCGGCCTGCATCCTCATTTATGTCTTTCAATCTTATGATTCAACATTGCGGTTTTCTAGAATTTCAGTGCCTGGGAAATACTATGTCCTGGAGGGGAAGACGGAATTCAAAAATTGTTCGGTGCCGTCTGGATAGGGCCTTAGCTAATGAGGATTGGCATGAAATTTTTTCTCATTCATATGTCGAATACTTGGCAATGATTGGGTCGGACCATAGTCCAATTGTTGCCACCATTGAGGATAAAATACCGCGGAAACGGGGCCAGTTTCGGTTTGATAAACGGTGGATTGGACGGGACGGCCTTATGGACACAATTTCGAAGGGCTGGGAAATTAACACAGGTGGCAACGGATCCTCATTTATCGAAAAAATAACGAATTGCCGGAGAGAAATATCTAAATGGCGGAAAAATAATTTACCATACGGCAAGGAGAATATTAGAGATTTACAACAAGCTTTAGAGGAGGTCCAGAATAATGATAATAGTACACCCGAGGAATTAATGGATATTACGAGGAAACTGAAAGAGGCTTATTTAGATGAGGAGTTATTTTGGCAACAGAAAAGTTGCACATTATGGGCAACGGTGGAGGACAGAAATACAAAGTTCTATCATGCGCAAGTTAAGCAAAGACGAGCGCGAAATCGGATTACTGGACTACATAATGCATCAGGATCTTGGGTTACCTCGGATAAAGAGGTGGGACAAGTGGCGGTTAACTATTTCGAGGATCTATTCACATCAACTTCCCCGACGGATTTTGAGAATGCTCTCAGTGATATTCCGGCTTTAGTTTCGGAACAGAACAATGATATGCTTACGGCAATGGCTACAGAAGAGGAAGTTCGCAGAGCCCTTTTCATGATGCACCCAGAAAAGGCTCCGGGCCCGGACGGAATGACGGCTTTATTCTTCCAACGCTCATGGCAAATTATAAAGACAGATGTAGTAGGACTGGTTAACGGTTTTCTGGAAACAGGTTATTTTGATCAACGGCTGAACATGACTAATATTTGCCTAATCCCGAAGACAGGACGGCCCACTCGTATGATGGAATTACGACCTATAAGTCTGTGTAATGTGGGCTATAAGATCATTTCGAAGGTTTTATGTCAGAGGTTAAAAATATTGCTACCAGACCTGATATCAGAGACCCAACCAGCCTTTGTATCAGGGAGACTGATCTCTGATAATATTTTGATCACACAGGAAATGTTTCACGGTCTACGAACCAATAAATCTTGCAAAAGTAAGTTTATGGCAATTAAAACGGATATGAGCAAAGCATATGACCGGGTAGACTGACCATTTATTGAACACCTTTTGAGGAAATTTGGTTTTGCGGAGAAGTGGATTTCATGGATGATGTGGTGCATCCAATCGGTACAATATAAGGTACTTATTAACGGTAACCCCAAAGGGCAAATAACGCCATTCAGAGGACTGCGGCAAGGCGATCCATTATCACCCTATTTATTTATACTCTGTACAGAGGTCTTGATAGCCAATATACGGAAAGCAGAGAATGAGAATTCACTTACGGGGTTGAAAGTGGCGAGGGTATGCCCAACAGTCTCACACTTACTCTTTGCGGACGATAGTCTGTTCTTCTGCAAGGCTACGGTACAGGAGTGTCACACCATATTACACATACTCAAACAGTACGAGTCGGTCTCAGGGCAACAAATTAACTTCTCCAAATCTTCCTTAATTTTCGGACATACAGTACAAGATACGGTACAGGACGAGATAAAACAATTGTTAGGAATCCAAAATATGGGAGGGATGGGTACTTATCTGGGTCTCCCGGAAAGTCTCGGAGGAGCAAAGAGCAAGATTTTTAATTTTGTCGTCGAAAGACATAATGACAGAGTGAATGGATGGACATCAAGGCTACTAACCAAAGGGGGTAAAGAGGTTCTACTTAAATCGGTAGCATCGGCTATGCCGACTTTCGTTATGTCATGCTTTCGACTACCCAAGTCCATTACCACAAAATTAACCAGTGCGGCAGCGCGTTTCTGGTGGAGTTCCGACGGACACCAAAAAGGGATGCATTGGATAGCTTGGAAAAAGATGTGTCGGAGAAAATCATATGGCAGAATTGGTTTCTGAACAATAGAGGAAGTTAACACGGCACTGCTGGCAAAACAATTATGGCGGTTAATGGAAAAACTGGATTCGCTATTTGCTCGAGTTATTAAGGGTCGTTACTTTCGGAACACAGACCCATTAGATCCTATAAAATCATACTCCCCGTCCTTTGGGTGGAGGAGTATTATTTCGGCTAGATCTCTGGTTACAAAAGGACTCATTAAAAGAGTTGGTTCAGGTGGCTCCATCTCAGTATGGAATGATCCTTGGATACCATCTTCTCCTCCGAGGTCAGCAACATGTAAGGGGTATAATTATTACCCCAATCTTAGGGTCAATCATTTGGTTGATCCAGCGACACAAACGTGGAATTGGGAGTTGATAAATGCAATTATCAACCCAGCCGATGTGGAGATTATTCGCGGTATACCCATTAGCAGAACATATCGACCAGATACTCTTGGTTGGCAGTATACAAAAACAGGAAAATATACGGTAAAGTCGGGATACCAGATTGAACAGCAAAATTTAGACAATGGAGGAAATTACTTCTACGGGCCTGATTTAAAGAAATTACAGGCACATACATGGAAATTAACATGTCCACCAAAATTGCGACATTTTATTTGGCAAACCATTTCGGGATGTCTCTCGGTTTCAGCAAATTTACGCGCTCGAGGAATAGATTGTGATACACAATGTCCGCGGTGTGGAGCGGAAGGGGAAACGATTAACCATGTTCTGTTTGAATGCCCACCAGCGCTACAAACATGGGCACTCTCTCATATTCCATCTGTCCCAGGAGTTTTCCCGATGACATCGGTTTTCTCCAATTTTGATCATCTCTTTTGGAGACTCCCAAAAGAGGAAACGAACACAGTGCTCCCTTGGATTGCGTGGAATATTTGGAAAGCAAGGAACGACAAGGTATTCTCAAATGTGGATAGAAATCCACATGAGATTCTGCGGATAGCGGAAACAGAAGCAATAACTTGGGAAACGGCACAGTATAGCGAACCATACATAACTCCCCAACCAATCGGTCATAATACGGGTCAACAAGATGAAACTAATGAACTGACATGCTATATTGATGGTTCGTGGAAGGAAACAGATAACTATTCAGGTATAGGATGGTTCTGCTTTCAGGAGGGAGTCGAAGGAGTACTAATGGGGTCCCGCAATCAGCAAAGAAGTTTATCCCCGCTGCACGTAGAATTGGAAGCGCTCATCTGGGCGATGCATTGCATGATTGTAAATCACAAGTCGGCAATAGCCTTTGCAACGGACTGCTCAGAGTTGGTGAAGATGGTGTCTACACCCACGGAGTGGCCGGCTTTTACACTACATTTGGAGGAGTTCAAGAGGAGCAAGGACGTTTTCACCTTTTTATCTATCACACACATCCCACGCGCAAGCAATACAGTGGCAGACAAGTTAGCACGAGGTGCTCGCGTCTACCCATCAGATTTCACTTATGTAAACTCGATACCTCCGATTTGGTTCACTGAATCGGAATAGGTATTAAGGCTGTTGACAGACAAAAAAAAAAAATCCTACATTGACTTTTAATCCGTTAGTCAACTATCACGGAATGCTGACAAGGCGGACACAGTGGCAATTATAGCAAAACGACGACGTTTTAATCTGTCTGAATCAAAAAAAAAAAAAATATTAACAAAACGGCGTAGTTTTCATTTGGGAAAACTCTAAAATCTCAAAATCGATTTGATGAACCAAATTATCCTTCCTACCCGTGAAGAAGTGATTATCACTTCTTTTGCTTATGCCTGCAACTTTTTTATAAAAAAAATCCATTCTAAAATTAAATTCCTCATCGAATTCGAACATGTACAAGCATTCGGATGTAAAATTAAATTCCTCATCGAATTCGAATATGTACAAGCATGCCTGCAAGTTTGGGACGGAGGAGAGATAGGCTGGAAAAGTTTGGCAATATCAAAGATGGTGGAATAGAAGAAGGTCTCAAGGCCGAGATGTAAGAATATTTCCGTTAGTGTGGCCGAAGTATTAACGGTCCAACTATTATAGTTTAAGTTTAATGTAAGGCTTAAAGTTTCCGGTATGTAACGGGATACGGTGATGGACCGAATCAAAGAAAAGATACCGGAATGGGTTTGATGTCAACCCTCTTACTCTACCCAATAAAGAATCTAATCTAAGGTTTATATGCATTTATATATATAATGGTTTAACTTATATAATTGTATATATATTAAAATATAGTTTATGTGTTATGTTTTAATGAATGGGTGTCTCATTGAAAAGACACAACTCCTCCTTTAACAGTGAGAATCACTTTGGGCCTCATATAAAAGAAAAGGGTAGAAGTTATTGCAACGTGAGAGTGACAGATTCTGGTTTTTCCAGAATTGAGACACTAAAAGAAAGAAGATAGAAACACATAAACATAAAAAGAGAGATTAGAGATTGTGATCGGAATCTGAACACCCCGGCTCTGTCGAAGGGGAGATCGCAGTAAGGAAGGGAAGGAGAAGATCAAACAATCATCAAGGAATCATCATCATGTCTAACAAAGCAATGGATCAAGGTTAGACATTCATCCTTCTCATAACCGAAATCCCCATCAATATAAAACGTGTTGATTCATTTGTTCTAGGGGAGATTATGGGATAGATTACAAGTGTGTAATCACTAAGGAAAAGCTTATACGAGAGCCCAGAAGTTTGTGAGAAACTCTTTAGGCTATTCCTTGAATTTGTCGTGCATACCGAATCAGGAGAAAGAAAAGGAGGTGAAGCAGGAAGATGAGTCTCATGTTCGTTGTTGGATGATGCTAGAGTTGGCACAAAACCTCCCTCGATTGCTTTATGAAAAATCTCAAAATCCAGATTATACGCGTCGACCTTCCTGTCACCTGGTTGAGTTTTAACAACCGAGTCCCCAATCATGGACAAAATGCTTGCAAAAGCGTCCCAGTATAATAAAAATCTCAAAATGATTTTTTTTTTTTTAAAGTTGCAGGCATAAGCGCAAGAAGCGATAATCACTTCTTCACGGGTAGGAAGGATAATTTGGTTCATCAAATCGATTTTGAGATTTTAGAGTTTCCCCAAATGAAAACGACGTCGTTTTGTTATTTTTTTATTTTTTTATTTTGATTCAAACAGATTAAAACGACGTCGTTTTGCTATAATTGCCACCATGTCCGCCTTGTCAGTATTATGTGATAGTTGACTAATGGATTAAAAGTCAATGTAGGATTTAGCTCTGATTCGATAGTTGGGGTAGGTAATTTGAATTTTGTTGTAGTTTATTTAGGAAATTACACCCTATTTTAGTTTGGGTTTTTTTTTGGCACACCGATTTTAGTACATGTTGGTTTTGACCATTTTCCCCCATTTGGACATGGTCCTTAATGGACATGGTCGTTAATGGACATTATTGTTAATGGACATGGTCACTATTTGTCCGCAATCAAAATGGTCAATATTAGACTGGTCCAAATAGACGTGGACAGCCCATTTTGACAACCCTAAAGATCACTCGTAAAATATAAATATAAACTAGATCATCCGTAAAGTTTCATTGTCATTCTTAAAAAAAAAAAAATAAGACTGAGAATTACAATCCAATAAAAAAGCAAGGATTTATTACTTAAAATTTTATAATTGGTTAAAAAGATACAAAAATGAATACAAAACTAAATCCCACGTAAATGAAAATAAAATAAGATTGAGCACACTCATAAAATAGAAATATAAATATGGTTTAGATCACTCGGAAATTTTCATTGTCATTCTCAAAGAAAATAAAATAAAACTAAGAATTACAATCCAAGAATAAACCGGGGATTTATAACTTGAAATTTTATAATTGGTGAAAAAAATACAAAACTAAATCACTCGTAAATAAAATTAAAATAAGATTGAGAACAACGAAACGAAACCACTAAGAGAAAACCTAACAATTACTATTTATTTATATTCTCCTATTATACTATTATTGTTTTACAATTAATTTTAGTCACATGTTTGTATATATTAAACTTTTCTATTCATATTTGAATTCAATTTTCTTTATATTATTACTCATATATCTATTTTCCAATTTAAATTAGTTTTTTTTACCATATTTACCATATATCTAATATTACTAATCGAAAGTATATTCTTTTTAATTATATATATTATTTCCCTTTAAAGGGAAATTCTACAAAATAGCACTCAAAAACTAAAAGTTCAAAAATTTAGCACCCAATGATGAAAGTCACAAAACTAGCATTCATTAAAAGGAAAAAGACTAAACCACCCTCTATTAGAACAAAAACTAAATTAAAAACAGCAAATCAGAAATGAAAAAAGGAAAATAACTGTTAGAGTGTCATTGATGATTCATTGCCCTAATGGATAATCCATGCTGTAGTCGTTGCCGGAATCGTTGCCGGAGATCGTCAGGATTCTCTTCGCCGATTGCTAATCGTTTGGTAACTTTCTTCTTCGTCGATTTGCTTCGTCAAAATCTAGTAGCTCTTGCGGCTTTATCTCACATTCTCTTTTTTTTTTTGCTTTCTGGAATCAGCTCTAGCTCAATTCCACTCTAGTCTTCCCTTCTTTCACCTTTTCTAAGTTCTTGTCGCCGGAGTTTGTCAACGGAGTCATCAAAGAGAAGTCAGGGATAAGGTAATTCATCAAACTCTAATTCCTTTTTTTAAAATTTGCTCGATTTTGTTTTTGATTCTTCAATTAAGACCAAAATCTAGTAGCTATAGATTCTATCTCGCCTTCTGATGTACTGAAGTACGCAAACGACTCGAGAAAACATTATCTATTTGCAGATCTGTAACTGTAGCCCGAGTAGCACCAATTTAGTTCATGATTATCTATTTGCAGGTTTTGATGAACTTAACAAATGATAACACTACCGCTTTGATTTCTGGATCCTAGTTTCGTTCTGATAAATTTCCTCCTCACTTTTTATAGTGATAGTTTTAAGTGGACATGGTTTAATTGAGCCTAACATCTTATATCTCTCCACCCATTCGTTGGAATCTCTTCACCGAGAGATGATTTTCTCTCACCCTTGGAAATGTAAATCTGAAGAAGTCTACCTTTTGAATCTTGGTTTGAAAATTTGAAAAATGGCAATTTGGATAGTCAACATGCTAGTATAAATTTGTGCATTTTGCGGATAAATGAAGGTCAATCCTTTTTGCAGGAAGAGTAACATGCAACAACAACAACATGGAGCAGCTAAGCCCTTATATTGATACATGCAGTGTAGGGAAGGAGAATACTAGTGGGAGCAAAATTGAACTACCCAAATTGAGTGTGGGGCGACAACAGATGAAAAAGAAGAAGAGGACTGCAGTGATTTCATAATTGCTTCAGCTAGTTTTCCTATTACAAAACCATAAGGGTTGCAAGAGAGTGAAGATGAGATGATTCTTATATTATGTTCAATCTTTCTAACCAATCAAGGATCAGCAGACACCAACGAAGAAACAACTACTTTCACCTTAGTGAGTAGCAGCATTTAACTAGTTCTTGCTCCTACTTATGAGATCCCCAGAAAAGGGTTTTATTTTATTTATTAAACTTGTACTTCTTTTTTTTTGGTATTCAGGATGACGAAGAAGCAGTTTTAGAGAGCGAAAAGTATTTATGAACCATTTAGGAACATATATAACGTATTTGGGAAAGCCTTCCTAAATCAACAAGAAACATAAAAAGTATGATTTCACTTAAATCATGCAGAGACAAACTATAAAAGACTATATTACATGTTGATTTTCATGTGTAAATGAAGCATTCAAACATGTGTTGTTGTTTGCCTACACAAAGAAAGAAATATACAAATGTTGAAATGATCATTTCTGGAAATGCAACATATTTAGGAACCATTTAGGAACATATATAACATATTTAGGAAAGCCTTCCTAAATCAACAAGAAACAGAAAAATATGATTTCACTTAAGTCATGCAGAGACAAACTATAAAAGACTATATTACATGTTGATTTTCATTGTAAATGAAGCATCCGAAAATATGTTGTTGTTTGCCTACACAAAGAAAGAAAGATACAAATGTTGAAATGATCTTTTTTAGAAATACAACGTATTTAGGAACCATTTATGAACATATATAACGTATTTAGGAAAACCTTCCTAAATCAACAAAAAACAAAAAAAAAGTATGATTTCACTTAAGTCATGCAGAGACAAACTATATACGACGATATTATAAAAAAGTAAATAAAGCATCAGAACATGTGTTGTTGTTTGACTACAACAAAAAAAAAGATAATGAAAAATTATCCTTTCTGGAAATGAAACGTATTTAGGAACCAATTAGGAACATATATAACGTATTTAGGAAAGCCTTCCTAAATGATGAAAATTGATATTTTCTGGAAATGAAACGTATTTAGGAACATATATAACATATTTAAGAAAGCCTTCCTAAATGATGAAAAATGATATTTTATGGAAATGAAACGTATTAGGAACATATATAACATATTTAGGAAAACCTTCCTAAATGATGAAAAATAATCATTTCTGGAAATGAAACGTATTTAGGAACACATATAACGTATTTAGGAAAGCCTTCCTAAACCCTAAACGTATTTAGAAAGAAATATACAAATGATGAAAAATGATCCTTTCTTTGAAATAAAACGTATTTATGAACCATTTCGGAACATATATAACTAAATTATGAAAGCCTTCGTAAATGAACAAGAAACAGAAAAAACTCTAAAAGACTATATTAACTGTTGATTATCATGCGTAAATGAAGCATCAGAACATGTGTTGTTGTTTGACTACACAAAAAAAGAAAGATAATGAAAAATGATCCTTTCTGGAAATGAAACGTATTTAGGAAGCATTTAGGAACATATAAAACGTATTTAGGAAAACCTTCCTAAATGATGAAAATTGATATTTTCTGGAAATGAAACGTATTTAGGAACATATATAACGTATTTAGGAAAGCCTTCCTAAATGATGAAAAATGATATTTTCTGGAAATAAAACGTATTTAGGAACATATATAACGTATTTAAGAAAACTTTCCTAAATGGTGAAAAATGATCCTTTCTTGTAATGATCATATGTATGTTTTGTATTGGTGTGGTGTGAAATGAAAATTCTGACTTTCGAATTTGACATTCTGGTTTTGTATAGACTTTGTCTTGTCAATTAACTTCAATTGAATGCAACTAAGTCAACTGTTAAAAACTTCAAGTCCAATGTAATCCGTATAGACTGAGCTTTCTTTTACTTAAAATATAAAAATATTTCCATGAAGTAAAATCAGAAACTGGAAAAACTAAGCAAAATCTCTTACAAACCACGTTAGAAAGCTCACAAAGGATTCTTGTCTCTACTTGAAAACACCCAAAAACAACATGTTTCGTTAGCAGCACTTGCAATCCTTGGCCAGAGATCCGCACACTCTTTCCCAATCGGTCCAGTAATCGCAGAACCTAAAGCCACAAAACAAAACTCCATCCCTATGTGTCTCAGAAAACAAATTTGTGTGATCTCAAAACGTGTTTGATCATGAGTTTTGTAAGAGAAATGGATAACACAGTACCTAATTAATTAATTAACTACTTGAAGTAAGGAAAGGGACATAGAAGTCTTCGCCCCTATTATTTAGCCAAGTATTTCCATTTAACTTGAGAACAAAACATAATCCTTCAAGCTTTCCATCCAGAGAGAATATTCCAAAAGATCCATTTCCATCGTCTTTTCGCTGCAGAATGTCATATGCATAAACATTAGATAATGTCACTGATGGAAACAGAAAATATTTTAACAGGAAAGGTAAACAAAAAAAAATAATAGATTAGTACAACATGAAAATGATCTCTACGTGCCTGCAAAAATATATAGAAGCAGCAGCAAAGACATGAGTAATGGCATCACGTTGTATAAGTATGCAATCCAAAAGAAATATATCTACCAGAGTGCATTCAAAAGAAGAACCGGATGCGCAGTGTTGCTAACCACCCTAATGCTAAGTTTAAAATCAGGCATGTACAACCTGCAAAATGCTTCTTTAGGATGAACAAAACATAAATTTTTTCTCATCAAAGTCGATACAGAGACATGTTATGATGAAAAGGCTTATCTTGGATCATGCAAATAAAAGAGTTTTGACGAAATCTAGATACACCAACAAAAAAATAAAACAATTAAAAAAGGAAATCTTTCAAGACCCTTAGATTGAATCTGAAACGAGCTTAGTACAAGAGGCTCATACCTCGGAGACGGGGCTTCGTGGAGACCTACGGTCCGGAACTTTTGGACTTTTATCCTTTGGTGTTCTGTTATTAGCTGGGTTAGGAGATGAAGAAGAGTCAGGTTCTAGCGCTGCTATCTTCAGTGGCCGAACAGCTCGAGGAGACACCTTCTTAGGAACATCTGGAGATCCATTTCTGCCCGAAAACACACAAAAATTAAAACAAAAAGATGAGAATTGAAAACCAAGAAGATATCCACACTCCACAGTTGCAAGCAAATGTGCTAGAGAATGAAAAACTTTCTTACTAATAGTAACAGATCATTAAAGGTCATAACATGTTGGATACATGGATTTCTTGTTCCAAAAGAGATTAGAGAAAAATTTTGATCAGATTTGATTAAATAGAAGCAATAAGTATTGAGGACCACAAGAATGCAACCTTTAAGATTCAGTGTTGAAAAACAACTCCCACAAGAAAACCACAAAAGGGGAGAAGAATCAGCCATAAATGCAAAGAAACTATAGAAAGACAAAAACCAAGAATCAGCCTTTTGGGTCTGCATACTGTAATATTATCCCTCCAATGCACAGGATGAATGAAAAAACCTTGTTTACCGAAAAGATATTTCTAGCCTCTTCTTTGCTTGTTCAATGTAGCCTGACCCACCAAGAATTGTAGAGAGCTCATGAATATTTAATGCAGAAAGATGGAGACATATTTAACAATCCAATGGCAGAGAAAACATGATCGGAGTTATTACAAAGAAAGGATAAGCGTATAAAAATATTTCTTTACGTCTGTAATCAAATCCATTACCAAAAAATGAGCATCCTAAAGAAGAAACAAAATCCTTTATCGAACTTCTTACTAATGTCTTATGTCGACATAAAATCCAAGAGAAAGCAAGTCTCAATCAGATTTGAAGATTCAAGGAAAGTATGTTGCAATACTAACTTCCCGTAAGCGGTTTTGAGACATAAATCACTGATTACTCAAGGTTAATCGGAAAACCGCCTTAGGTCGCCGAATATGATGAAATCGCCGCGGCTAGTCTCCGACTACCGCCTAGCCGTCTGATTAATCGGAAAAAGCGGCCATTTTTTTAACGGCTGAGGATTCCGGCAACACAATCTTGATCGTCGTTGGCCGGGAAGAGATCGATGTCGAAATATCTCTTCGATACAGCAGCCGCCATGATTAATACTTGTTCCTTAGCTTCTTCTTTTTCCCTCTCTCTCTCTCTAAGATCTAAGATCGTGGGTGGAAAATTATATCACGGTAAAATAGTCATTTCTCTTTAATGAATGTTAAAAATGGAACTTTTTTATTATACTCTTAGTTTGGTCAGAAAATTTAAAAAAAATGTCATTTTGAACAATTTCTCTTTTTTAATTAGAATATATCATTTTTTTGTACGTATATCGTTTTTTATTTTAACCTTTTCATTTTTTTTAATTCCAATTGAATTTAAGAAATTTATATCAGTATATGTAGGTAAGAGCATCACCAATAGTGAACCCCTAAGAGAGGTTCTTAAGGAGTTTAGAATCTCTTAAGGAGTTCTTAAATTTTTTATCCTCCAATGGTTGAACCTCATTAGGGGTTCTTACAAAAAAAATTAATATGTAAAGATTCCAATTGATTAATATGTAAAAAAAAGTTAATAATTTTAAAGTTAAAGTTAAGAAAAAGTTTTTTTAAAAAAAAGTTAATAATTTTTTTTTAAATTAAAGTTAAGAAAAAGTAAAAAAAAAATTGTGGCAAAAAAAAAATCGGCGTATTAGCTATTGACACATGGCTAAGAACCCCACTTAAAAATCGGTTCTTAAATACTAAAAATTCTTATTTATGAACCGATTTTTAACTATTACAATTATTTTTTTTTTTTTTTTTTTTTTTTTTTTTTTTTGGTTAAGAACACCATGTTAAAACCTCGGTTGGAGGTGGTCTAATTGGTATGAACTCAGTTGTAGATTTTGATTTTAGATTTTACGGTATAAACCTTAACTGTAAAAAAATTGATTGCGACTTAAGAAAATAAAAGTGAGAAAAAAACTGTCGAACCAAGAGCAAAAAATTAGGAAAATGGAGATGAGTGTTCTAAGGAGGATTTTTAAGATTTTTAAGTTAATAAAGTCTGATTTGATCAAATACAGATTTAAAAACTTTAAATGTCTTCGCTAAGAGGTGAAGAGCATTGTACGCCACGAGAGGAGCAAGAACAGTTTTTCTTTCTTGATTAAAAAATAAAAAATAATTATATAAAAAAATCATAATTCGCCGACTGTGGGGATCGAACCCACGGCCACGTGATTAAAAGTCACGCGCTCTACCACTGAGCTAAGTCGGCATCTGTTGAAAGTAGAGCAGTGATAAAACCTTTTATCTAGTAAGCGAACATCTTAACCAAAAGTCCAAGACTGTCTCTAGTGGTAAACTAGGTCCAGTTTTAAAAAGGCTAAAGTGCCTAAGCCATACTCTTGTTTGTGTAAAACACATTCTTGAAATGAAAAAAAGCAACAATATCATAAAGATGAGAAGCATAGCTATTATAACACAAGAAGTCTTTGATCTTCAGAAATTAGCATTTGTAGAAACATGAATATTTTTCAACTACCGTAAAAACGTGGTTAAGTAGTGTTCTATCTCTTAACCATATATATAGTAGACAATAGACATAAGGGAAAATGGCATGCCGAATTGGTCCTTGAATCAATAATGCTATGATACCATTTTAGAAGATATTGCTTCTTGTATAGAACATGATGATGGGTTTTACTTTGTGCAAAAGAAAAGAAAAAGGATTACGACTTTGAGTTGTAAATCAGAATAGTTTTTCTTCATGAATGAACTTGGACAAAGAAACTTGACGAGAAAAAGAAACAGAGTAAGTCTGAAAATTGTTTTTTTTTATTAAGACACAACAAACTTTAAATAGTTATTTGACATAATCGAATGTAACCATTCGTAACTTTTCGGAACTGTTATAATAATATAATTATATAACAAATTAAATAGCTTCTGCAGAGAACTTACGTGGAGCAAGAACTTGCGGTCAAGCTTTTCGATTTCACTTCCATCGATCCATCGAACTGTTCTTCTGGGTTTTTCTCTACGAGTAACCGACACTCCGGCTCGTCCTCAGGCGGAACCCAGTACCAATCTCTTCATCTTCGACTCTACGGTAATACGTCTCTTTCTATATCTAATTTCATTTCTGGGTTTTATCGAGCTTATTTGCAATTTTGCAGTTACTTTACTTGGGGATTTAAGCCAACCCCATTTCGTCTTAGGGTCTCTTCTTGTGAGTCGTGATCTTGTTCTGTATAAATTTTGAGATTTCTGTTGTTATCGATGGGTGTTTCTAAGCTCGTATTGTGCGTGATTTTTCTTGGAGAGTGACTAGAATACTTAGGTCCAATTACAGAGTAATTGAATTACATTAACAATTACGTAGCACATCATTTGAAATCCAAACCTTTTTGTAAACTTTTTGTAAACACACTCGTGAATATAAAAAAACTGTTTTTGCTTTAATAACTTTCATTTTTCTGGAAAAAACAAAAATACAAAGTATAAGAAGGTTATAAACAAACCAGACACAAAGTATAAACAATGTATAAGAAGGTTATAGGCTATAACTTTATAAGTAAAACCAGAAGATCATCTTAATATATCACTCAAACTTTACTTATGAAGTTACTCAAACACCTCTAGTTAAACGTAATACTAAAATTCATCTTAATAGGTCACTGAGATAACTGAAATCCTAAACATACGGTTGAAAGAACACAAAAAGATTTCACTGTTAACAGAAGTGTAAAATAGTAACTCTCATGTTCTCATGCCAAATCTTTCTTTTGTTTTTCTTGCAGTTTCAATCCCAGGAGAAAAAGACCACACATATATAAGTGATGATTAAAAGAAAGGCATACAGAGAATTAATTAGCTTTACTTGTCATATCTTGGGTGAATCATTATTTCAAGATGGACAAACTTCAATCATAAAGACAATGTTTGCTACAGATTGAGATAATTTTGTCCAAGGTCTTGTCCAATTGGTTTTGGTTTGGACTTGGTCGTTTTTTTCCACACAAAAAAAAATTACAACTGGACAAAACCATTTGATTGTGGTCAAGCCCAATTGACACCTCTAATTCTATCTAATTTACTATCAATTTTTTGTTTCTAATAAAAGAACATATTTACATTCTTGCACTACCTTTGCACTGACCTCAAAACAACATGTTTTTATTTCTAGATGAGCAGGATGAAAGCATAATCAAGGAAGCGGGCCGAAGCCCAATCGAGAAGAAAGAAGACATAGTGGGCTCACAACAAAACGCAGGCCCAACATGTGATAACAGTACGATGAGAAAAACACACAATTGCAGAGGAGAGACAGTTGGTGCTACATGACAAAAATGGAGAATATTGACCTCACTCACCACTCCTGTTTCGAGCGTGTGAAAGGACATGTGTTGCATTGTGATAGAAGGATCTAGAACTAGGGTTTTCAACACATTTTGTATAAAAGGAATACACATAACAATTGTAAAGGCAAGTTGAGAGGAATATACAAAGTTCAGAGTTTTCACAAAAGTGTTCTTCATTTATGTTCTTAAATCCTTTCTTCTTCGTGTCTAGTCTAAAACTGAGCGATGTCTCTGATATCTAACACAGGAGTGGATTGTTTTATGTTGACTTTTCATCATGGTAATGCTGAAACTATGATATTTGGTTGTTTGTTGTTTTTGGTGTTTGTTTTTCTTTGTCGTTCATTTGAGAAGGCAAAGTTGAATTACTAAATCGGGTGTATGTCTCTGTCATGATCTTGACGCATCATAATTCAAAAGCTATGAGGATTTCATAAGATTCACTGCTTGTTTTCTAGGATCCTTGGGAGATTCTTATATCAAGAAATATAGACTAGTGGGCTTGAGAAATGATGATGACTCATTGGAAACATGGATCATAGATGCAATTATGGGAAGGGTGAGACATTTGGAGATTAGGGTTTAGGATTACATAACTTGGCAAGGATTTCATAGAGGGAGACTTGGCTCTCATGTAGAAGCTAGGTTCGTATCCAGATTGTATCCGGATTTAATTCACTTTATGAACTGATGAATGAAGGATCATGCTTCAGTCTGGGAATCTTCTATATAGCTGATATGACAAAGTGTGATATAAGATCGGAATTCACCTTTCTTATTTCACACGGTTTCAAGGCCTACACTTGAATGGATCGAATGTCGCCACAAGGGGTTGCAGAATATCCTTTTGGTGAGATACGAAATCAAGCCTATGTGAATCCACACAGTAGACTATAATTCAACACTTGATCCTAGTAGGAAATCCACACTATTAGAATAGATAAGCAACAAACAAAGAAATCTAAAAGAATCCACCTAAAGAATCGTTTGAACAAAACACAAGACTAAACTTGCAATTGAAACTGAAAAGTTCTCTGGGTTTATTTATTAATAAAAAAGGTGAGTACAAATGATGGAAAAGTGGAGCTTATATAGGATCTTAAACTAACGTTCTAAAAAAAGGAAACAAAACAATGCAATATTTAAATAATATGGACGTTGGATATCTTGAGCAGATATGGGAAGCTTGATGGCGCATTTGTATCTTGACAATAGTTCGATGATCTCTGAGTCTTCTAGAGGCTGGTTTAAGTTGTGAAAGAAGACAATGTAGCCGTTGGTGCATTATGTCTTCATTCGGGTCCATATACGGTAAGTAACGTCTTAGCTTGATCTCTTGGATTATTGAGTTAAATCCTCGTGTGTTATCTCTCCTTGGAGCCTCTGGATATGTTAGAGTATCTCCTGGTCGCCAAACAAAGGTTTGCAAAGATCCAAAGTTGGAAAATCCCAAATAAGGCAAGTCGGGTGAATTCCGGTTTAGAAAATCAATAACTTTCAGGTCTGAACCGGTTTGGGGCTGGTTCCACTTTGAGGTGTGCTCTAGCTGAGCTAAGAATGCAGTCCAAATGGTCGTTGGGCTGGACAAGAACTGGACCAGTTGTTCTTGGGCTTCATTTGGTCTGAACAAGGCTCATATGTCTTCTCGGGTAGCTTGTATTGCCTTGTGTCACCGGTTTGCTTGAGTTTCGTTAGCTCCAGTTCATCTATGGGCTCGATGTCTTCATCAAAGTGGCTTTAGTTTTCACTACTAATTGCAAACACTCTTTCCCTTTAGTTAATATAGTATAATTGTTCTTACAAAAAGTGTGTTTAGTGCCCGTAAATGAGAATATACCTACAAGACTGCTCTTTTGTTTAGTGGGTTTAGATCATGGCTATGTAAACAAATAAGATCGGATTCATAAAATGAGACAAGAGATCAAAATCTTTCGAGATTCAAACAAAAACAGCATCCGTAACCCATTAAACAAAATAGATATCTAAATTTGACAATAAGATCACGTGGATAAAATGCAAGCATAGACTTTGTAATGTGAGTCAAAGAGATCTTTGCAGGTCTCTCCTCTGGCTATCGAACCCAACCTGCTTCGATATTGTCAAAGCTTCCAACGAGACCATCATCGATGAAATCTCCTCCTCCTCGTTTCACCTTAACTTCTGTGGGCTTCACCGGATAATCACCCGTGAAGCACGCATAGCAGAAGCTCTTAGAGTCTTCCCCTAAGTGTTTCTTCAAAGTATCGAACGACAGAAACGCAAGAGAGTCGCTCCCTATGAAATCCCTAATTTCCTCAACACTTAATCTGTTGGATATCAACTCCTCCGAGCTAGGTGTGTCCACTCCATAGTAACAAGAAGCTACAATAGGAGGGCTTGCGATCCTCATATGAACCTCTTTCGCACCAGCTTCTCTCAACAATCGCACAATCTTAGACGAGGTCGTGCCTCTCACAATCGAATCATCCACCACAACAACTCTCTTCCCTTCTAAAACCCCGCGAACAGGTGATAGTTTCAGCTTCACTCCAAAATCTCTGATCTTCTGCGACGGCTCGATGAATGTCCTCCCTACATAATGAGATCTAATCAGTCCCTGTTGAAACGCCACACCAGACTTAGCAGCGTACCCGAGAGCAGCCACAACACCGGAGTCAGGCACAGCGATCACAACATCGCACTCAACAGGCGACTCTGTCGCCAAAATCTCCCCAAAGACATGCCTAGATTCATACACAGATCGACCAAACACGATCGAGTTCGGTAACGAGAAGTAAATGTGTTCGAAAATACATTGCTTGGGCTCAGCATGAGACATCAAACACTGCGACTTCACACCGTCTTTATCCACAACCAAAACCTCACCAGGATAAACCTCTCTCTCATAAGTTGCTTCAATCAAATCAAGAGCACAAGTCTCGGAAGCGAAAACAACAGCTCCGTTACTTCTCCTACCCATCACTAACGGCCTAAACCCAAACGGGTCACGAACAGCAACAAGCTTATCCTCAGTAACAAACACCATCGAATAAGCACCTTGAAGCTTCTCACAAGCATCAATAATCCTCAAGAAAAAGGGTCTAGCTTTAGAGATGGCAATCAAATGAAGCACAACCTCAGTATCAGAGCTAGTATTGAAAATCGAACCGTTCTCTTCAAGCATAGCCCTCAGTTGCTTGTAATTCACCAAATTACCATTGTGGGCAACACCAATCGACCCAAATCGGTAACCGGCAACGAAAGGCTGCACATTCTTGAGCATGGAGGATCCGGCGGTGGAGTAACGGACATGACCGATAGCTATTTCGCCGGGTAATTGGTCGAGTTTGGACTCGTTGAACACCTCGGAGACCAAACCAACACCTGTAATGGTCTGAAGAACCTTTTCGTCGCTAACTGTTACAATACCTGCACCTTCTTGACCACGATGTTGAAGCGCGTGGAGAGCTAAGTAACAGAGACGCGAAGCTTCCGGATCGCCGTAGATTCCGACGACTCCGCACTCCTCCCGAGGCTTTTCGTCGTCTTCGTTGTAATCGAAAGAGGGACGAGAATGGTCTCCGGTTGGTGAGAGAGAGGACTCAGAGGAGAAATACTGGGAGACTCCATGGACGAGCAAAGGAGAAGGAGAAGAGGAGAGAGAGAGAGGGGAAGGTTTAAGGAAGGGTTTTGGGAGGAGAGAGAGAGGTTTATTGGTGCAAGGGTTGTTTGGTTTAGGGATTAGAGGGAGGGAAGTGGAGAAGCTGGTTGTGGTGGCCGCCATGGATGATGAGAGGAAGCGAAGAAGACAAAATGAGTTCGTAGGTTTTTGTTGTTTGGTCTTATTTGGGGCTAAACTGTTTGTTGTTTGATTGTATACAAGCCGAGTCGCCAAGGGTTTTGCCACCTGCCGAATCTTTTCTTTAGGGGTTTTTTGGGTTTTTTTTTTTTAAATTGAAATATAAAATAGGGAATTTTAATATGTAGCACAATTCTATAGTCGATTTACAAAATTAGCATTTCTTTTAAATGTTCTTTTTTAGTATTACCATATTCTTAGATGAATAAGAAACTAGACTCGATGTTTTAGTAGCACTGGATAAAATATTCATTAGATTCACTTCGATCCATTATCCAAAAAAATCATATATTTATAACTCTACTAAGAGAAACAAATACTAAAATTTCATATCCGTTAAAAACGAAGCAAATAACAAATACTAAAATGTTAAAAGATGGATATCCACACCGATATAAATATATATATGAAAAATATTGTCATTAGATAAATCATAAATTATATAACTATTATATCTTTTTTTACGCAACTATTATATCTATATGTATCAAAGTTTACAAGTTAAGAATAATTTTTTTTTTTATGAAATATTATCATTTTCGGATTAAATTTTGAATTTTTATTTTATTTTTTTGATTTTTTATAATTATTAAAAAAAATGGAGCGAATTGGATACCCGGCTAAAAATCTGAATTTTGGCGGATATATAAACATCCGATATCAGATCAGTTGTAGAGCAGATACATATCAGAAAAATATTGATCCGGACAGAGCGGAGCGGATCACGGATACTCCTCGTATGTTTTAGTTAGGTCTTAAAAACAACTATTTTTTAGAGTTTTAATCTGGACCGTCGATTGGGTGCAAAAAAAGTAAACACATGTTGTGGAATTATCCGTACGATTAAAAAAAAAAACATTGATGAGCGATAATTAACCGTCCGATCGTCAATCTGCTTTACCCATCGTTGCCTATAAATTAATATCAAGAACCGTACACACTCTCATTCTTTACTTTTTCGAGATCGGAGGTCAAATTTGAATTTCAGAGAAGCCAGAGAGAGAGAGGTCTCGGAGAAGACAGAGAGAAGGTACGAGTTTTTTGTTTTTCTCTTGGAAATGTTTTTTCGTTTGATCGTTGAAACTTGCGTAATCGTCTTATAGGTGGAATATGGATTTAGTGCGGATTAGTTTCTCTTCTCTCTTCCTTTCGCCGATTCGTCTTCTGGATTTTAGGGTTTTAGGTTAGAGAGGAATCGCTTCGGTAGATTTAAATTAAGTATCAAATTGTTTCTTTCGCTAGGATCATCTTCTGGTACTGAGATTGTTGATCGTTTTCATCGGCGTTTATTGATTAGGGTTTCGCTTTCCGTATTTCTATGAGGCGATTTTCTTTGGATTTATAAGTAATCTTGTTGATTTTAAGAATTGAATTCTTGTTTTTTGGCTAATGATCATCAGATGGCTCGTACCAAGCAAACAGCTCGTAAGTCTACTGGAGGAAAGGCCCCTAGGAAGCAGCTTGCTACAAAGGTAAGTCTCTCTCTCAAATCTGATCTGTGTAGCTTTTAACTGGCACATTGTTGGTTATAAACGCGTGTTTTCGATTTCAGGCTGCACGTAAGTCTGCCCCAACCACTGGTGGAGTCAAGAAGCCTCATCGTTACCGTCCAGGAACTGTTGCACTTCGGTGTGTGATCTGTTTTCGTTTCCCCGAATATAAGATTGTGTATATTGGGTTTTTGTTTGATTGATAGACTATCTTGTTTGACAAACTCTGTTTCTTGTTCTTGATGGACAGTGAAATCCGTAAGTACCAGAAGAGTACTGAGTTGCTGATCAGGAAGCTCCCGTTCCAAAGGCTTGTTCGTGAGATCGCCCAGGATTTTAAGGTATTGTGTGATGGATTGGATTTCAACTTCTTCATCTTCATATCATTGTAACTTTTGTAATTGAATTTCCCAAAATGTGTCTTTTTTTCTTTCTTCATGTTCATCATTATAATCCTTGTGCTTAATTATCTCTGTAATTTGCAGACTGATCTGCGTTTCCAGAGCCATGCCGTGCTTGCACTCCAGGAGGCTGCAGAAGCATATCTTGTGGGTCTCTTTGAGGACACTAACCTCTGCGCCATTCATGCCAAGCGTGTCACCATTATGCCTAAAGACATTCAGCTCGCCCGCAGGATCAGAGGAGAACGTGCTTAAGTGTTGGGGGACATGGTTTGTGATATGTGAATGTGGTTTGTTCGTTCTATATAGAAATGGTTTTTTTGGTTGTACCGTTGTAGGAAGACTTGAAAACAATGATGGTTGGGTGTTTCTCATTTTCTTTGTCTAGTCGGATCATGATTTGTTGTGTGTTTAGCTACGATTTGAGATAACACAATTCAGAATACAGACTCGTATTGTTTTGCATACATGACAAGTAGGATTCACAATGTTATTTCGGGTAATGAAGCGTGCTATAGATGAATGCTTAAAGACATGATTGTTGAACCTGAAGCTAGACCGTTACTGAATCCTATTAAAGAACTAATATGGATGCCAAAAATCAAAGAGGTGAATACGAGTTAGTTTTGAACATCACTACACTAACCACTAGTCCTCGATTCAGACGGTTGTTTCGTGAGCTAATAAAGAAACTATGAATGGAGAGTTCTCCCTTAAGAGGATGATGAACTAGTCCGCGGTTAAGTCGGTTGCTACTGTTTACGAACGACTAACAAGAAAAATTGACCAAGAATATTGACATTGGTTAAAGAATCCGAATTGCTTATGGTTATACTCATAAACGTATCATCTTCCAAAGTCAGATACTTGAGTCTAGGGGCATCAATGATAACCCCCGAGTTTTTATAATCAATTTTTTTACCTAAGCATCAGGCAGACGACCTTCTATACTGAGTCAGGTTAATGTTTGAGAGTGCACTCGTAAAACCTTTACATTATCATCTACCCTTCTTCTAACAATGCTGAAATCTTCAAGAACTGGGCAAGACGAGATAAGCGACTCCAAACCCACCTCATTAGCATATACATTGTGTTCCAAACACAGTCTTGACACAAGATAAATAAACAGACTCAAAACTACCCAGAAAAACCCGATGGAGTCTTAAGTAAAGGAGTGTCTCACATATATAGAGGCTTAAGGGCATCACTTCCAAACGCTCACGCTTCGCAAGAAGACACTCAACATCAAGATGCTGAAGTTTAAGCGTAGCCACAAAGTCTATCCAACGCGTGAGACAGGGGCAAACCCACGCTTGTAAGTGATGTGACACGTGCCACATACTAAATAATATAAACCACTTGTTTCAGCATAAATTTAAATGGAACTTATCGGCTAATTTGGTGTGCCCCATGCAACCTGAGTTCAAACTCCCCAAAGTACCTTAGCTTTTTCTTTTTTCAATTTTCTAAAATAGAACTTATCAGCTCTTTTTTTTTTAACACTGAACAAATTATGAATACTACTACAAAGACAATTCTACAACGGACAACGTTATCCGCTCCACAACGATCCGCGATCACGATGAACAACTCTACTTGCACCATGCTGAAGATTTCCTTATAATCTTGCCTCCATTAATTTGCAGAAATTGCGTCCACTGGGAATCGAAACCCGGAACTCATGGTGTAAAAGAATTAATGAACCATTTGGTCAACCATTGGACTAAGGGGCTTCCTATCAGCTCATTTTTTCCTTTGTTTTTGCTAATTTTTTCTTTTGTTTTTGCTCATTTTTTCCTTTGTTTTTGCTCATTTTTTTTTGTTTTTGCTAAAACTTTTATTTATTCTTTACAATTGATTTTTATCTTTTTTTTAGTAATAGTTTTTTCCAAAGTACAAAAATACAACTTCATGTTTTACTCTCACAATTATTTTTATTAAATTTCATTGTTGGTGTTTTAATATTTAATCTTCTTTCAATACTTAGATTAAAATAAAATTTAAAACAATTAAGATGAAATTATTATATGCAATATAAAATTTTATGTTAATATTTCTCAAAAATAAATATTTAGCATTTACGAGAAAATATTTTTTTCTTTTTTTTTTAGTTTGGCTCAATTAATTTTGTTTAAAATAAGAAGTATAATTTTAATAACTAATAAAAAAAATTACAATCATATATTATATATTAACTTAATAAATTATATTTAATATTTTAATATAGTGTGCCCCATGAAGAGATTTTCAAAGGGAGCAAGCTCTAGCATATCAAATTTTCGAAGGGATCAAAATCCGGCTCCTCCTCGCATGCAACTTCTCTATTTTCCTCAACAATTTCTCCACAACATCATCTTGTTCCTCGCATGCAACTCCTTCAGAGATCTGAAAAGAGCGAAAGTGGTATGCAATATCTTCAACAATGTGATCGAGGAAGATATCTTCTTTAAGGAAGTGGACCTGTTCACCATGGCAGACCAGGACTAGTACGTCCCTATCCCTCCACTCACTTAGTTCAGGCTTCGGTGTTTGGAGCTTGGAAATCCCTCCGCCTTTTTCATGAGAGGTCTGAGGGAGTACTTATGCAACGGTCACTTGGAAGAAGGCTTGGAGTCCATTAGATTTGCAGCTGAAAAAGGCTACGATGATGCTAAATACACTTACGCAATGATATGGAAAATAATGACTCCGCATTCTGTAAGTGATTCTTCAATCATCAATAGTCTTAGCAGGGATTTCTATACCCAAAAACGGAGAAAGATCAATGAAGCAGGGAACGGTATCGCTTAGGGAGTGGAGACCCCACAATTGTTCCAAGAAAAACTCAATCTAATCAGTACCGCTCTCCTCTATTCTTGCAAGTGTGCTCCTTACACTCCAGTGGGTTATGGTTATGGTTATGTAAAAATATCAAGATGTTCTTATATGGTTCCAATGAAATTTACTTGTAAATATTCAACTTCCATCTATGGTATATGTAAGCAAAAAAAAAAAAAAAAAAAAAAAAAAAAATATATATATATATATATATATATATATTCTTGACTTAATTTCTCATTTTCTAGAACAAATTTGTAGAGAGATTTCCGAAAAACTTAATTATCCTTGATTTTTTTTTGAATTTAATCTCGTAACACCCATTTTTTTATTTAGTTCTGACTATTTATAATCATTTAGTCCCCTTTTAAATCTATTTTTTTTATTTTCTCTGGTATCGTTTATCCATAATTTTATTTATTTGGTCTTATCTTTGTCCTATTTTACATATTCTCAAGTTTGTAAAATCAATTAAAAAAATATATTTACCACAAATTTATAGTATTTTTTGACTCTCAGATGATGTAAAGTTCATTATAAAAAATTATATATTCTCGGACCAAAATTGAATAAATTATTTTTTTCATTATATGTAGTAAAATCTATTTTGCATTCTTAATTTCATAAACATATTCTAACATTTTAAATAGGATAAATCTTCAATTCAATTTTGTTTGAAAATCTAACAATATATCATTTTCAATAAAATATTTCATTATTTTTTATCCAATAAGTATTACAATTTTATTTAATTGTTAATATATATTCATCACATTTTTTTATGTATTTACACTAAATTTTGTGTTTTTGTAATTTGTATTAAACAAAAAAGATAAATATAAATAGATATGTATTAAATGAATATTTTAAATATGTTTTAATGTTAAATTTTTTGTATTGATGAGGTGGACACCCTAGATTGAGAGAGAATTCTCTTATTATATAATATATTTAAAAAAACTAAGAGTATTAATGAGGAGAGAGTATGCACTAACCCACTAAATGAAGATGCATTCAAGTCTTTAAAAAACCCAACCGCACTAAGGGCATCTCCAACCCTACCCCATTTTCTACTCCAAATGCCATTTTGCAGTAAAATCATCTCCAACCCTACTCCATTTTTAACTGCAAAATGGGGAAATGCCATTTTTTCCTCCAAATATGAAGGAACTCCATTTTCAACTCCAAAATAGAGTTGAACTTTTTTATTTATAATTTAGTCCTTCGTGTTTTTTTTTCACTTTGTAAGTGTGCGTTGCCTCCTCCCTAGTCCCCACGGTACAGATTCTATTCTAAAACATCTAATCTCATCTCTCGAAGATGTAGAGAGGCATGCATCAATATGAAACATTTGTGTCAGGCCTGTAGTTGACTTTGGACTCTTTTCTCATTTTTTTTTTCGCTGGACATTATTTACTTTGATTCAAGTATGAGCAATATCATGTCTTCCATGGATTTTAACAAATATTAGGGGACAATAATTTTATGGTTTTATTATTTTCCAAATTTTTTTAAGTAATGTACTTGTCACATATGCACAACAGCACACCAAATATTTTTATTAAAAATATAGAATTTTATTATAATAGCATAAACTAATATTAAATTTAAAAATACATAAAAATACTGAAATTGGAAATAACATAAAGTAAACTTAATGCAAAAACGACTAATAATAATCTGGTAAACCGCTTCCAGATCCACCAAGATCATTAAAATATTGTCCAAATGAACCAGATTGAGGTGAATTTTGTTGTTGCTCTGCCATTTTTTGTAAAATCCGTGTTTCTTCACTCTGAACATATGCACGAAGATTCAGATCTTGTATTCAAGTCTTGAAACAAAAAATTGTTTTCTTCCTTAAATTCTTGTAAGGTGTAGTTCTTACTTTGAATATCCAAATGTTGTTGTCTTTGGGCACTTGTCTTCTTTTATTGCTCCAAAAGTTGTTTGTTTCCTTCTTCTAAAGAGTTGATAACATTCGATGTTCCATCATCAATTTTTCTTTTCATTTTGGATTTTTTTATTCCACTTGGTCGTTGAGAAGGTGATCCGCCAATTATCTCATCATCACCTATATTTGGAGAAAATGAAGACAAACCTGGAGATGCTTGTGTAGCAGAATCATGGTTAGAATTTTCCGTCTCTGAAGATGTGTATCCAAAACCACACGGGTTTGATACGTGTTTAGTAGAAGTGACACCATCTTGAAACTTTTCAAAGTTCTTTATAATATTCCAAACATGATCGAATTTTCAACCTTTTTTTAAAATTTGGATCTTCTGCTAACATTGTTTTGGCTTGATTGAGCTGCATATCATTAAAAAAATTGTTATTTAAACAAAATATAAATAAATGAAAATTTGAAAAATATGTAATAAAACTTACAATATCATCATTTGAAGCACCACTTGGACGTCTATTTTCACATTGTCTAATGCATCCATGGAGTTTCTTTGCTGCTTTCACAATAGTTTGCATTCGGGATTGCACAGATTTTTTTGTACGTTCACTCCAAGTTGTATTTTTGCCCTTGTTGTAACCTTCAACCACACGAGACCAAAATTGGTCGGATGACTGATAAATACCTGTGATTGGATCTTGCGAAATTTCCATATAAACTTGGACGTCTATTTTCACATTGTCTAATGCATCCATGGAGTTTCTTTGCTGCTTTCACAATAGTTTGCATTCGGGATTGCACAGATTTTTTTGTACGTTCATTCCAAGTTGTATTTTTGCCCTTGTTGTAACCTTCAACCACACGAGACCAAAATTGGTCGGATGACTGATAAATACCTTTGATTGGATCTTGCGAAATTTCCATATAAATTTGACATAAAAATTTATCTTCTTCTTGAGAATATCCAGAAGAACGAATAGACATTTTTATGAAATAGTTTTGTTGTGAGTAGAAATAAAAACATATAGTGGTATTTATAGATGTATGAATTCTCATGTCGAACTTAAGGTCTTTGACCATGCAAAGATCAATAAATTTGACGATGCAAAAGCCAACAAATTTGTCCATGCAATGCAAAATCCAACACCTTTGACCATACAAAAATCAATATATTTGACCATGCAAAAAACCAATAAATTTGACTATGCAAAGATCAATAAAAATAACAAATTTGCTGGTATAATGGCATGTCGAAACACGTGATTCTCTTGTGGTTATTTGATATATACAATATAATTTTATAGTTAAATTCAAATAATATCACAATTTGTGAAAGTTTTGAAAGAAAAAAAATAATGAGTTAATTTATAAATTTTATACATAAAATGTATTTTTAACAATTAATAATAAAATAGAAAATGATGAATATACTAAGAATATTCTTTTTGGAGTAAAAAATGGAGAAATACATTGGAGAGAAATCCAACTCCATTTTGGAATTACTCCATTTTGGAGATAAAAATGAGGGAATAGATTGGAGATGCTCTAACCCACTAAAAACTAAGAGTATTAATGAGGAGAGAGTATGCACTAACCCACTAAATGAAGATGCATTCAAATCTTTAAAAAACCCAACCGCACTAACCCACTAAAGTCAAATCAAATTAACTTCGAAGAGGGAGTTATCTTCTCTCCAAAATCTCCAAAGATCACAAGTCCAAAACTTCATCTTCTCCGACTTGGAATATCAAGAGTCCAAAACTTCACTTCTCCAAAACTTCATCTTCTCTAAAACTTCCAAAAACTCTCCGAAGATGAAGAAATTTTCAAAGGGAACAAGCTGCAGATCAAATTTTCGAAGGGATCAAACTCCGGCTCCTCCTCGCATGCAACTTCTCGATTTGCCTCAACAACTTCTCCACATGATCATCTTGTTCCTCGCATGCAACTCCTTCAGAGATATGCATAGAACAAAAGCGGTATGCAAGATCTTCAAGAGTGTGATCGAGGAAGATATCTTCTTTAAGGAAGTGGATTTTTTCCCCATGGGCGACCCGGACTGGTACCAACATCTCCCTCAGCTCACTGAGTTCAGGCTTCGGTGTTTGGAGCTTGGAAATCCCTCCGCCTTTTTCATGAGAGGTATGTGGGAGTACTTCTGCAACGGTCACTTGGAAGAAGGCTTGGAGTCCATCAGAGTTGCGGCTGAAAAAGGCTACGATTTGGCTATATACACTTACGCAATGATAAGGAGAATAATGACTCCTCATTCCGTAAGTGATTCTCCACTCATCAATAATCTTAGCATAGATTTCTATACCCAAACATAGAGGAAGATCGATGAAACAGACAATGGTTTCGCTTGGGCAGTGGAGAGTCCACCATTGTTCGAAGAAAAAATAGATCTAATCAGTACCGTTACCCTCCAGTCTTGTCAGTGTGCTCCTTACACTTCAGTGGATTATGCTAATGAGTTCGATGAGAGAGTTAAAGGAGGAAGAGGAAGTCCAATGTGTGATCGTTGTTTCTGGATCATACAATTCCTTTCTTTCTGTCAAGTGGTTTTGAGGAAATATTTTAATTGGCCACATTGAAAAACTATGCAATGATCCGTTTAGATATTATTTGAAGTTATTGTGATACTAGAGATACTATGAACAATTATATAATGATCTGTTTAAATATTATTTGAAGTTATTGTGATACTAGAGATACTATGAACAACTATGTAATGATCCGTTAATATATTATTTGAAGTTATTTTGATACTAGAGATACTATGGTAATTATTATTTGAAGTTATTGTGAATGTTGAAATACTAGAGATATTATGAACAACTATGCTTTAGATGCTTTAGATACAATATTACTGGTAATATTTTTTTTTTAAACTAAAAGTATTAATGAGGAGAGAGTATGCACAAAAGTTGATACAACGATACTAGAGATACTATGAACAACTATAAATACTTCGAAATAAAAAGAACAACAAACCCCAAACTAAACCATCCAAGAATCATCCTCATTTTCATCATCTCCATTATCTCCTTCTCGAGCTTCAATTGAACCTTCTCAAGCATCTAATCAAGCTGTTTGTTAGTCTCTGAAGTTCTCTCTTTAAGCTCTTTCTCAAGCATCTTTTGAAACTGTTTGTTAGTCTCCGAAGTTATCTCTTTAAGCTCATGTTTAAGCTTTGCGTATTTGATTTCCAATGACTCAATCGCGTTTAAGCATACTTCATCAACCCATTTGAAGACATGGTTATCATTGCTAAGCTACAAATCGAAAAAACCATTCACAACCGTAAAACGGATAAGACTCACACACACAACAAATCACAAGAAAGGTATAGGGTTTGGATCAACAGAGGGTCGAACAAGTGTTTGTAGAGTTGAGGCATTTACTCTGTAAACGAGTTATATGTGATTTTTTTTTTTTTTTGGATGCCTATAAATGTTAAATAAACATTTGGCGTCTAAACCACCAGCTTCATGAGCTTTAGTCCAAATCCAGCTTTGGGGATATGTATGCATAAACATGATTTAAGGGTCCCGAATTTTGGATACAGCTAAATGTGTTTTGTAAAAGTTTTGGATACAACCACTATACTTGATCACCATGTCACATTTTCTTTTGCTTTATGTTAAATTAATATATCATATAATATAGTTTTGTTTTTCTAGCATAGTTTATGTAACATAAAGGTAATATATCTTTACAAAAGAAGAATATTTTATTACAATTAACTTATTATCATATGCACGTCGACAAATTCATGGGCATAAAGTCAAGACAAAAAAAAACATTAAGAAATGAATCAAGAACAGCTACCACACGGACAACAGAACAAACCCGTGAGTTGATAAAATAAACGAAGTGGTGAACTTAAAAATCATTTCTAGTGGTTAGACCGTAAATTCAAATGTTTTTTTTGAACAAACCGTAAATTCAAATGTTTAAGAACTAATTTTTCTAGTTATTCATAATGTTGGGGATAAATCATTTTCTTTTGAACATGTGAATCACAAGATGACACATGTCATGATAGACTAGATGATCTTGATAGGATGTGGTTACGAGGCTAAGTGATCAAACCATAAGGCATGACATGACATGTTGCATGAGTTACTTAATCTCGGGCACTCGAATAACGGGAGTGTGAAGTAAGGAGATGAGTGGTCCCGATGAGATGAGGAGTCACCCTTTCCCAAAACCGTTCTCGACTAGTGGGAGTGGGAAATAAGGAGAGGAGTGACCCATGCATAGACATGTTGACACCCCAACTACACCAATACAAATTAGGCAGCCATTCCCGGGAAAGTAAGACCCCAAATAGCCGGGAAGGTAAGCAAAACCTGATATCTCTTATTAGGTTATCAGAAAGGTAAAATTCAACTTAAATAAACACGGAATCAGATTTCAGTTTTCCTCCATCTTTACTTTGAATTAAGTTGACTCTCGTAGTAAGCCTACACTTGGCCAATTTTGGCATATGACAGGTGAAAGCGAATGATCACTGTTTATAAAGAAGATAAAAGTATGGGTATTGAGCTTATGGAATTGAAAAATATTATTCACAAGAGCAATGCTTTGGCTTTATACAACAGAGGAAATCAACAGTATTGGAAAGAGTATATACAACTATAATTATGGAGATAATACATATAATCACATATCTATTTTTTATACTCTCATACGCCCCCTCAAGACGAACCAATGATAGCAAGGCTTATCTTGACACACAACGTTTGGAAGCGAGATTGTGGTAGTGGTTTGGTTGGGGCATCGACAAGTTGGCCAGTCAAGTTAATGTGAGAGACACGAACATGACCAGATTGAACATGATTTCGCACAAAATGATAGTCGAGAGCCAAGTGTTTCATGCGCGAGTGAAATATTGGATTGGCGCTTATATATGTTGCACCTTTGTTGTCACAGTAAATGGCATGTGTTGTAGTAGTCTTAATACCAACAGACTTCAGATGTAGTATCCGCTATGGAGCGGTACTCTGCTTCGGATTAGAAACGGGCAACACCATATTGTTTATTCGAGGACCATGCTATGGGGTGTTGGCCACAATAAACAATATAGGCGCCGATTGAGATGTAATCATCTTTGTCGCCAGCCCAATATGAGTCTATGAAAGCATGAAGGGATGAAGTATTTGTAGTAGAGAAGAAAATTCCTTGAGATGATGTTCCGGCGAGATGACGAAGTAAACGTTTGACCGCTTGCCAATGATCTGAAGTGGGTTGATGCATGTATTGAGAAAGCTTGTTCACCGAGTATGATATGCTGAGACGCGTGAGTGAAATATATTGGAGACTTCCAATAATAGCCCTATATTATGTTGGATCTTGGAGAAGAATTCTTGAATGGAGAGTGAGTGGCGTGTTTGGGCACATTGGAGTTACGACCGGTTTTAAATCGTTCATATTTTTCTGATGGAGTACATCTGCAATATAACGATATTGATTTAGTAACAGCCCATGAGATGTTCTATAAGCTTCAATACCAAGAAAATAAGATAGAATGCCCAAATCCTTTAGTGAGAAACGGTTGGAGAGAGATTCAATGAAGCGGTTGAGATATGTATCGTTGTTTCCCGTGAGAAATATAAGATCATCTACATAAAGCATAATGTATAGTAGAATCCCATTCTTGTTGGTGAAACCATATTGTAGAAGAAACAATCAAAGTTCATTGTACCAAGCTCGTGGAGTTTGTTTGAGACCGTAGATTGTTTTGTGGAGTTTGCATACATCTTGTGGTTGATCTTTATCACATAATCCTGATAGTTATGCCATGAAGACTGGCATCAACCAAAGAGTTGGTGAAACAAGATTGTAGAAGAAACAATCGAAGTTTATTGTACCAAGCTCGTGGAGCTTATTTGAGACCGTAGATTGTTTTGTGGAGTTTTTATACATCTTGTGGTTGATCTTTATCACGGAATCCTAATAGTTGTGCCATGAAGACTTCTTCATCAAGCTTGCCTTGGAGAAAAGCATTGTTTACGCCTAATTGTCAAATGTGTCATTTGCTAGAAACAGAGACCTTAAGCACTAGTCGAATTGTGGTTGGCTTGATGACGGGGCTGAACGTCTCTTGAAAATCAACTATGGGGTTTTGGTGAAAGCCTTTAGCTATAAGACGCGCCTTGAAACTGTCGATAGAACCATCAAAGTGTCTTTTAATAGTAAAACTCCACTTACAACCCACTATGTTGGTAGTAGCAGAGGCAAAAGTTAGATCACATGTTCTGTTTCGAGCCATTGCCTCCAAATCTCCATACATAACACGGCGTCATCGAGGGTCCTTAAGAGCTTCAACGACGAAAGTTGGTATAGTTTCAGAAATTGGAACAATTGTGGCTCTTAAGTTGAGTTTTGTGACCGGTTTTCTAGTGCGATTATTGGTTCTGATTTTTGGAACCGGTGGTGGGGCTGCTTCGACCACAGATGCTGGCTGAGGATCCAGATTTACACTTTGTGGATTTGGTGGTTGAACAGAGGCAGGTGGAGAAGTAGACGACAAAACAGAAGTGGAGTCGGTGTCACGAGAAGACGACGACGGATCTGATGTAGAGGGAATGGTTCAGCAACAACATATGGTATTGAGGCGGGAGTTTGAATTTTCGGAGATGGTACTTTAATGACCGAGACCATATGAGTATAATCTGCATGAACTTCTAAAATTTCATGATTAGAAGACAATTGAGACGTTAGTGAATTAGAAATAGAGATAGGGAAGACATATTCATGAAAAATGACATGAAAAGATGTATAAATCCTAGAGGTGGTTCTATTTAAGCAAAAATATGTACTTTGAGTTGGTGAATAACCAAGGAAAACACAAGGAGTTGATCTTAAATCCTGTTTATTCTTTGCATATGGTTTAAGCCATGGAAAACACAAGCACCAAAAAAAAAAATTAGATTTTGAAAATTTGGTGGTTGTCCAAAGAGACATTGAAAAGGCGACTTGAGAGAAAGAGTTTTTGAAGACATACGGTTGATAAGATACACAGTCGTGGAAAGAGCAGATGTCCAATAGGACTTAGGCATTGACACATGAGTTAATAGAGCATGACCAGTTTCGACAATATGTTGATGTCGTCGTCTGCAATGCCATTATGATCGGGCATATGTGGTGGAGTGGTAAAGTGAGAAATACCGTTACCAGAGAAAAAGGCTGTTAGTGCGATAAATTAACCACCATTGTTCGTATATAAGGTTCTTAGCTATGATTGAAATTGATTTTCAACCAACGCCTTGAATTTGATAAAAACATCATAAACTTGGGATTTTTGTTTCAAGGGATACAACCATGTGTATCGAGTAAAATGATCGACAAAAATCACATAATATTTAAAACAGTTGATGGAAATTAAAGGAGATGTCCATACATCCAAAAAACGATATCAAACGGATGAGTGGACATAAGAGACGGATTTTTGAAAAGTAACTTATGCATTTTATTGATAGAGCAAGCACTACATTGCTTGTTTGAGAAATCTTTTGAACACAAAGGTAAATCAAAATCAGAAATAATATTTTGAAGAATAGGTAATGCCATATGGCCTAATATAGAATACCAATCATACATTGTAGTCTTGATGGCAGAAGCATAAGCGAGAGACGGTGGAGTAGAACGTTGATGGATATTCCACTCATAAGTGCCATCTTTAGGCTCGCCTTCCAGTCGAAGCGCCCCTATGATCAGATCGCGAACCTGGAAATATGTCGGTGTAAATGTCACATAAACACCATTAGTAAAACATAATTGAAACACATATGAAATTTTTGTCAAGAGATGGGAAATAGAGAATATTATTAAGAAAAAAGGACGAGTACATGAAGGAATGGATAAGAAACTCGTATGAGAGATTTGCAAGTCGGAACCGTCGCCAAGAATAACATCATCACCGCCATTGTATGGTGTATGGAAAGATATGTTTGCGAGGTCCGACGTCATGTCGTGTGATGCACTAGTGTAACGAGCCATGTAGAAGAATATGATCCGGACAGTAAGGTATGATTTGCTCTTGGCTAGCATGTTTGTGTGGAAAATATGGTTGTCATGACTGGTTTTGTTGTTGAGATTGCCACTGTGCCACATATGATTCAGAATTCGGGACAATATTTGGTGTTGTGGCCCTGAGTTCCACATGCTTGACAACGACCGAGGTATGGGCGTGGAGAGCGATTGGTATTGCAGCAAAATTGATGCTGGTGAGAGTTGGTGTTTCTGTTGTTGTTGTAGGATCTGCAATTGTTGTTATGATTCTGTTGACGCGGATGCGTATCTGCAGCATTTGATGTGATTGGAGCAGTAGATATAATCTCCTCTTTGCACATTATCATGGCTTCTTGATTGAGAAGCTAGATGTTCGTGGAGTTCGGCAAAAGGGATTGGAGCATCTCTTCCATTCACGACATCAATTTCAGGTTTGCAGTCTTCACTCAAACCAGAAAGGATCTGTTCTGTTAAATCTTATGGATCGATGGGCTTCCCGACTAACGCCAAGTCATCAGCTTTGCCTTTGATAAATCAAAGATATTCACTTATGGACTTTGTACCTTTGACACAAGTTTTGAGTTGATATTTCAATTGCCGTATGTGACCGCGTGTTGGTTTGCCAAATGTTTCGGCCAAAATTTTCTAGATATCACTCGTTGTTGTAGCGGTAGACAGAACTGATTGGACGGGAAGCAAAATTGCTCTGATGAGAGCATTGTAGAGGAGACGATCGTGTCTCCGCCACGGAGCGAAAGTTGGGTTCAAAGATGTCTGACCATTGACAGTGATTGTTGACGCTGGAGCAGTCGTGGATTCATCCAGAAATCCTTGAAGTTCATGACCTTCAAGAAGGGCACAGATCTGTCGGCTTCACATGATGTAATTGAGGTTGGTGAGTTTAGTGATATTCGACATGTTTATGGAAATTAGGGTACTCTATGGGTTTTCATAGTTGAATACGGTAGTATTATCAGCAGAAGAAGTATCATAAGACATGGTGTTAGCCAGAAAATTCAACAACGGATGCAAATGGTAGACGAGGAAGAAGAAGAGAAAAAAGACAAAGAAAAAATTATTCGATTCCATAAGTTCAATATGGTATCAAAGCTCTAACGGGAAAAATCTCCCTAATTTCTCTCTTTATACAATAGAGGAAATCAACAGTAATGGAAAAAGTATATACAGCTATAATTAGGGAGATAATACAGCTAATCACATATCTATTTTATATACTCTCATAATGGACGTTATGAGTGTGTGGCAGTGTTCAAGCCGCCGAGGCAGTACGGAACATGTGTCGCATCTGCACCTTGGAACGGCTTTTTCGGGATAACAGACATAAGCGACAAAGGAGATGTGCAGAAAAAGCACCCGAGTACCCCTTACATGACCCGACAAAGGATCCGAGATCCGACCCAACCAAACCAAGGTAACCCAGTATACGAACATGGGTCAGGTATTCCTATAAATTGAACCCTCGTTCCCCGAAGAGAGGGGGGCGGATTTTTACTCTCTCACTTAGAGAACTCTCTCAAACACATAGCTTTTTCCTAATTTCCGAGACTGAGTCTCACTTCGTTTCTAAGGAATATTCGGTCTTGTGGCTGGAATATTCCGTTCATCTTCACACTTCTGATACATCTACACTCAAATTTTTCCAGATACTCTATGGATTCAAACTTCCTTAGAACCCGGAGTCACCCCAAATCTCTTTCCTTAACGTTTTCCAACTCTTTCATGTTTATGACGCCAAACTTTGTGGTCTTTTTATACTTTTCTGACTTGAACATCGGAGAATCATCGTAAAACACACCATCATCGTGTTTTCTGATCTTTGACCTTGCTTGCTTTGTGGTGCAAAAGATTAGCCCCCAAATGGACGAAAAAACTCCGAATACACATAGTAAAACACTTTGGTATTCATATGCGTCTCGTAATCTCGTATGCGTATGTCCCAACTCCCAAACTATGTGTATGGAGTGAATCGAGTGATCATGAACTTAATTAGTTTATAAAACAAAAACAAACATGGAAGAAAAAATTTAACGTTCCGTAAGTTTTCGAAACTACGATGCATCCACCTAAAGGTTTGGTAATTAGCTTTCGGTTTCACATGATCTTGGTTCTACTATAAAGTGTATGAGATCCGGCTGATTTTTAGTCAAATAGTATTTCACTATTTTGTGATCTATTTTGACCATTTTCTTAGGAGATGTATGAATCTAGGATTTAAACTTAAATGTTTAACTTAGAAAAGTTGTGTGTTTTAAACCAAAAGAAAAAACCATGAAAAGAAAATAGGGAGATTGAAGACGAGGGTAACACTTCGTGTGGACCTGTTACTAGGTAATAGTTTTTTGAGGGGAAATAGGACGTTTACCCTAATTATTTTCCCTGTTTTAGTTTATAATCAATGATTCAACTAAGGCTGCAACTGGTTGACATAATAGAGTAATAAAAATGAGTTGAATCATCGATTCCACTGTTTTACTTTAAAAACTTACCATTTGAGCCAAAATTGCATTCCTCTAAAAATTAATGAGACCCACATAATGAGTTGAAAAATGGTTGATTACGTTGAAAATTGTTACCCCTTAAAATAGGTGAGTAACAATGGAGGAATAAGCTTTTTAAAATTTTTTTTTAAAATTTTTTAATTAAAATAAATATTACGTGATTTTTTATTTTTTGCAAAGAAAATCTTGGAAATAAATTAATTTTTTTTGTTCATAAAATCTTGGAAATAAACAATACAATCAATATTTTTTATTTTTTAAATAAATTAATAGATACTTAGTTACACAAAATCAGCTCAATTTTTTATATCTAAGATTTTATTTTCAAAATTTGAAGTTGGAAGTTATATGAGGATTGTTCGTGATCAAATTTCTGAACATATATGGTCTGCAAGTCGTCGTGGTTCTCATCATCAAAGTTAAAATTTATTTTTAAAAATATTTTTTTACTAATTGCAATAAATAATTTATCTTCTAATAACAATTATTTTTAACTTTAATTTATTTAAAATATATTATCATAATTATTAAGTTTTAATGTCAATTTATATAACTTTTAGGATATTATTAAATATATCTTTAACATTAAATTTTATATTCCTCTGTATTCCTCTAAATAGTTATCATTTATCTTAACTATTTATTTCTCTACAACTTATTCATTTCATTCAACTTATTCAACTCAATAGTATTATTCCGCTCATTTTTATTCCACTCATCGTGATTCAACTTATTCAACTTATTCATTTCATTGACAACCAGTTGCAGCCTTTGTTTTGGGTTAAAACTCTAATCTAAAGTTAAAGCACGCTTAGAAACTAGAGATCTCTTTTTCAATTAGTTTTATTGTTTGTAATTAGTCTAATTAACCTCTCCCAAAGATTCAATAACAATCCAAATATCCGTGAGGAAAATATTACAAGCTTTCTTCATAGATATAAACCCAAAACTTCCATCTCATGGTTTTTATTTTTGGTTAGACGAGTCATATACTAAACCGTAAAAAAAGACTCATTGAGCTTAAAATTAGGACAAAAAAAACAGAGAAAATATACATCGAAAAGTCATCAAACTAAAGGAAAGAGATAGGATGATTTACAAAAAGGAAGCTACAAAATTTATATTAAAAAAAACTTCATCTTTAACCATCTCCATCTCCATCTCCATCTCCTTCATCTGACTTATTCTTCGTTGTCTTACTTTTTGTCCTTCAAGTTGTTGACACTATTCAGATCTCATCGGATCATCGAAGTCAGATCTTGAAAGAAGAGTTCGTCACAAGGAATGGTAAGACCCATGTCGTGATCAAAACCAAACTCTTCCTCAGCTCTTCTAAGGAGACATTGGAAGTCAAGATTGGTCAAGAAGGAGATAGGGACTATGTATCTGCTCCTGTTGTGTCCTACGTAGACAGGGAAGTGTCCCTTAGGTACATCAAGAGGAAGATCATCAACTTGTTCATATCCTCGTCCATTCTTCTTCCCCAAGCTGGAACATCTCTTCAGAATCTGCTTGAGCATTGCTGTTTGAGCTAGTTTTGTAGATTTCTTAAGGATAGCCATTTTTTTTATTTTTGGGTGGTTTTGAGAGAGAAGCTTTTGGTTGTGTTTGGAGAGAGAGAGAGAGAGTTGGTGGATATTGAGTGGTGAGGTGTATACATATATATATAAAGACATGCATGTGTTGTGTGTGTGTGTGGCTATGTGTATGAGAGAGCAAGTTAGAGATGTGTGTGGAAGCCACAATGGCAATATTTAGAGGTTATAACCATTTTGTGTTGGTCCTATTATGACACTATGGTCCCTTTGATCTCCATCTGGTTCATAACAAGATAACCCATAAATGTATGTGGATTTATTTCTTATTGTATAATATTACTTGAAAGTCTGAAACATATACAACTTTTAGGGATTTTAAAAGTGGACTCGGATCAATTTCTTTTTTAGTAGCCTGATCTTTTCACTACAAAAAAATAGGGGTATTTCCGACGGTCAAATCCGTCGAAAAGGGCCTTTCCGACGGATTTTCGACGGATTTAAGCTGTCGGTTACAGTTCGTCGGAAATATGGTTTCCGTCGGAATCCGTCGGAAATTTCCGACGGATTTTTGCCGTCGGAAAGCCGTCAGACATTTCCGACGGATTTCCGACCGCGTACGTTCCGACGGATACTCCGACGGATATTTGGTCGGAAATGCCGTCGGTTATCCGTCGGTAATTTCTGACGGACTTCCGACGGATATATTACCGACAGAATTTCCGACCGATGGTGATCGGATGAATTTGTCGGAAGTCCGTCGTAAATCCGTCGGAAGATATTTCCGACGGATTTCCGACGGTAACTATTTTCGACGGAGTTACGACGGATAATTTGATCGGAAGTCCGTCGGTTCTTCGTCGGAAATAGGTTCCGACGGATTTACGACGGTAACTTATTCCGACGGTTTTCCGACGGAATTGGTATTTTGAATTTTATTTTGAATTTTATTTAATTATTTATTTTTTTGATATTTATATATTAAAATTATATAAATTAGAAATATAAATTAAAAATAGAAATAATAAATATATAAATTCATTAAACAAAATTAAAAAATTCATTACACATTAAAATAAATTGTTCAAAAAAAAAAGCATTAAAAGAAAATATTTAAACGGTTGGAGAATCTCCGTCGTCGGAATTATTATCCCGAAACATATGCGGGAAACATTTCTCCATCATCTTCTCCAAGCAGGAGAGCTTCTTGTTGGTAGTCTGTTGCTCCGTCCGTAGCTCTTCAACCTGCTGGTCACGGTCTTTCACCGTTTGGGTGAGCCTCTCGATTTCTACCCGGTACTCCGAAGGATAACGAGGAAGCGAGGAAGAAGATTCCTGGGTTGGAAGGGTGCCTAACCCAGCGAATCGACCTTTCACTTGCCGGGTTTGCTGCGAATAATTATAACCGATAATAATTAAATAACGAAAATAAAAAAAACGAAATGAAATTAAAACTTACCTCAAGTACAATATGGTTTATCTCTTCCCGGGACAAAGAGTTCGAGGACGTCGATCCTTCGATAGTGAGCTGCAATATTGATAGTTCACGGTCCAGCTTCGTCTTCTTGCTCTTCTCGACAACATCCCGCATCCCCAAGTCCTGTATCTGACCGGTTTACTTGTTGGTGTGTCTATGCTCGATGAGTTGAAGATAATCGGGTTCGGAACTAGATTCTCTCGCCTGCGAAAATTTGTTAAGTTAAATAAATATAAAAAACAGAATTAACAATAAACAATTTAAATTAAACTTACCATTTCCATCGCTTCCCGTTCGATGGTCTTTGCGCCCGCGTTGTGGATGTAGACCCCTTTCCCGCCTCGTTGGCTATTTCGGTTATTCGACTGTTGCTCGGAGGTCTTTTTCGTCGCAGGCCTACTCCAGTACTCACAGAAGCCCTTCCAGACGTCGTCGTCAAGGTCCTTCGGCTTGTCTTTGTTGTGCTTCCACTTCTGCTTCCACTCGTACATGTGCTTCGAGTACGAGTTTGCGGCATACTTGTCGAATGTGTCAATGACTTTGCGCGTATGATGAGAGTCCCACGTGAACTCTTGCTACAATTTTTTAAAAAAATATGTTACATGTCAAAAAGAAAATTGACAAAATGAAATTCAAAATAAATAATATATCAATAAATAACTTACCGCGAAAGTCCGGTGCCACACGTCTTTCTCCTCGGTAGGCATGTCCGAATACTTCTCGTACGGTTTGTCCAACATGTTGTGGAGCATCCGTAATATCGCCTTGGTGATCTGAGTCGACAGCTTAAACCTGAAAACATTATGAAAAGATATAAATATGTTAAGTTTAAAAATCTAAATAAATTGAAATAATGTACAAAAAATTTCTTACCAAGTGCCGTCCTCAAACTTCGGGTCGAGTCGAATGCAATGGCCCCGGTTAGGCTGCCGGACTAGCTCCTCGATCTCAATGTGGCTCCGAGCAGCGGATTGCTGGGAATCTGGGATGTGAGTTCCCGAGCTCGTTGGTCCCGGAGGAGGCGTACACCGAGAACCCCGAGAACGGCGTCCTTGGTTGCCGCCTCCCAACTGAAGAACTTCGTCGTGATCCCTGCGGAAAACGGTAAAATTGTTAGTAAATTAACAAAAAATTCAAAAGTTAGTAAAATTTTTGAAATTTTCGGAAAAAAATGTAGGAAAAATTCAAATTTTCTGAAAAATTCAAATTTTTCAAAAAAATTCAAATTTTCTGAAAAATTCAAAGTTTACTAAAAATTCAAATATTTCAAAAATTTTCAAAATTTGCTAAAATATGTTAAAATCAGTTTTAATATATAAAAATATTTAGAAAACGTTTTATTATTATAAAAAATATTTAAAACGATTTTATTTCTAAAATAATATTTGAAAAACGTTTTTATTATTAAAAAATATTTTAACATCAACTTAAATATATAGAAATATTTTAAAAACGTTTTTATTAGTTAAAAAATATTATAAACGATTTTAATATATACACATATTATAAAAACGTTTTTATTATTAAAAAAATATTTTAACATCAACTTAAATATATAGAAATATTTTAAAAACGTTTTTATTAGTTAAAAAATATTATAAACGATTTTAATATATATACATATTATAAAAAGGTTTTTATTACTATAAAAAATTTTAAAAACAATTTTAATATATACAAATATTATGAAAACGTTTTTATTACTTAACAAATATATTAAAAACGTTTTTAATATATACAAATATTTTCTAAACGTTTTTATTACTTAAACAATATTTTAAAAACGATTTTAATATATACAAATATTTTTAAAAATTCAAACAATATCTAGAAACGTTTTTAAAATATTTTTAGAAAATAAAACAAGATCTAAAAACGATTTTAATATAAAGAAACGTTTTTAAAAAATCAAAAATTTGTTTTCTAGATCTAACAATTCTAAATCAACAATCTAAACACATAAACCCTAACACTAATATTATTCTAAATAACAAATTCTATTATAACCACTTAACAATTCACATAAATAGAATTCTAACAACCTAACTAATATATTCCCTAAAACTAACATGATCTAAAAAAAAATTAAAGGAATTGATTAAACTTACATGGTTTTGTTGGTGAAGAATTGAGGAATTGATGAAGAGGAGTTGAGGAATTGAAGATTAAAACTGAAATTGTGAAGAAGAAGAAGAGAAGAGGGAGAAGAAGAGATTTTCGGTAAGGAAGAAGAAGAGAGAAGAGGGAGAAGATGCGACGGAAGAGAGAGAGGAAGAAGAGAGAAATAAGGAAAAAAACTTACGGTTCGTCGATATAATTCGATGTTCGTCGGAAATCCGTCGGATTTCGAAAAATAATTTCATTTACGCGGTTGATATTCCCGCGGTCTCGAAAATATCAAAGTCCGTCGGAAATTTCCGACGGATTGGAGAAGATAAGGTATATTCCTTGCATGTTTGTCGATTAGTCAGTCAACAAGCACGTGTCTAATTTTTCATATCCGTCGGAAATCCGTCGGAAATTTCCGACGGATTTCCGACGGATAAGGTATATTCCTTGCATATTTGTCGATTGGTCAGTCAACAAGCACGTGTCTAATTTTTCAGATCCGTCGGAAATTTCCGACGGAATTAGGGTATATTTGGGGTTTAGGGTTTAGGGTTTCTTTATATGATTTAGGGACATGTTATTTACATGTTTCATTCAATATATATATTAAGTTCATCAATATTAAAGGTTTTGCATTAGTTTAAAAATTATACAACATCAAAACATATCATTTCACATAAATCAACTATATCTTATACTATAACTTATACAAACACTTCCATCAAAATTTATAAATTATATATAACACATTTTCTTGATGTATATACAACGTTAACCTATTTTATATACATCATACAAGTGTTTGTAAACTTTTGCCACAAAAAAAAACCTATACCCTATACCCTAAACAAGATTTTTGAATATCCGTCGGAAATTTCCGACGGATTTCCGACGGATTCAGCTGCCTCGGATAAAACCTGGGTTATATCCGAGGGATTGATTTTTTAGCCGAGGCAGCTGAATCCGTCGGAAATCCGTCGGAAATTTCTGACGGATTCAACTCAAACCGTCGGAAATCCGACGGATTCAGCTGCCTCGGCTAAAAAATCAATCCCTCGGATATAACCCAGGTTTTATCCGAGGTATATTCATCCGTCGAAAATCCGTCGGAAATTTCCGACGGATTTCCGACGGATATTCAAAAATCTTGTTTAGGGTATAGGGTATAGGTTTTTTTTGTGGCAAAAGTTTACAAACACTTGTATGATGTATATAAAATAGGTTAACCTTGTATATACATCAAGAAAATGTGTTATATAGAATTTATATAGAAGTTATAATATAGGTTAATTAACCTTGTAACCAAAATTTTTTTTGTGGCAAAATTCCGATTTTGTTACACTTAATCAAATGTCTAACTTTATAAAACTTCGACATAACTGATATATTACACATTACAATTCTAGTTCAAATATATGTACATATTTTACGGTGCAAATTTTATAATTAAAACTACTGTCAATCCGATGATGAGTAATCTGATTCTCCTGAATCGGAAGGTTCCCCAAATTCGTCAAATTCTTCTTCTGAATCCTCAAATACTCGATCGTCTGACTGTATGGTGAAATCAACGACAAGGTCGACCTCAAGGGAATGCTCGATTGAACCCAAACCTACGGAGCTTTGTTGGAGGGGTTCATGATCAGACATCCCATGAACTCTACCTCTCGGGTTTATCGATGTGACTGTAACCCACGGGTCTTGTTTGTTTGTCACCCGCGGATAGGGAATGTAGCATACCTACACCATGTACAAATTTAACCACGGGAATGCAACAAAACTAAATTAAAAATTAACGTAAAATAAATACAAACCTGGTCTGCTTGTGATGCAAGTACAAATGGCTCGTATCTCTGGAGTTTTCTTCTGCTATGTAATGATGTAACACCAAATTGGTCGTGTCGCACACCGCTTCCTACTAATGGGTCGTTCCAGTCGCATAAAAATGCAACACATCTTAGACCGAGCATTCCCGGGTACTGAACATCAAAAATCTCACGTACGACACCATAGTATACAAGATCACCTGACTGAGTTGATACACCGTAATCTGAAGTTGTCGCACTCCTATCATCCCGAAGAATCTTAAAAGCGTACCCCCGTGTGCTATACATCACATGTGACTGCACGGTTGCTAGTGGAAATCTCACAATTTCTTCTAACCACGTGGGAAATGTTTGTCCGTTAACCTTCTCTGTCGTCACCTGCACAATTAAAATAAAAATACATCAAATAATTAAATCTTTCATTACATATGATGATTGCTAAAAACAAGGCAATTAAAAGACTTACATAATCTCTTAACCAACGTCCGAACTCTTCCTGTTTGAGCTCGATTAGCTCGTCCTCTGTTTTGTCAGGAAATGCAAAACGTTGATAAGCCATATACATCCTGTGAGATTGAAACAATTATCACGTTAGTACATATATATATAATCAAGAACCCAATAAGTAATTAAAAATTAAGTTCAATATAATACCTCTCATATTCATCAACTCCGTCGCAGTTTGTGAGAATATACATATGCAAATGCTCTCGCTCTTGTGGTGAAAGTCTCCTCTTCTTGCCTTTTCCACTAAGTCGTCCAATCTCTAAAAATATATGAGGTACATCGACCGGATAGAAAGGTAGGGCGCCTCCGTCATCATGTCGAGCTGCTCTACGACTCTTTGTTTTGACTTGTGATGGAAAGTAGGACTCGGCAAAATGTGAGATTTCTTCATTGATGGTCTGTGCGACGATAGAACCCTCCACTCTACTCAAATTTTTCACCTTCTTCTTTAGATGTAACATATACCGTTCGAAAGGATACATCCAACGGTACTGAACCGGGCCCCCAAGCTCTGCTTCTCGAGGGAGATGAATTGTTAAATGTTCCATAACATCAAAGAATGAAGGAGGAAACATCTTCTCCAAATTGCAAAGGATTACAGGTATATTAGCCCCAATATTGCGGATACCGTCTGATGTAAGAGAGCGAGAACATATATCTCGGAAAAAGGCACCAATCCCTGCAATATATGGATAACAAATGAATAATTAAATAATGAAGTATATATTGTATAAAGTAGTAAATAAATAATTTCATGATTGTACCTGCAATTGATTCGTGGACATTACGTGGTAGAAGACATGCAAAGGCAAATGGAAGGAGGCGCTGCATCACCACATGACAATCATGACTCTTCATCCCAGTAAACTTCCCTTCTCCATGATCAACGCAGTTCCGAAGGTTAGATGCGTATCCGTCCGGGAATCTAACACTTTCGGTAATCCAGTCAAAAAACTCGGCCTTTGAAGGTTCATCGAAACGAAAAGCCGGGACCGTAGGCTTCCCGTTCCCTGTTACATGTAGTGCTCTACGAGAACAAATGTCTGGCAAGTCCAATCTAGACTTCAGATTGTCCTTCGTCTTCCCTTTGACATTGAGAACGGTGTTCATAATGTTGTCGAAAAAATTCTTCTCAATGTGCATGACATCCAGATTATGCCTCAAAAGATGGTTCTTCCAATAAGGCAAATCCCAGAAAATGCTCCTCTTGTGCCAATTATGAACGTTGCCACAACCATCAACGGGATGATGTCCGTTACCACCACAATCAACGGTCATCTCTGCACCAAAATCTCTAAACTGAGTCAACAAATACTCACCATCTAACTCAGGAGGAGGACCGTCAAATACTTTCCGGTTCTTCGTAAACAATGTGGTGCTCCGACGATAAGGATGATCGCTAGGTAGGTATCGCCTATGACAATCAAACCAAGACGTTTTCCGTCCGTGCTTCAATTGGAACGCATCAGTGTTATCTTGACAGTACGGGCACGATAACCTTCAGTGCGTTGTCCATCCTGATAACATGCCATATGCTGGAAAATCGCTAATAGTCCACAAAAGTACCGACCGCATGATGAAATTTTGGTGACAAGAAACATCAAACGCTTCAATACCTTGGTCCCATAACATTCGCAGCTCATAAATCAATGGTTGAAAAAACACATCAAGTGATCTCTTCGGATGCTCTGGTCCAGGAACGAGAATGCTAAGGAACAAGAACTCCCTTCGCATGCACAAAGATGGCGGCAAATTGTAAGGTGTTACAATTATTGGCCACAAAGAATATTTTATGCCGTGCTTCCCAAAAGGGCTGAAACCATCGGTACATAATCCAAGGTATACGTTCCTTGCCTCAAACGCAAAGCTGGGATAAATGGATTGAAAATGTTTCCATGCTCCTGCATCTGACGGATGGGCGATTTGTCCATCTGTTGTATGCTCTGCATGCCATCTCATTGCTCCTGCTGTGCGCTCTGACTGATATAACCTCTTCAATCTCTCTATTAACGGTAAATACCACATCCGTTTATATGGCACTGGCACTCTTCCACATGTTTCCTTATACCGAGGTTTGCGACAAAAACGACATGTCGTACGATCTGCGTCCTCTCTCCAGTAGAGCATACAGTTGTCTATGCATACATCTATCATCTGATACGGCAATCCTAGACCTTGAACAAGTTTTTGTATCTCTTAGTATGATGCCGGTGCAAGATTATCTTCTGGCAAAATTTCTTTCACAAAATCAGCGATTGCATCCACACACTCCTCACTCAAATTGAAATCCGTCTTTATACCCATCATCCTTGTTGCAGTTGATAAAGGGGAATGTTCACCTCTACACCCATCATATAACGGATGTTTAGCAGCGTCTAACATATCAAAGAATCTTCGAGCTTCTATATTAGGTTCTTCTCCCCTATCTCCATACTCAGCAACCGATGGTATACTTTCACGAAATGCATCGTTCACCATCTGAACATGACCTACAGTACTTTGTTCTTCCATTGCGGGTTCTTCTAAGCTAGTGTTATCCCCAATATAATGTTCACTAGTACTAGCATAATTATCCACCATTGTATCATTTTCTCCATGATAATACCAAATCTTGTAACCCGGCATAAACCCATGACAATACAAGTGTGACCATACTTCATCTATCACGATAAATCTACGATTCCCACAATTGGTACAAGGGCAATAGATTTTACCGGTTTTTTTTTGCTTTCTTCTGCATACCCGCAAATGCCATGAATTCCTGTAGACCTTTTTTGAATTCCTCCGTAACTAGGCCCGTGTCCGGAATTTGATGAGGCTTGTCCATCCATGATCGAAAATAATTATAAGGATTTGAAGAAGACATTTTCGTAAGGAATTAGATAACAGAGATTTTTTTTTGTTGTGATTATAAATGAAGCGTGGAAACGTTTTTATAAGGAAAATTTTGTGCATTTTCCGACGGATTTCCGACGGATATAAAGTAGATATTATCGATGTCGGCAACTATGTCGGCAACCATGTCGGCATCTGTCGGTAATCCGTTGGAAATCCGTCGGAAGTCCGTCGGAAATCGGTCGGAAAATTCCGACGGATGAACGTCGTCGGACATCCGTCGGCAGTATGTCGGCAACATCAGAATTCGTCAAAAAGTCGTCGGAAATCTGTCGAAAAGTGTCCGACAGATTATGGTCGTCGGAAATCCGTCGGAATTTCCGACGGATTTCCGACGGGTTAATATATCCGACGGAATTCCGACGGATAAGAAGTTAGTCGGAAATCCGTCGGAAAGTCGTCAGAAATTTCCGACGAAATTATTGCCGTCGGAATTGCCGTCGGAAATACACCTGTTTTCTTGTAGTGTTTATTTGACGGTGTTGGAAAAGAACAACTGTAAGTGAATTTAAACTGATTTATTATATATGACCAATCATACAAACTTAGACCGGACGTGTCAATACATATGCTAATGTGATCTATTATTTTGGGGCGTTACAACATCCAAACTAATCTTACAAGTGACAAGTGTATTTTTTCAATATATTTTCTAATAATTCATATCAAGATATAGATAGCGATAATTTTGGAGTTTCAAAAAGAATTGTTTTTTTTCTGTATAAACTCTATTAATTGCCGTTGTAAGCTCTACACATATGCTATAGACGTGTAATGGATGTTCTATTAAAAACCAGTCTTCTTCGCATCCCTATAAACTACTATTTACTACTACAATATTAGTATCCACGTCAAACCAATACATACTTTTTAATAAGTTCCTTATAAGTTTAACAGGTTCTTTAATAAATTTTCAAAATACCAAAAAACCAATAAATACAAATTTGCTGAGAAAGATTATGTATCAAAGATTTTGGCAACAGACTGTTCTGGACTGATAAAGATGATGCATAAACCAGAGGAGTAGTCTGCTTTCTCATTACACTTGAAGGATTTCATGAGAGAAAAACAAGAATTTACTTCTTTTTTTATCTCGTTCATCCCACAAATAAAAAACAAAAAGACGAGCTAGTTAACACAGAAAATGCTTGTGTCCACTCTCATGATAATTATATGTAAATTTGGTACCGGTTTAGATTTCTAAACCTTTTAAAGTATTAATATTGTTGAGAAACAAATTATGAATCGAAAACCCGTAACTTATTTTATAACAAAAACAAAAAATTAATAAAAAGTTCACAAATGTTCAATAACCCTTATCAAATGATTTTAGATCTCTTCTAAAACGTTATAAAATTGACGTATTTTTTTCGTCCATATTTTATCACTTTAAATAAATAAAACATTATATAAAAATATTTATTCTACAAAAGTTTGTATTTTATTTTTGATGTTAGTTTGCAAAATAAAATGATTTTTATTTCTTCGAAGATTTTTTTTTTTGATTTTTTAAAAAAAATTCTTAACTAAAATAAAAAGTTTATTGAATTTCTTTTGCTCAAGAGATATATTTGGGAGAACATTTCAAGATGTGTCAATTCGTGTCCCTCTACCAGCATTAAAAACAGTCAATCACGGACTTTGGAAATAGCAAATGTACTGAAGAGTACAAAGCAGGGCAGGATTTGTGGTTAGGAAGACCTTGTGACACTTTCAAACAAAAATTTTTATTTTCGGTTATTAATTTTTATTTTGCTTCTGCACAACACCACCCATGTGCATGCTCTCTCCTCCCATTTTTTTTTCTTTCTTTATTTTGTTATTGTTTCTCAAAGTTCTAAATCTATATATGTTCATCTTTTCCAAGGTTAGGTTTCAGTTATTGCCCATATTTCAGCTCTTTAAACTGGTATAGTAGTTCGTGTATGTACAAAACAAAAATAAATAACGTAGTGATTATGTGACCGGCGACACAAAAGAGAAAAGTGTAAAATGTAAAATATAAAAAATCTGATGAATGGGTTACTCAACGTACGGTTACACACTAGATTTGATATAAATAACGTAGTTTCATAAAACATCGATCATTTGTTCTTAAACTAGATTTGATATAAGGTCCAACAACGCCTCATGCATCTTTGGCTAATTTGAAGGATTTTCACTCTTCTTAAACATTTTGTTCCCTTGTTTTTTATTCTTTTTTGCTAAGGCAACAAGTAGATAGGTTTTAACTTTTTGTAAAAACCCCACATTCATTCCATTAATGATATTTAATGTTGTAGCAAAAAAAGAATGGTCCAACAACGCTTAAACGACATCTCTTTAACATGATAAACCACCAAGGCACCAAATTGTGAACTCTTGTATAATTTTTTTGTGTAAAATAAAAACTTCCTTTCAATTAAAAACTGTATTTTTCGATAAAGCAATTTTTTTTTAAAATCACCCCGTTTTTAAAAACAAAAAATAAAATCTCACGAGAAATAGACGGCAATTTCCATAATCAATGGAGTTGATTTGGTCAAAAAGCCATATTATATTATGATGAATGGTTTAAAGGTAGAAGATTGTCAAAATCTAAAACAAGCATTTGTCTTTCAACAATTCCATCTGCATTTCTGTTCGGAGCTATGGCCCCATGGGTTTAGGAGAGCCACCTATGTCTCTTAGCTCAACCTTTAACGTTATCTACTTTTGAATTTCGTAGTCCTTTTCTCTAAGATATACTTTTCTTATGTCTTATTATAGAAAATAAAGTTAAGAGATAATTAGAAAATATTTTTTCGGTGATATTGATAGAATTCAAGAGTATAGCTTGCGGAATTAAGAGAATAGAGAAGTGACTGCTTAAGAGAATAAGAGATTAAAGAGAATAGAGAAGAGTAAGAGAGAAAGAATATCTTCCAATTGTTTTTTCTATTGATTCATGTTACATCTCCCTTTATATAGTATCAAAAGGGAGTAAAACAATCACTAAAAGGACTTAACTTTGAAAAAGAGACGTTAGAGGAGATATGGAGCCGTTGGAAGAGAGAGGAGTATTTAATTCTCATGAGATTTTGTCCTGAAGGTTCTGTGTTGACGACTGTGTCTTCGACATAGTAACTTGCTCAAGTTCCTGAAGATCTGTGTTGACGACTATGTCTTCGACACAGTGGCTTGCTTCACTTTTCCTTGGTCAATACTCTCCCTCAAGGTTAGCCAAGAACATCAAACCTTGGAAAGACTAAGCTTGGAAACAATAAAAAGACTAAGCTTGGAAACCCAAGAACATCACCTCATTAAAAACCTTATCATAGAAAACCACTTGGGACAAAACACTGTTAAAGGAAAAAGAGTGTGAAGTCTATGGATTAGGGAACATGAGATCAAGGGTGTGTAAGGTCCACAAGTCCTAGTTTGCCATAGATGTTGTTGCAAACCTTTAGACTTGTGGCCTTTGTGAAGATATCCGCCAATTGGTCTTCACTCTTTGTGTAACATGGCAGGATAACTCATTCTTAAATCTTCTCACGAACCTTGTGGCAATCAATCTCAATATGCTTGGTTCTTTCATGGAACACTGAGTTAGTGGCAATGTGGATCGCGGCTTGGTTATCACAATGCATGGTGATCGGTCCTTCTTGCTCAATACCAAAGTCTTTAAGAAAAGCTTTGAGCCAAGTCAATTCACTAGTTAACTTCCTCATAGCTCTATATTCCGCTTCCGCACTGGAGCAAGATACAACCTTTTGCTTCTTTGTCTTCCAAGTCACCAAGTTTCCTCCGATGAAGGTACAATAACCGGTTGTAGACTTTCGATCTATTCTATCACCAGCCCAATCCGCATCACATCCAACAATCTCGGTGTTACCATTCCTTCCCATCCATATACCTTGGCCAGGGCTTCCTTTGAGATATCTAAGTATCCTTTCCACCATAGACCAATGATAAACCGTGGGTTCTTGCATATGTTGACTCACTTGGTTGACTGCAAAACATATATCCGACCTCGTAAGGGTGAGATATATCAATTTTCCCATAAATCTTCTATATTGAGATACATCCTTAAACTTCTCATCCGATTTCTCCCCCTTTCTATTGACCTTGTAGCCATCTTCAAGTGGAGTCTTGGCTGGTTTTGAGCCAAGTTTTCCAGTTTCACTCAAAAGATCAAATGTGTATTTCCTTTGAGAAAGGAACAAGCCATTCGGTGATCTACACACTTCAAGCCCAAGGAAGTACTTCAACTCTCCAAGATCCTTTATATCAAATGTGGTGTTGAGGAAGGCCTTGGTGGATTGGATACCCTCTTTATCATCACCGGTTATGATAAGATCATTCACATACACAAGAACCACAACAAGGCCTTTATCACTTTTTAGAGTGAACAAAGTGTGATCCGAATGAGATTTTCTAAAGCCATGATTAGTGAGTGTAGAGCTAAGCTTGTGGTACCATGCTCTTGGGGATTGCTTCAACCCATATATAGCCTTCTTTAATCTCAAGACTTGGCCGGGTGCACATAGGTCTTCAAGACCGGGTGGAGGTGTCATGTAGACTTCTTCTTCAAGTTCTCTTTGAAGAAATGCATTTTTAACATCCATTTGCCAAAGATCCCAAGACAGATTGGTTGCCAAGGATAAAACTACCCTCACGGTGTGTAACTTAGCCACATGAGCAAATGTGTCTGTGTAGTTTTCTCCATATGTTTGGGTGAAACCTTTAGCCACCAAGCGTGCTTTGTACCTCTCTATATCACCATTACTCTTGTACTTGATGGTGAATACCCACTTGGAGCTAACCGCCTTCTTTCCTTTTGGAAGGTCTTCTACATCCCAAGTGTGATTCCTTTCCATAGCTCCCCTTTCATCTCCAATTGCATCAACCCAAACCTTCTCATCTTTAGCCTCTTCATAAGTCTTGGGAACTCGATTTTGCTCAATCATCCCAAGGAATGCTTGATGGTCGGTTGGCAAAAGGGCAATAGAACAAGTAGCTTGAATTGGGTGAGCCACGGCTTCATTGTTGTAATATACCCGATTATCCACCCATTTGGAGGGAAATGTGGGCCTAGTGCTTCTTCTAAGTGGTTGAGCCATTTCTTCGATCACCTCTTCCACTTCTTCTTGTGGTGTAGGCACATTTTCTTCCATACCCAACTGTGAGAGCAGAATCTCACAGTCTCAATCCTTGACTACTTTGAGGTTGAAGAGTATTAAAAAGACTTAGGAAAAACTTGTAAGAACTCGAGAGGAATTTGAGAGAAAAATGTTATGTGTTATTATTGCCTTTTTGCAGTCAAGAATTCGGTATCTTACATTATTCTCGATCTTCTGAACTTATACATGTGTTCTCAGAACATAACCGCTAATTCAAATGTACGTAATTGAATTCAGACTTTAAATTCGCGATCTAGGAATTTATTGTTGAACTTCATTAGTAAGGACTTATTCTTATAGACCTTTTTCTGGCTCATCTAATTCCTGTTACTGAAAGAAGCTGGGGAATGGAATTCGAGACTGTCCCACTCGGCCTCCTCGCAAGAACACACCTAAAGGTAGTCAAACCCAGTATTCTCAACCTCAAACTCCTTCCAAGGCTACTGCAACTAACTCAAAAGAATCCTTATTAGTAGCAGCAGACCACCAAAAGAAGATATCTCTCTTCTTACGATAGTTATCATACAGGACAAGAAAGGGTGAAAGATTCGAGATAAGAAAAGGTTTAGAAAGGACAAGCAAGAAAGGGGTAAGATTCGGGCGAAAAGAAAAATCATTCGTACTCTTGGCTTCCGTGAGGCGTTTCTCTCGCTCAAATACCGGGGACTGCTATTAGTATCTACTAGATTGAGACACTCTGACTGTCTTCCCCTCTTGGACAAGTTCAATCGCCTTTGACTTTGAGATTATTACATAATCGGTTGTACGAAAGAAAGGTGGCACTCAATCATTGACAGGGAATCAAGGGAAAGCAATCAATCAGTGGTATCCGGCCCACTCTCAAACCGGGGGAAGAAGAAAAGGTCGACAGAACAAGCTTCCCCCTCTTTTTGGGCGAACTCATTAAGTATTTGATGAAGGACGGAAGGTACTCGACAGAGATGGAAGAACATCTGTGTATTTGCTGCAAGGCGGATTGAATCCTTTTTGCTTTCAAAAGCTACGCTCGATCCGTACCTCTCCTTTCAGTCGAGTTACTAAAGTACCTCTCCTTTCAGTCGAGTTACTAAAGTACCTCTCGTGCTAAAGCTAAAGGGCGAGTGACTAGTGAGTCTTGGTTGAAGATTCCTTGCAGTGGAAGTTCTGTTCAAAGATCTTTCCGTCGAATGAATGTGAAAAGGTTCTCTCATGGTTCAGCTCCTCGCTCGGACTCTGGATTTATTCCAATAGGACTCATCCATTTTTAATTTGTGGCATAAAAAGGCTAGATCTAAGAGAAAAGGGGAAAGCCAAATTGCTTGGACAAGCTTAGCCCCAGCGGATAGGATTGGAATCAGTTCGGCGTTCCGGGAAGTCGGTTCGTGCGGAAAAAGAAGTCCTTACTAAAGCAAGCTTAATAAAGGCTTTTAACAAGCTTAGTTGTTGCTTAAAGGGAAAGACAGAAGGAACTATTCTTTTCCATCCAATGACTCGGGGAATTGCCGAGTTGGAAGATCCCTCCTTACTAAAGAGAGAGTACCAAGGAGAAGGCAATCCAACCTATGAACACAGTCCTTCGGACCTCCTACTTTGTTGTCCCGCTTTGGTAAGTGAAGGTCAAGTAGTTCCAGTGAGCAGTTCAGTAAGGAAAGTAGTCGTAGAAACAAAACCGTTTTAGGGGAGTCGAAAGAGGGTTCCCAAACAAAAGGAAAATATATGTTGACGTCAGCTATGTGATCACTCAACGATCAGTGCTACAGCTCAGCCTGACCTGACGATCGATAAACTTATTCACTAGCGGTGGAGAGTTGTCTCGTTGGAAAGGTGGATTTTACATCGAAGTCTTCATCCTAGATGAGAAAAGAAGAGTTCTTCCAATCGGGGAAAGCAAAGAGGACTTCGAAAAAACAAGGAGCTGGTCCAATCGCTCAAAGGAAGGTGCCAACCCAAAGGAAATGCACAAGAGGAAAGCAAGCGATGTCCAAGTCGCTTCCTTTGTCTCTGCCGAACGCAGCTTTTGTTGTTGATGCCAAATGCGGAGTCGTTGTCACCACCTACTGCAGCCGATGTTGCCGTTCCCCAGAATCCCAGTTCTATTGACCGATGGGAGAATATAAATCTGATAAGAATTAGACTTCTGGCCCTCGCTCAACCATGGCTTCCTCTTCCAGATTCGACCCATTTCTCGATACTGGAGCTTTTTCTGCAGCCTTGTCATACTTGAATCTGGATTCAGCTTGATCTTTCGCCTTGTTCTTCACTGGTTGTTCTATGTCACCCTTCCCTTCAACGGATCTTGTCCAACACCTGCGCTTTCGGCTTCTGGTCTAAGAGAGTCCTGTTTAGCAAAGAAGCATACTGGAATGAGAAATAACTTCAGCCAAGCCGTCAAGCGAACTCTCAGTGATGTAGGAATTGTCTTTGCTAATGGGCAAGGTTACTGCTTTTTACAGGAGTCAGTAGGCCTCAAAGGTTCAAGTCAGGGGTCATGCCAAGGAAGGATTCTGCTGGAGCGTCTCGGAGTTTCTGACCTTTAGGCACTGACGTGACTCGACTGAAAGGAGAGGGAGGCCCCGATCAACAGCTTTCAATCTCCTGGGGTCGGATGGGAATAGGAACCCAAGGTTGAGTAGCTAATCCCAGTAATTTCAGTCCCACTCTTCCGAGACCGGCTAAGAAGAAGTGGTGCCTTAGTTTTTTCCCTTTTTTTTTGCCGACACTGGATGGTTTTTCGCATGATGAGGGAGTAGACGAACAAGTGCCTTGATCCTCTGATCAGCGCGATCTCCCGGATGTTGATTTGAGCATCCCTTTTGGAAAATTTAGTTGGTTGTTACTTTTTTTTTTATTCCAGTGTGGTGATCCTTTTTTCTTTTGTGCAGAATCGATCGACTCTTCAAAGACAGTAACAGCTGAGGTCCAGCGGCTTGTCGACCTCGTCAAGGGTGAAGGTTCCGACTGGAAGGGTATCTCCATTGACAGATTTCAGTAAGCTCGTGATCGTCGAGCTCCCGGGACATCCGTCGCATCTGCTTTCCGGTTAATAGGTTTGGGTGGATTTATGTTTCTATCTCTTTAGATTTTAAGAATTGTTTCTTTACTTAAATCTTTTTTGTTTGACTCCGCAGATTCTCCGACTCCGTCTCCCCTACTTCAAATTCAGCCTCCGGCTCCCGATCCATCCATTATTCATAGACTCGAGGCTGTTGCTAAAGATCTAGCTCGGGCTGAGATTGATCCCCTCGCTGGTTCCCAGGTGCCAGCTACTGCCCCTGCTACTTCCCAGGTTGATCTTACTCGTAGCGAGAGCTCTACCGAATCCAGCAGATGTTTCCTCCCAAGAAGCCACAGCCTTTCTTACAGGAAGAGGATGCGATTGCGCCCTGCCCCGATGTCAGCCGGCGCTCTTGATAAGAGGGCCAAAGAGGCTCTCGGTAAGTCCGTTCGTACTGAGATCCCACAGCGGGAGGAGGTTGAAAAGGATGATCATTGCTAGCCTGAAGCTGATCATGGTGGTGGTGTTCCGCCAGAGGGTGGTGAAGCCGAGGTTACCCAACATGATGTTCGAGTTAGGGATCCTCAAATGTCAGCTTCCAGGGTGTCTTCTAGAGAGCCGAGTCGTTCCGCCGAGCATCAGTCTCGCTCCAAGCGCTCTCGTGACGATGGGTTTGATGGCGAGGAGACATCAAGGAGGTATGTGATACCTCGTTCTCAGGGTGGTGGAGGTGTTTCTCCGAATGCCTTTGGGTTCGACTTTGATTGGCCTGAGGCAATTGTTGAGAACAACTCCCAACTTGCAAATCTCTTTAGGCGTGTTAGACCTTCGTCCTGCTTCATGCCATCTCTCAGGAACATGAAAAAGCCTGAGGGCTATGTTCAGTTCGCAAGTGAGATGGGCCATGTAATTTCTACTACCTTTGCTTTGCTCCTTATTTTAATTTTTTCTCTGCTGAATTTTTATGTTCCCTTCCCAGGCTGTTTCCGCTGCTAATGAGCTAATCAACTCTTTTGAGCAAGATATTCGTTCTGCTACCCAGCCCGAGGAGGTGGAGAGGGCAGCTAAGACCATTGCAGACCTCGTCACTGAAAGGGACAAGCTGATGAGGAGACTCACTCGGAACGAGGAGAGGATGGGCGAGGTTGCTCTTCTGGAGGGCCAGGTTAAGGACCAAGCTATCTTGGCCAAGATATGGGAAGATTCTGCCCGGGAGGCTCTAGCTCGGGTTTCTGTGTTGGAGAAATCAAACGAGGACTTGAAGGTGGATCATCGTGTAGCTGAGGGGCGAGCTGGAGCTACTGAGGTTGGTTTGCGTTCAGCTAGTGAAAACATAGTGGACTTGAGGGTCCAGATTGAGAAGGTTACTGAAGACTCGAAGAAACTTGCCAAGAGGCAAAAAGAGATGGTGAGGAAAGTTGAAAAGGCCGCGAGGAAGGAGATATCTAAACAGTACCGTGCCATTCTTTCGGGGATAAAGGATAAATGGGAGAAGAAGAAGATCGAGGTTGATACCGAGACTCAGGTTATGGAGTGTAAATCCAATATTCTTCTTCTTGATGACATTATCAATCAAGCCATCAATGATTTTGAGGCTGAAAAGAAGAGCAATTAGGTTGAGAAGCTGAGGTTGGACGCTGAGCTTGCCATCGTCCAGGTATCAGATTTTTCCCTGGGTAAAATTGATATTCCTCAGATATCTGATGACTCGGTTACGCTGCCTGCTGGGCCAAACACACAATTGAATGATCAGCTGGACTTTGGTTCTCAGGAACTTAGGAAGGAGTTCCCGCTGCCCTTGAGTCAACCTGCCCCGGACGATAAACCAGCTGATCCCACTTGTTAGAGATACTTTGACTGCTTTCGTTTCTTGCTGTTCTTTTTGAACTTAGTGCCTGGGGAGGGCTTTAAACCCTTTTCCAGTTTGTTTGTTGAACTTGTTTATGCCTTAGTGGGCTTCTTGAACTCATGCTCATTTGAGGAGGCTTTATCTATTTTGGTGATTTAAAAATCCTTTTTTTTATGGTGATTTAATGATTTTTGCCATTTAGAGGTTATGTTTTTAGATCAAATGCGGTTTTTCAGCCAAATACCTAGGTCGTTTAGAGACCTTGCTCCCAGGTCTTTTAGAGACCTCGGGAGCTGACCAAACGATTTAAAGACTCAAGGTCGAAGCCGTTTAGAGGCATGCATGTAACCTAAACAGTTTAGACGTAGAGGTTATTGTCATTTAGAGACTATACGGGTTGTGACCTTGCAATTTAGACGCAAAGTCGAGTCATTCTAGATGGTAGCATGCTTTAGCTCGTAAGGCTGTTTATTTACAGAGTAAAGCTTTTAGCTTGTAGATGGTAGCTGAGAGGTCTCAGGCTGTTTTTAACAGGCTTCAAAGAAGAAGATTTTATTTTATTTTAATAGTTGCACCCTTGCGAGGTTGCCTACGTACCCTGAGGAGGGATCAAGCCTTTCTGTAGTTCGATTTTTACAAATGTCTTTTTAATGATAGTACTTCTTTAAATTCATGGCATTCCATGAGTTCCTTTCAGGCGTATTGTCGTGCACCTTGGTGAGCTTGTATACGCCGTCTTTTACTATCTCAGAAATCCGGTATGGACCTTCCCAGTTGGTGCCTAGTTTTCCAGCGTTTCTTTCCCTTGTGTTCTCGTATGTTTTTCGTAGGACGAGCTCGCCGACTCGAAATCTTCGTTGTTTGACCTTTGAATTATAGTAGCGTGCTGCCGCATGTTGATAATTTTGAAGGTTTACGAGTGCTCGATCTCGACGTTCATCGATAACATCGAGGTGGTCGAGAAGCATTTCGTTGTTCAGTTCCTCGTTTATGGGACATATATCTATTCTCAGGCTGGGAACTGCGACCTCAGCGGGAACCACAGCCTCGATTCCGTAAGCTAAGGAGAACAGTGTTTCTGAGGTTGCCTTGCGAGGTGAGGTCCGGCAGGCCCACAGAACTCCAGGGAGCTCGTCGGACCACCTTTGCTTTTTAGTATCCAGTCTCTTTTTGAGATTGCTCAGTATTAGCTTGTTTGCTGCCTCAGCCTGCCCGTTACCCTGAGGGTAACGTGGGGTCGAGGTTGTTAATCTGATTCCGTGATTTCCGCAGAATTCGAGGAATTGATTCGAGATGAACTGTGAGCCATTGTCGGTCATGATTTCGTATGGGACTCCGTGCCGGCAGACTATGTTTTGCCATACGAATTCTTGTACATGATTTGCTTTAATTTGCTGGAAAGCTGATGCCTCCACCCATTTGGTGAACTAGTCGGTGAAGACGAGTAAGAAGCGACATCTTCTTTTTCCCGAAGTCACCATGGGTCCTACTATATCTATTGACCACCTCATAAAGGGGTATGGAGATGAAATGGAGGATAATTTTTCGGTAGGCTGATGCAAAGTCGGAGCATGCCTTTGGCATTTGTCACATGCTTTAGAATGTTCTTCGCAATCAGCAACCAAGGTGGGCCAAAAATATCCTTGCCTTTTGATCCTAATGGCTAGTTCCCTTCCTCCTGAGTGGCTGCCACACGAGCCCCCGTGAATTTCCGATAATATCGTAAAAACTTTGAGCCCGTGGACGCATACCAGGTAGGGGCCGTTTACACTTCGTTTGTAAAGGCGGGGGCTGATTATACAATATCTTGAAACTATGGTTTTGAGCTTGCGAGCTTCCCACTTGCTGGGGGGAGCCTCTCCCCCCTCAATGTATTGTATAATCGCTACTCTCCAGTCAGCTCTTGCAATCATTTTATCGCGGAGCGTGACGTTCCTGGCGTCAAGCAGGTCCGGCTCCGGGTCTGCGGCTTCTTCCTCTTCCGGGAGGTCGTTTATTACTGATATCATTATTGTATCTAACTCCATGTCGTCATTGTCTATTTCCATCGAAACTTCGCTATCCCTGTTGATTTTGATGCTTGGTTTTTCAATTCCTTCTACTGGAGTTACTCTTTTTACGAGTGGATCCGAGATCGATGCCAGAGCTGCCAGTGCGTCTGCGATCGTGTTCTCACCCCGTGGTATTCGCGTTAGACTGAAGGCTTCGAATTGTTTAACTAGATCGTGGACTATGGATAGATAGGATTTCATCCTACTATCTCTGGTTTCGTATTCTCCGTGAAACTGGCTTGTAATAAGCTGGGAGTCGCTAAACGCATTTAGCTTGCGTATTCCTATTCCAGCTGCGAGTAGGAGACCGGCTATTAATGCCTCGTACTCGGCTTCGTTGTTCGATGCTGAGAATCCGAGTCTGAAAGATTGTTCTATGACTTCGTTAGTCGGGGATATAAGGTGGACTCCCACACTTGCTCCTTGTTTTGAGGAGGCTCCATCGACATAAAGCTGCCAGGTTTCGATACTTGTTCCGGTAACGTGGCTATTAGTAGTGATCGATAATGAAATCAGCTAGTACTTGTGCTTTGGCGTCTGTCCGAGGTCGATATTCGATATCGTACTCGCTCAGTTCGATGGTCCACTTTGCTAACCTGCTAGACTGGCTGGGGCTGTGCAATACTGTGCGTAATGGCTGTGTTGTCATTACTACGATGGGGTGTAATTGAAAATACGGCCTGAGTTTGCGAGCTGAGATTAATACTGCCAGAGCCAGTTTTTCCATTCGTGGATATCTGGTTTCGGCGTCTACTAATAATTTGCTCACGTAGTAGATCGGTTTTTGCTCAGCTCGTTCTTCTCTTATGAGGACGCCACTCACTGCGGCTTCGGAGATTGCTACGTATAGGTAAAGTGGCTCACCCTCAATCGGTTTTGATAAGATGGGGGGCTTGGAGAGGTACGCTTTTAGTTGTTTAAAGGCTTCCCCGCACTTGTCGTCCCATATGAATTTTTCGTTTCCCTTTAATAACTGGTAAAAGGGGAGATATTTATCAGTCGACCTGGAAATAAACCGATTTAACGCGGCAATACGGCCTGTCAGCCTTTGCACCTCTTTTACTGATCTCGGAGGTTACATTTCCAGGAACGCACTGATTTGTTTGGGGTTTGTTTCTATTCCTCGTTGAGTTACTATGTAACCTAGGAATTCACCTGAGGCGACCCCAAAAGTGCATTTTGAAGGGTTGAGTTTCATCCCATATTTGTTTAGTAAGGTGAAACATTCCCCTAGCTGTTCAATATGATCTTCCTCTTTCAGAGATTTGACCAGCATGTCATCGATGTAGACTTCCATCGTTTTCCCCAGGAGGCTGGCGAACATCTTGTTCATAAGTCTTTGATAGGTTGCTCCCGCGTTTTTGAGGCCAAATGGCATCACCTTATAGCAGTACGTTCCTCGTTCTGTTATGAAGGATGTTTTGTCTTGGTGCTCAGGGTTCATTTGTATTTGATTGTATCCTGAGAATGCGTCCATAAAGCTGAGGAGCTCGTGTCCTGCGGTGGCTTCCACCAGCAGGTCAATGTGAGGTAGTGGGAAGCTATCCTTAGGACATGCTTTGTTTAGATCCGTAAAATCTACGCATACTCGCCAGGTGCCATTTTTCTTTTTTACTACAACCGGATTTGCTAGCCAGTCAGGATATTTTACTTCTTTGATGAATCCAACATTTAGCAACCTGGTGGCCTCACTGTTAACAGCCTCGGTCTTGTCAGGTCCGAATTTCTGACGCTTTTGGCGTACTGGTTTGTGGTTTGGATCCACATTGAGCTCATGTGAAATGATGTTTAGATCGATTCCGGGCATGTCAGTTGTCGTCCACGCGAATGAGCCGGAATTTTGTTTGAGGAACGTTATTAATTGTTCTTTTTGGGATTTGCAGAGCTCGGACCCAATTCCTACTTTCTGGTTGGGATGAGACTCGTTGACTATGATTTTCTCAATGAAGTCTTTGCGAGGTCCGATGAAACCCGGACCACTTTTCTTTTTATCTAAGCGGTATGTGAGCTCGTCTTTTTGTTGCAGCTTGTATATAGCACTTTTCTTTGCGATCTGGAAACCTGCCATGTAGCACTTTCTGGATTATTTTTGACTTCCCTTAATTTTTGCGATCCCATTTTGGGCGGGAAATTTTATGCATTGATGGTATGTCGAGGACACTGCTCTCATTGAATGTATCCAGGTCTTTCCTAGGATGGCATTGAATGGAGCTCGTCTGTCTATCACCGTGAATTCGACCATTCTTCTTACTCATGCTGCTATTACCGGGAGTTTTATTGTTCCGAGATATAGCGTGGTTTCCCCGGAAAAGCCGGTTAACACCATCTTATTTTCTTCGATTTCGTGATCTAGTATATTCATTTCCCTAAGGATGCTTAGGAGGATGAGTTCTACAGAGCTCCCCGTGTCTATGAGCATCTTAGTGACCTCATATTCACCCACTTCTAGCATGATGAGGAGAGCATCGTCATGTGGAGAATCTAGTTTAAAGGCCTCGCTTTCCCATAACAAAATTTGTGTGTTAGGTCCCTTGAATGGGGTCCTATCACGTGTGTCGGTATTTACCCTTCGCTGATGTCTTTTGATTGAGTTTACGGAGTTGCGACATAGCTGGGATCCTCCATGAATAAAGTTAATTCTTTTCTTGGTGCTGGGAGGAGGCAGTTCTGTCTCCCTGTTTTTGGGGGGATCTCGCCTCGTTGTATCATCGGATGGACGTTCTCGCTTACGATCATCTTCGGATGGGTGATCCCGCCTTTCATCGTCTCGAGCTGCGAATTCTTCCTCGGAGGAGGTTTTTCCAGCTCAATTTTTTCAGCTCTCCCGCTGCGTATTTGGCAGCGAGCTGCTTCTTCACCTCATGGCACTCCTCCGTGGAATGGCCCTTGATCTTGTGGAAATCGCACCACTTGCTGGGATCGTAAGGTTTAAATCTATTACGAGGTGGGCTTCCCACTGAGTATGAGTGTATCCCCTGACTTTGTTTTTGATCTTGGGACTCCTTTCTCCCAGATTTTTTAGATCCTTGGGAGTTGGTTGTCTGAGATTGCTTGGCCGAGGTTGCGGGCGCATGCTGCCTTGGCTGAGCTGCACTTACTTCTTCGAGGATAATCCAGCGCGAAGCGCGATGCAATGCATCATCTAGCGATACGGGCTCCCGAACTGTAAGCTCCTCAAAGAATTTTGAGGTTTTTAACAATCCGTTTTGGAGGGCTTTCAGGGCCGTTGGATTATGCAGGTCAGCGATTTTTGCTTTGACGGCTTTAAAGCTGTCAATATACGCCCGCAGTGAGTCGTCTGGCTTTTGAGTAAGTACCATAGATCGGCCTCCGAGGTCTCGATCTGGATGAATACCGAATATTGCTTCAAGAACGCAGCTTGAAGTTGGGTGAAGTTGTCAATTGAATTTGGTTTCAGGGAGGTAAACCATTCAAAAGCTGAATCGGTCAGATTTTCGGCGAAGAAACGGCAGCGTGCTGACTCAAGGTCCCCCTCCCCCAAGTAATCGCACTCTTGAAAAGGCGAATTTGAAACTCCTCATGAATGCCTTGGGGTCGGTTTCTCTGTTATATCTGGGAAATCGGATATTCCCGACGTCGCCGAGCTGAGGGTTTGCGATTCGCGAGGTGAATGAAATATGATTGACTTCATCAATCACTCTGTCTATCTCAGGTGCTGAGCTTAGTGCAGCGTGGACCTGCCATCTCATCCTTTGCAGCTCGGCATTCGTTTCTTCGCAATATTTCTTGATTGACTCGAACCCATGTGAGCTGCTAGATCCCAAGTTATTTTTGTTGTTGCTTGGGAAGCGGGGCAGGGATTCTCCGGCAGGTCGAACCTCGTTTTCGTTCCCAGAGCGGGCATGACTGGTTAGTAGATCCGATGTTGGGTCTACTCCTGGTAAGGTCGCTATTGGCGTAACCTCTCCCTCCGCAACTTGGATCGTGGAAGGAGTGAATATGGGATCCGATATTGACGAGTTGAAATGCGAGGTGGTGGCTGAGCCGACCATCCTGCTGGTTGAGGCATTAATATCGGAAAAGTTTAGTCTTGTCACCAGTGGAGGTGAGAATGGCAATCTTCCCTGCCCAGGGGTAAAAAGGGATTGTGCCCCAGGTGGGACGGTGAGCCTCCCAGAGGTGCCTGCCCGATTCGCTCTTTCGAGGTCATCCTGGCGTGCTGCCATTGAGCGATTCTGCTCTATGAGGCACGGTATTAGGTTCTGGATCTCAGCTATTTGATCCGGAGCCGATTGGTTCAAGGCTGCAGGTCCCGTGAGGTCGACAATGTTGTTGATCCCGATCGAGATGCTTGCTCCCGAGGTGGTAATGGGAACACTTGTTGTTCCGTCCAGGTCTGCTGAAACGATGTCGGCGGATTGGGTCAAAGGAATGGAGGTGTTTATGACTCCGGATGATGTAGAAACCGCCGCACTTGTTGTATCTGCCATTGTCTTCTTTTGAGTGGTTAGTTTCGTATGTTACAAAGAGGAAGTTGTTTTGCTCTTCCCCACAGACGGTGCCAAATTGTGAGAGCAGAATCTCACAACCTCAATCCTTGACTACTTTGAGGTTGAAGTGTATTAAAAAGACTTAGGAAAAACTTGTAAGAACTCGAGAGGAATTTGAGAGAAAAATGTTATATGTAATTATTGCCTTTTTGCAGTCAAGAATTCGGTATCTTACATTATTCTCGATCTTCTGAACTTATACATGCGTTCTCAGAACATAACCGCTAATTCAAATGTACGTAATTGAATTCAGACTTTAAATTCGCGATCTAGGAATTTATTGTTGAGCTTGATCCCGGGGTTTTGTGTTTAATGTGTTTGACTTCGCTTGCTGCGAGCTCCTTCTCCCACGATCTCTTCTTTTCCTGCATACTCAGCTCCTTCCCAGGTCGCGAGCTCGTTCTTGCGGGGCTTTTCAGCGAGCCGGACTTGATTTCAGGCCCGTTCACCCGAGCTGGGCATTAGGTATGGAATTTGGGCCCAACACCAACTTCCCTTGCTCTTGAGCTTAATCTTGGGACGGCTCCCCCTCTTGATCATACTCATGATCTTGTGGTATAGTTAGGATTGATTCTTCTTCATTTGATTTATTGTTAGATTCATTCCCATTTGCATTTCTTTGCCTTGGTGGTTCATCATTTCCCAAATGATCAAGTAAGAACCTCAAACTTGTAGCTAGGTCCGACGGTGACCTTGAGAGATCCTTTAAACCTTCCCAATCTTTCTTATCATAATATCCTTCTCCTTCAATGAACTTGACATCTCTAGACACAAGGAGTCGATTGTTGATCGGATCAAAGCACTTGTAACCCTTTTGAGTGGTTGAATATCCAAGGAAGATGCATTTGATGCTCTTGGCCTCTAACTTGTTTCTTTGTTCACCTGGTACATAGACAAAGCACACACAACCAAAGACGCGTAAGTGTTCAACAGATGGCTTAGAGTTGTTAAGTACCTCAAAGGTGATATGTCCTTTAGGACTTTTGTCGGAGTTCGGTTGATAAGGTAGCCTGAAGCTAGAACCGCATCTCCCCAATAATTCTTTGGCATATTTTTGTGGAACATCATTGATCTAACCACTTCCATAAGGTGCCTATTCTTCTTCTCCGCCACTCCATTTTGTTGTGGTGTGTGAGGGCAACTTGTTTGGTGTAGAATGCCATGCTTAGCTAGGTGCTCTTTGAATCTAGCGCTTGTGTATTCTTCTCCATTGTCGGACCTAAACACTTTTATCTTGGCATTGTATTGGTTAGTCACATAGGTTTGAAAGTTGATGAATACCTCAAACACTCTATCCTTAGATGGTAGTAATGTGATCCAAGTATACTTTGATTTCTCATCTATGAAGGTCACAAAGTACTTGTTTCTATCCCTAGACATGCAAGGAGAGGTCCACACATCCGAATGTACCAAATCAAAACAATGATCATAGATAGTAGAAGATTTAGGAAACACAACTTTGCAATGTTTGCCAAGAATACATGCCTCATATGAGGATGGCCTAGTCTAGCATGCCAAATTGCATCTACATTAGCTACATAACAAGAATTAAAAGATAAAGTATCTGAATTTTGTGGTGGCTCTTCGAGAATATAAAGTTCATCTTTGAATCCACTTTTCCCAAGTAACTTGCCACTTTCAATATCCTGAAAATGAACATCATTAGGACCAAAATAGCATAACAATTAAGGTCTTTAGTAGTTCTCTTAACCGATATTAAGTTGGATTTAAACCTAGGAACATATAATGCTTCACTTTTCTTGTTAAATAGTTTTAAGTTTCCTTTTCCTTCTATAGGGATTCCATCACCATTAGCAATATCTACCCTACCCATAGCTGGTTCAATCTTATCTAAAAGCTTAGAGTTACTAATCATATGATGAGAAGCACCCAATTCTACAACAAGTTTACTACTGGGTTTATGAGAATAGAGAGTGATACCGGAGTTGTGGGTTTGAAATACTTTGATGAAAGCTTCAAAGGCACTCTTCCTCACATAGTCCACAGAGGCTGCCATGGCTGCTCATCCTTGAGGTGTGGATGTACTTGCTTGCTTAATTTAATCACCTTGAGAAATATTAGCTTTTGGTGGTCTCTTGTATCCTTCTGGCTTTAAGTGAGGATGAAGAGTCCAACACTTATCCTTAGAGTGGCCGGGGAGCTTGTAATGCTCACAAGACTTTGCACTCCTCTTGTCATGCCTATCATGCTTGTAGACTCCTTTGTTGGCTGTCACAAGCTCATTTTTGCCTCCAAAGAGACCAATGTTTCCTTGCTCCTTCTGGAATCGTGCACACACCTCTTCAAGGTTTGGCAACTTGTCATCTCTAAGGATATGCTTGATGAGATCATTATAGATCGGATCCAAGGTGAAGAGAAGGCCAAAGACTTTGTCTTGCTCACCCTCTCATTGAGGATCTTCAAATCCGGAGTTAATGGTCTAAGCATCTCTAGCTCGGACCATAGAGTTTGGAACTTCTCAAGGTGGTCGGTGAACTCCTTGCCATCTTGATGAAGGTCATTGATAGACTTCTTAATCTCAAAAATTCGGCTTAGATTTGATGTATTTCCATATACACCCTTGAGAGTCTCCCATAGATCATTTGGAGTCTCACAATAGGAGTAAGCTTCCAAGATAAACTTGTCTAGAGAAGATTGAAGGAGACTAAGCACGGCTTGTTGATCTTCCTCCCACTTCTCTAACTCTTCTTGTAGAGCTTCTTCTAGCTCTTCATTAGACAAGGACTCCTTGTCTTTGCCTTTCTTCTTGAGGGTCTTCTTTGGGCATTCGCTTGATTCGACATGCTTCCAAAGTCTTCTACCACCAATGGCGGTTTTAGTGGTTCTAGACCACAAGAGATAGTTGTTTCACTTGAGAATAGTAGGGACAACCAAGGGTTTTGGGTTATCAGTGACAAGAACACTAGAACTCATCCTTAAAGAAACTGAATTTCGTTTAGAAATTTTGTCGAACACTGGGTGGGCGAAAGAAGAATTTAAAGAAGAAAAAAAGACAAGGATAAAAGAAAATCAAAGAGAGAGTAATAGTGTAAAGATAATTGCTCTGATACCATGATAGAATTCAAGAGTATAGCTTGCGGAATTAAGATAATAGAGAAGTGACTGCTTAAGAGAATAAGAGATTAGAGATAATAGAGAAGAGTAAGAGAGAAAGAATATCTTCCAATTATTTTTTCTATTGATTCATGTTACATCTCCCTTTATAGAATATCAAAAGGGAGCAAAACAATCACTAAAAGGACTTAACTTTGAAAAAGAGACGTTAGAGAAGATATGGAGCCGTTGGAAGAGAGAGGAGTATTTAATTCTCATGAGCTTTTGTCCTGAAGGTTCTGTGTTGACGACAGTGTCTTCGACATAGTGACTTGCTCAAGTTCCTAAATATCCTGTGTTGACGACTGTGTATTCGACACAGTGGCTTGCTTCACTTTTCCTTGGTCAATAGATATGACAAGATATTTAACCATATAAAAACACTGTTAATCTTCTTAGATTTAATGGTTAATTTGTTTTTTTTTCTAATCCTAACATCCTAAACCCTATATATGGTCTTAAACCTCATAGAAGCTTATATATCTTTTACAATGACCGTCTCAAACTATTTATAGGTTATGTTCAAGTTATCATAATTATTTTTTTGTCATCATGTTCAAATTATTTATTAGATCTTAATTCATATATCTAGTTAAAAAATTAAGAAAATTGCACATACTAAAAGAAGACCCTGTCTTTAACCCGCAAAATTTAGACCCACACCAAAATACTAAATTTAAACTGCCTTTTAATCCTACCAAAATCATCACCTCCGAGCACCCAACCTCTCTCCCTTTTTCTCACTCTCTTGCTCTCCGTCATTTACGTCTCTTTTTCAAGGACATTTTTATCCAAAACTCATAAAAGAGAGATTTGGTTTCTTTTTTTTTTTAAGAGAGATTTGGTTTCTAAATTGAGTCATATTATAGGTTATTAGCAAAAGTTAAGTACTTCTTATAATTCCCCTAAAATTAATGTGAGATTAAAAATGGCACTAAAGAAAATAGGTTAATCAGTTAAACTTAAGGGTACATAGTATCCAACTAATTATCCAATATCAAAATAATGTTCTAAACTAGATTGATAACTTTTTCTTAAAAATTAATTTAAAATTTTTGGTTAAGTTAAAATTGGTTGGCATGTATATAAGTACATATATATTAACATCACACAACCAAATTTTATATCCATCAAATAGGAATTTGAGTTAGTTTCGCAATGCAAATTAATATATAAGTAAATCTTGTGTATGAAAATGATGTGATGGTAACTTTTGGCTAATGAATTTTATAATATATCTAACTAATGATTATAGATAAAGTTCTCAAAGCAGACTAACATGTCTATTTAACCCGTTTTGCAGTGGACTAAAATATTATCCGGGTTAACCCACAAAAAACTATAATCTTAAAAGCATCGACTCTAATATGCACCGCTTAATGACTGTGAGTTTTGTGATCGATCCGCGAACTATTAAAATATCAATTTTCTCGTGTCAAACTCTTTATAAAATTAGTAATATATATTTCAAATATAGGTTTGATATACTCAAGTAAAAATATAACAACTCATAGTGAAAATATTGTAAGGTTTCGAATACATTTTTTCATTGAATATATATATATATATTGATTAATATGTAAAAATATATAATATTTATTTAATATCATAATAATAAATAAAAAATCAAATAGTAAATATCTTTTTGAATGAGAAACAAATACTTTTCATATTTTTATCAATAGTTTTAAGAGACAATTATAATATTTTCCATTTCAATTATTTTTTATTTATAATAATATAATATGTAATAACTTATAAAATAAAATTTATTTTTCTAAATGACATATTAAATAATAATATAGAGACAAAAAAATATGATAAAGTCATGAAGAGATACCGTTTGTCGTACGTCCATAACGATGCGTCCATCGTTGTTGAAACCTATTAACAATTCAGAAAATAGAAACGCAAATCAAAAATAATCAATCATTCACGGTATATGTTATAATTAACACACAAACAAAAAATTCTAGCATTTTTGTAAACCACCAGCACGCTAAAAAATACAACATAAAAATGAAAAAAAAATAGTATGTAAGGTGTAAATGGTTGTGTTCCAAAGTAACAAGATGAATAAAAATTAGTGAAAAAAATATAGAAGAATACTTTTCAATTTGTTACTCTCCTTGTTAATGGAGGAAAAATTTTCTTATATTTCTCTTCTTTGTTCATCTAACTAACGTGGAATGATTTGGAAATTTTATTTTTCACCTTCAACCTAATTGGTAAAACTTAAGATGAATCTATTTTTCCTCTGATTTTCTTTTTCTAAAAGTGCAACCACTTGCAGCCTTATATTTCTCTTCTTTGTTCATCTAACTAACGTGGAATGAGTTGGAAAATTTATTTTTCATTTTCAACCTAAATGGTAAAACTTGAGAAGAATCTAATTTTCCTCTAAAAATGCAACCAATTGCAGCCATAATTAGGTGGAGTGGAAGTTTAAATCAAACCAAAGAAAACTAAAAAGTAATTGAAATGAAATCTTTAAATCGAATCGATTATCTTATACTCCCTCTGATCTAATTTAGTTGATGTTTAAGGATTCTACACACAAATTAAAAAATCACACAAAATCATAATTTTTTGATTTTTTCTAAATTAAAACATCATTTATTGTCTAATTAAAACACAATTCAATCAATGATAAAAAAGACTGCAGAATATAAATGGTCAAAAATAAATATAAAAACTTTAATTTTGTATTGAAAATGTAAAACATCAATTAAAATGAAACATTTTTTTTTTGCTTAAACATCAACTAAATTGGATCAGAGAGAGTATATGAAGCAGATGGCTTTCAAAGCCCTTAATACAAAGACATACACATGACTAATTAAAATGAAACTAGTTTTCTTTTGTAATCCAAATATCTTTGTAAGCGATTTTCTTTTCTTGCATATTTTTATTAACCAAAAAATTTTACATGTTATATAAGCATAGTTATTGTTTCGGGCTTCTTTCGTCCTCTGGGGGCAAATCTCCTGCACCATAAGTAAAAACGTGAAGTCCCGGAAAATACGATGGAGGTGTGTTTTCCGATAGCTCTCTGATGCCCAAGTTAGAATATATTATAGAAAGACCACGGAGTGGTTCGTCAAAAACCGGAAAAAGTAATCAAAAAATGGAGTGAGTAAATGTGCCTATTGTGTCCGAACGAAAGGATCTACAACGAGCTTTAGTTGGTGAGCTTTTTGTGGTTAAAGAGAAGAAAATAATAATTTGGTTGTGAGAACTTCACGGTTGCTTGGGTCGGTTTCCACCCACTCGAAATTAATTTGCAGCGTACCGACTCGCAGGAGTATGAAGTGCCGAGCCAAAGCATGCCAACAACATTAAGTTCTAAACCCAAATAAATATGTGCAATAAAATTACAGAGATCACTATACGGACTAAAGCAATATGGACGCATGTGGTATATTCGTCTAAGTGAGCATATAGCAAAAAAAGAATCGTCTTAGTGAGCCTATATGTCCATGTGTTTTCATCAAGAAAGCAATATCCGAATTTGTAATTATCGCGGTATATATTGATAATCTAAACATTATCGGAACTCAAAGGGAAATACATAAAGCATCAAATTATTGTCTCGACTTACAAATTGAGCATTCTCCAAAATGTATATTTGTGAACCAATCTACATACACAAAAGAGTGATAAACCCACCTCGGGGGCCTTATTCGCCCCATCATCATTGACAGAATTGAGACCGAGCCTCGCGGTAGAATTTCTCGAACCAGCCGAACCAGTTAGACCAGACATCACGCATCGAGAAGATTAATCAAGTACGGACCGACAAAGACGAATCGGAGAATATGACGATGAGTCGGAAAATTCAAAGGCTCACCACACTTCGGATCGAATAAACTAAACAGCGCGGTGGCAAATCAGAAAACCCTAACCGGAAAAATAAACGGAAGAAAAGAGAAGAAGAGAGAAAGGGTAAAACTACCTGTTTTTCAAAAGATTGGCAAATGAGAAGAATAAAAAGAATGAGGAAGACATCTCACTACTTATAGACAATTCGGCGCGTGGAAGCGCTTGACCTCGAGAACAAACAGAATCTCTTGCGATTCCCGAGATATATAAGGCAAATGCATAAACACGTGTATAAACATCAACCGGCAGAAGAAACTCTATAGAAAATATGTATATCCTGAGATACACCGAGGCAAACGAATTATTCAACGTCATGTTATCTATCCTCACTACAATCAGGAAAACGGCTCAGCACCAATAGAAGAAATCCTTCGTTTCGCCTCGTCAACAAATGTCGGTGATCAGCTCGACGCATCAGTTAATCTCGGTCTCGATAATTTCAACTTCATCATAATCACTTATGAATCTGACGAGCTGAGGGGCTAACTATTTGGGTCAGTTTCCACCCACTCGAGATTAATATGAAGCGTACCGACTCGCATGAGTATGAAAGGCCGAGCCAAATCATGACAGTCCTAAAACTAATCCGCCTCCCTTCGCCTCGTCTAGAAAACAGAGGTTTCATCAAGGTAATCCTATCTTGAGAGGACAAAAGCCGAGCCGAGATCGAAGCAATGACATCTTTCAACCAAACTGAGACCGCTACGAGATGGATCGGCTCACCTTGAAATACCAAACCCATCCGGATACAAATGGGCAGAGATACCTACCTTTCATCAACTTGCGGGCCGAGTTCAAAGCCCATATCATTGATTGCCCTTATCTAAGTCGGTGGCCGCTGGAAACAAGAGGAAAGTTTCTTTTTTCCTTCTGAGATTCTCGCTAATGTAAACCCATATAAATAGCATTCGTAATCGCATTGTAAAGGTGGGGACCGAAAACCCTAGCAATAGCTCTGAACAACTTGTACTCAAACGCTTTCGAACAGCAATAAAATAACCATCTTTGGATCTCTTACTGTGTTTTTCCCAGAAACTTCGGTTTCCTCTAAAAGTCTCACAACGGTCTAGGAGCAACTGTGAACGTGACCGAAGAATGGTCGGAGATGGGACTGAGAGTCCCAGAAAGAAGGGAAAGCTAAGTATTTTATAAAGATCTCTTAGTCCAGAATAGAAAGAATCTGTTATGTGAGAGTGAAGACTCAAATCGCCCCCCCCCCCCTCCTCTCCCTCGAGGAGTGAGAGTTGTATTTATAGAGAATACCTGACTTGGGCTCATATACCAGGCTGCGTTCGTTCTGTCGGGTCGGGTCTCGGATCCTCCATCTGGTCACATACAGGGTACTCGAGTGCTTTTCCGTACGTACACCTCCTTTGTCGTTTATGTTTGCGCTCCCGACAAGGCCGTTGCAGGGTGAAGGCGCCACTCCAAATCCATGCTACTTCGGCGGTTTAGGCGCTGCCACACGCTCTGAACGCCCATGCTTTTATCTTCCCCATGTATAGTGGCTAGTCGCTGTCACCTGCCATATAGGCCAAAATTGGGCAGCTATGGAATTAGTACGAGAGTCAACTTCAACTTAAAGTAATATTGGAGGAAAAAATAGAGACATTCCCGCGTAAAGTGAGTTTAGATTTATCCTTCTCGCTAACCTTTCGGGAGATATCGGGTACCCTTACCTCTCCGAGTATTGCTACCTGGTTACATGGGAGTCTGACCTTCCCGATTATTACTACCCGGTTATTTAGGAGTTTACCTTTGCGGGTTTTACTACCCAGTTTGTGTTGATGTGATCGGGGTGCTGGCTTGCTCCTTCCCGGACCACTCATCTCCTTACTTCCCACTCCCGCTATTCAAGAATTGTTTTGGGAGAAGGCGGTCATACGACATGTCATAACATGTCCTAAGGTTCGACAACCCGGGCTTGTAACCGCACCCTCTCAAGGTGGTGCGCTTTTAGGTCTAGTGGCCGTCTAGTCTATGGTGACACGTCATACGAAGTGTCCTAAGATGTCCTAAGATGTCCTAAGGTTCGATCATCTAACCTTGTAAACGCACCCTCTCGAGGTGGTGCGCTCTTAGGTTAAGTGACCGTCTAGCCTAATATGACACGTGTCACCCTCGTTGATCTCATGGGGAATTATTTATCCCCAATAGTTATTTTAATCGGTGGAGACAGTTTATGCAAGTTATATCGGATCTAAGCTCAAATACGGTGCAACACTTGTTTAACATTTTACTAGATCATAACACGCGCATCCGTACGAATAAAATTTTTTGTAAACTAAATTTTGAAATATACAAAAGATGAAATGAGAAATAAGATCTAATTTAAGTGTTATTGATTCAAATATGTTGAATTTGTAATTCTTAGGTTGTTAGTGAGAAGATAATATTTTGTTAATTTTTTGTACAATATGTGTTTTGATGTTTATACCATATTTATAACACGTGCTTGCGAAATCTAGATTCTAATCCGCGTTGTGTGTGGGGTAATAATTTTTATACATTATTTTTTGTAAAATTTATGTTGAGCAAACACTAACGGAAATGGTTTGACTTAAATTTTAATGAAAAAAATCATGATTATGTGATTTATGTGACCTTAAATGATAGTAAAGTTTGCTATCTAACAAAAAAAAGTAAATTGCTATAAAAGTTATATGATGTTATCATACGGTGGATATTAATAAAATAGGAGTTTGAGTTAGTTAAGTATATTTTGATGTAATCTTAATTGTAAACTTTGTTATTATGTGAATTTAGATTACCAAACAACCAATTGTTTTATTCTTTTATTAAAATCAAATTTCACAAATTATATATTTATGAGTGTTAAAATGGTCTAACCCATCCTTTTAATATGTTTCGAATCAACATGTATGACAAACCAACTCACAAAGGACCGCAATTATAAAAACATAATCCTAACCCGCCCCACCATATTACCGTATAATATAAGTATTTACTAATTTTGTATATTTAAAAATTTATCAAGTTAAAATGTTTTTAATAATAAGATTTATATATTTTTATCATAATACTAGAATGTGATCCGTATGTGATATGTGCTACACGCGGACGTATTAATCAATTTTCTAAACTGTTTTTATTGTTTAATGTTATTATATTTTTTTGGTTTGGTAGTTAATTTAATTTTTTTTCTCAGCTTAAGAGTTGTCTATTTGTTTTTGTTTTGGCTGTTTTTTTGAAAATGTTTTTAAATTATGAATTTATGATCATGTGTTTGTTTAATGGATGGTATGCATTTTTCCTGGTTTTGTTTTTTGCTTTGATCGTAAATATTATAGAATTAGTTGGTTTTTAAAAATGAATATTTTAAAGTTTTCCTTACATAATTTGGTAGGATGGCAACAATATGAATTTAACATTTTGCAAAATTCAGGATGAGAAATACAATTACCAAAAATTTGGTTTGGTTTCCATATACAAACCAAAGTTTTGGTAATTGTATATCTCAACCTGAATTTTGCAAAATATTAAATTCATATTGTTGCCATCCTACCAAATTATGCAAAGAAAACTTTAAAATTTTAAAATATTCATTTTTAAAAACCAACTAATTCTATAATATTTACGATCAAAGCAAAAAAAAAAAAAGGGAAAAATGCATACCATCCATTAAACAAACACATGATCATAAATTCATAATTTAAAAAACATTTTCAAAAAAACCGCCAAAAAAAAAACAAATATACAACTCTTAAGCTGAGAAAGAAAATTAAATTAACTACCAAACCAAAAAAATATAATAACATTAAACAATAAAAAAACAGTTTAGAAAATTGATTAATACGTCCGCGCGTAGCACATATCACATACGGATCACATTCTAGACTGCCCGAAAACCCATCCCCTCCTCTGATTTGTTTCGACATAATTTCGTCCATAATATCCAATGCATTCCTTTGTGTTCTCCATTTGAACTCCACCAGAATCGTGCCTCATCACCAAAATTGGCATAGGCTGCTAAAGAGAAATGAGTTTACAAGGCTATCAGAGGATCATTTTGCAGTCAGTTTTAAAAAAAATCGCTAAAGATTGTGAAACCAATCACAGATCAATTGACATAATTTGTTGATTGTCGGATCCACCATCTAAGTCAGAAGCCAAGTTGAAGTCAATGATTCTTAATTCTCATGGTTGGTTTTTTGTTTTCCTCCAAAGTGACACTATTGTTGTGACGTGATTATCAAAGTGGTGGGAAAAAACAATAGCGTGTTTTTATTTTCTTAATACATGTTTGTTGATTTTTTTTTATAATATGCTCGTTTATTTTCTGGCTCTATATCGGTTATATTTTGTGTAATTTATTAGATGAAGAATCTTCGTTGTGGGTTTGCTATAGTTTAATATTAAAGTTTAGTTATTGTGTGTTTCTATCGATTGATATCTGAACATGTGTTATTTTCAGTTTTTGTCATAGTTCAAATTAGTTTGGTTTTTTGAAGCACATAAGAAATGATGTCTTTTATTTTATTAATACATGTTTGGTTATTTTTATATAATAGGTTCGTTTATTTTTTGGCTCTATATCGGTTATATTTTGTGTAATCTATTAGATGAAAAATCTTCGTTGTATGTTTGTTATAGTTGAATAATTTAATATTGAAGTTTAGTTTTGTGTTTTCTATCTTTGTTTTTGTATGTTTACGATGCGCGAGTTTTTGTTTTTTTTTTAAGTTTTATAATATTTTAATTTATTTATAGAACTTTTTTATTCAGTTTTAGTAAAACAAACCATTGCTTGTAGATTGTAAGCCTAATATTTTATTTGAAACTTAACTAATTGTTTCCCTTATTTCCACCTCCATTAAAATTAAAATGTAAGTGATAGTCAATCACTTCAATATCTACAGTCAATCACTTCTATATTATTTACAAATAATCATGTTTGTATAAAAATTTCATATATTATCTATATTTAAAGACCAACTAAAACATGTTATCCAAATATATAAATTACTGAACGTTTCATTTTTATTATTTTAAATTATATACTTTTTTTTAAATCGATTTTTTATATATAATTTATTTAACAAAGTTACTATAATATGCATTATGAAACGATAATGAGTTTATTTTTTATTTATTAGATATTCTTTTTTTATAAAAAAATCTCTCTATATTTGTGATATGTTAAATTAATATTGTATATATTGTATACTATTAGTTTGGATCAAATAATATCCATTCACTAAACATATTTTCGATATAAAACTTTAACCTTGTAACTATAATAAAATGTGTAATATATTAGTATTACTAAAAAATTTAATCTATTATTCTTTCAATATATTTTGTTGATTTTTTTAAGATTTCATGATATGAATATGAAAATGACATTTCAAATTCCTTGCATAATTTAATAAAATGTATAGTTAATATGTATATAAGTTTGTATCAATTATCTCCGAAAGCACCATACAACAAGGAATAGGAGTACTAATTTTGGCCCCATACACATAAATGGTACTATAAAAAACAAGAAAAAGCACAATCTGAACTGTACCGCCGAAAAAAGGCCAGATAACAAAAAGGTAGCAAAGAAAAAAACCTAACTTCCATATAAATCCAAAACAATTTAACGATAAGGATGCTCCACTTAAGATCGAACAAAATTCAACCTATTAATCTGCATCACGAACTTGCCAACAAAGGATTATCAGTGGGTTTAACCACTAATAGTGTTTTGCTTCAATGCAGACAATTAAGAATGGGTTCGCAAGTGACAGAGATTACATGATCATACAAAACCGCATGCGATTCATGACACTTAGCAAGTTATATAAGCATGAACCATTGTTACCCTTCAAACAAAAAATAGAACAATTAGTGAGCAATCAACTAAATTATTTCGGCACCCCAAAAAATGCAGGTTCTGAATTACCTCGATACATGTAACACTGCTCTGAAATCGAAGTGACTGAAACTAACACATAATGCTGACGGTCTGCCCGACGCAACCAAGCCCTCCGTCTACTCCTACTTTTAATTCAGCTATCCTCAACTTATTCCAAAAATTCTAGTTACAAAATTTAAGTAACTATTCCATTCCAAAAATTCTATTCCAAAATTTATTGAAAGAATAATAGATTTAAAATTTTAGTAATACTAATATATTACACATTTTATTATAGTTACAAGGTTAAAGTTTTATATCGAAAATATGTTTAGTGACTGGATATTATTTGATCCAAACTAATAGTATACAATATATACAATATTAATTTAACATATCACAAATATATAGAGATTTAAAAAAAAAAACAAACAGAATATCTGATATATAAAAAATAAACTCATTATCGTTTCATAATGCATATTATAGTAACTTTTTTAAATAAATTATATATAAGAAAATTGATTTTTTTTTTAAAAGTACATAATTTAAAATAATAAAAATGAAACGTTCAGTAATTTATATATTTAGATAACATGTTTTAGTTGGTCTTTAAATATAGATATTATATGAAATTTTCATACAAACGTGATTATTTGTAAATAATATAGAAGTAATTGACCGTAGATATTGAAGTGATTGACTATCACTTACATTTTGATTTTAATGGAGGTGGAAATAAGAGAAATAATTAGTTAAGTTTCAAATAAAATATTAGGCTTACAATCCACAAGCAATGGTTTGTTTTACTAAAACTGAATAAAAAAATTCTCATAAATAAATTAAACTATTATAAAATTTAAAAAATAAAAACTCGCGCATCGTAAACATACAAAAACAAAGATAGAAAACACAAAACTAAACTTCAATATTAAACTATTCAACTATAACAAACATACAACGAAGATTCTTCATCTAATATATTACACAAAATATAACCAATATAGAGCCAAAAAATAAACGAACCTATTATAAAAAAAAATCAAACATGTATTAAGAAAATAAAAATACACCATTTCTTATGTGTTTCAAAAAACCAAACTAATTTGAACTATGACAAAAACTGAAATTAACACATGTTCAGATATCAATCGATAGAAACACACAAAAACTAAACTTTAATATTAAACTATAGCAAACCCACAACGAAGATTCTTCATCTAATAAATTACACAAAATATAACCGATATAGAGCCAGAAAATAAACGAGCATATTATAAAAAAAATCAACAAACATGTATTAAAAAAATAAAAACACGCTATTGCTTTTTCCCACCACTTTGACAATCACGTCACAACAATAGTGTCACTTTGGAGGAAAACAAAAAGCCAACCATGAAAATTAAGAATCAATGACTTCAACTTGGCTTCTGACTTAGATGGTGGGCCCGACAATCAACAAATTCTGTCAATTGTCATGTGACTAGAATCTGATCCGCGCTCGCGCGGACGTGTTAACTTTTTTTCTTTATATATTTTGTTTTTGATAGTTTAATACTTTACATATATTATTTTCAATATTGTTTTTTCTTATAAAAATACAAGGTGTTTGTACATTTTTTATCTTTTACGTTTGTTGTCAATTTATGCAATTAATTTATTTTTTTAAGTTTGTTATTTTGTGTTTTTATAATAGAAAACATTAGAAATCTCTAATAATGCAATTTTTATTTTAATTTATATCAATTAGAGTGTATTAATTATATGTTAATTGCTGTCGCAAAGTTCATCTTTGAAGTAGTTACATTAAAGTTTAATGAATGCTCCAAAGAGATAAAAATACACTAAATGAGTTGTTTTGTTTTAGAGTTATTACGGAAGGAGGTTGAGAGTTCGGTTCTGAAGCATATGTGGCGGATGTTGGGTTTATCCTTACTTATAATTAGATATTGTGCTTTGGGATGGAGCTAGTTGCACCGAATTTTAGGTTCGTGGCTCTTGTCTTCCTCGAGTAATATTGTGTTTTTTCGTTTTATATTTTTTTGTTTTATTTTTAGTATTATTTCCAATATTGTTGATGTACGATTCTAATCCTCATTATTGTGTAAAATATGTTTCTAATTCTTAAGTCTTTTTGTTTCTAATTTTTAAGTAATAAGTCTTCAAGTGTAGATAAAATTGATAATATAACATACATATCTAAGTCTTGATTTATTATTATTTTTCACATATTTTTCATTTGTATCTTGTGTCCAGGCCCGGCTCTAAGAAAGTGTTGAAGGTGCAAATGCACAGTGACCACCTGATTTTTGCAAAAATTTGTCATGTTTGAAGGTTTTATTTGTAAATATTTAAGGGTTCTTTATAAAAAAAAATTGTTTATATGCCTAAAATTAGAATTATTTTTATAATATGTACATGGTTCACTTTATTAGTGAGCCGGTTTTGCTTGTGTCATGTAGTAGCTGAATAATTTTGTTGCATCTTCATAGAGAAGATTTCTATGATTTCATTCGGATTACTGTTTTGGTGTGGATTTTTTTTATCGATGTTTATTTAATAATTTTATTAGATTCTAAATTTTGTTTTATGTAGTGTTTAATTTGTATTTTTATTTAGTTGTAATTTTGTTGTGTCTATCAAAATGTGAGAGTTGAAATAAATTATCATATTTTGATATTTAAGCTTATTTTGAGGATGTTTTTTATAAATTAAATATTAAAAATGTAGTAGATATCAATAGATTTTAATTTTTGTTGAAACTAATTATCAGTATGCTTTTTGTTTTATATGTATAAATAAAATTTATTCATTAATGATCTTAGTTATATAATTAAAACCAATTGTTAAACAAATTTTTTTTTAAATGATGTTAAAAATGACCAATTAAAATTTGACATGTGAATGATGAGGTGGCAGCATGAGAAGAGAGAAAAACTAATGATGAGGTGGCAGCATGAGAAGAGAGAAAAACTAACTTTATATTCATACTATGGTGTGATCCGCGCTACGCGCGGACGTTGTCAACAATTTTTCTAAACAATTTTTATTGTCTTATTTTATTTTTTGAATGAGGTAGTTAATTGAATTGTCTCTATCAACTTAAAATATGTGTATTTTTTTATTTTTTTGTTTATTTTCTTAATTTCTTAAATTTATGATTTTATATGTATTTGTTTAGGAATAGTACACATTTTAACTTATTTTTTTACCTTTGTTGGTCAATTTCATGCAATTATTTAGTTTTTTTTTAGGGAAGATCTTAACAATTTAAAGTTTCTTTGCATAATTTTTATTTTTTTCTTTTGTTTCATTTAAAACCTATTTGTTGAAGCCCTTGTAAAATACGTTTCCTTTTAATATTACGGAATGAAGGAATTTGGGCTACTTTTAAAATTTTAGTTTTAAGATAATTTTCTGATTTTTTTTTTAAAAAATATGTTGGATGTATAGATACAATGCGCGGGCGTGGTCCACATTTTTTTTTAATTTTGTTTTGATTTTGTAATAGTATTTTATTTTCTTGGTTTTAGTAAATTGGGTGGTTCCTTATTTTATTTTATTTTCTATTTTTATATTATTTTAATCGAGTTTCTTCTTAACGTCATTCTTTTTAATCGTGTTTCATGTTGGATTCTAATTAGGCATGTCAAGCGGTTCAAATTTGCCCCACTAGATCTGCCTCGCACGGGTTAATTTTTTTGTTCGACCCGCACACGCTCCACTTGAATTCGCGGGTACCCGCGGGTAACCTGCAAATATTTAAATAATAAATAATAATAAAAAAACTTAAAATTTATCGACCCACATCCGACTGGCGGCGGTTAAACAGGGCGGGACCCGTGGATAATGACTCAAATTGACAGCACTGATTTATGTATATTTTGAAATTTTTGTTTGATGTTTGGGTTTTTTTTTTTGGATCTTTCGTTTTATATGTGTGATTTTTTTTTTAATGTTTGTTGCTTAGGTGGAGGGTGAGGTGGCATCATGAGAAGAGAGCAAAGCTAACTTTATATAAATATATTAATTATCAACAATGTTTTGAAGATGCAACACCACCCTCCACCTAAGCAACAAACATTAAAACAAAACAAAAACACACACATAAAACAAAAGATAAAAAAAAACCCCAAACAAAAAACAAAAATTCTAAAATATACAAAAATAGGCCCATTAAGTTATTAACTATACAAAAAAAGGAATTGGCATAGCTTGACAATTTGGATTATATATAATTTCTACAATTCACTTTTGATTGAATATCATTTAAAAAAATACCACATGTAAACAAAACAAGGACATCACCATTAATTAGGCATGTCAAGCGGGTCGGATCCGCCCCGCCTGATCCAACCCGCCGCGGGTGCGGTTTTTTTTTTAACCTGCTAGACCCGCGAATTATATTTTGTAAACCTGCACTCGCCCCGCATTAGTCAAGCGGGTCTGGCGGGTACCACATGTAAACAAAACAAGGATATCACCATTAATTAGGCATGTCAAGCGGGTCGGATCCGCCCCGCCTGACCCGACCCGCCGAGGGTGCGGGGGTTTTTTTTTTACCCGCTAGACCCGCAAATTATATTTCGTAAACCACCTCAGCATCCACATGTCAAATTTTAATTGGTCATTTTTAACATCATTTTAATTATTATTTTTTAACAATTGGTTTTAATTACATAACTAAGATCATTAATGAATAAATTTTATTTATAGATATAAAACAAAAAGCATACTGATAATTAGTTTCAACTAAAATTAAAATCTATTGATATCTACCACATTTTTAATATTTAATTTATTAAAAACATCCTCAAAATAAGCTTAAATATCAAAATATGATAATTTATTTCAACTCTCACATTTTGATAGATACAACAAAATTACAACTAAATACAAATACAAATTAAACACCACATAAAATAAAACTTAGAATCTAATAAAATTATTAAATAAACATCGAGGAAAAAAAATCCACACCAAAACAGCAATCCGAATGAAATCATATAAATCTTCTCTATGAAGATGCAGCAAAATTACTCAGCTTCTACATGACACAAGCAGGACCGGCTCACTAATAAAGTGGACCATGTGCATCTTATAAAAAATGCTAATTTTAGGCATATAAACAGTTTTTTTTTTATAAAGAACCCTTAAATATTTACAAATAAAACCTTCAAACATGACAAAATGCATTTGGTCACTATGCATTTGCACCTTCAGCAGTTGCCTAGAGCCGGGCCTGGACACAAGATACAAATGAAAAATATGTGAAAAATCATAATAAATCAAGACTTGGATATGTATGTTATATTATCATATTTATCTACACTTGAAAACTTATTACTTAAAAATTGGAAACAAAAAAAACTTAAGAATTAGAAACATATTTTACACAATAATGAGGATTAGAATCATACATCAACAATATTGGAAATAATACTAAAAATAAAACAAAAAAATATAAAACGAAAAAACACAATATTACTCGAGGAAGACAAGAGCCACAAACCTAAAATTCGGTGCAATTAGCTCCATCCCAAAGCACAATATCTAATTCTAAGTAAGGATAAACCCAACATCTGCCACATATGCTTCAGAACCGAACTCTCAACCTCTTTCTGCAATAACTCTAAAACGAAACAACTTCTTTAGTGTATTTTTATCTCTTTGGTGCCTTCATTACGCTTTAATGTAACTACTTCAAAGATGAACTTTGCGACAGCAATTAACATATAATTAATACACTCTAATTGATATAAATAAAAATAAAAATGCATTATTAGAGATTCCTAATGTTTTCTACTATAAAAACGCAAAATAACAAACTTTTAAAAAAAAATTAATTGCATAAATTGACAACAAACGTAAAAGATAAAAAAAATGTACAAACACCTTCTATTTTTATAAGAAAAAATAATATTGAAAATAATATATGTAACAAACAAAGATAAAATATTAAACTATCAAAAACAAAATATATAAAGAAAAAAAGTTAACAGGCCAGCGCGTAGCGCGAATCACATTCACTGCGGTTTACGCTCTGGTTCAGTGTTGTCAAACACTTGATGAGAACTCGTGTCGGGACTGTTTGGTTAATGCCAGATCGAGCTTGAGAGCTTGTGACGGCCATGAAGCTAGAGCTTTCTTTACAGGATGCTAGTTGAAGTAATCTGCACACAAGTTTTTCGATGATGCTGCAGAACGTAAACCCGATGATGGTATTGAACAATATGAATGTTGAGATCATTAGAGTCTGGTCTACAGAGGTTCTTCACTCATGAAACTTGTGTTTTCTTTCTTGTGCAGATCAAAAAGGCTTTATACAGTCATCGTTTTTTCCAAATTTGAGTAATCAGGATGTTATGAAATTAGCAATTGCTGTGGTTTCTTTGTCCATTCTTACCTCTCTCGGTGCCTTTATCAGTTACAGGCGATTTTCAAGGAAAAGAAAAGGTATTTGAGCTATGAATGAGGTTTCTTGTTTTGTGGAACCGTTTCTGATCCATGATCTTCTTCTTTTGTTTAGCTCAAATCTCGTCGTGTTCAAATTTTAAATATGAGATGCTTGAGAAGGCAACCGAGTCTTTCCATGACTCGATGAAACTAGGCCTAGGAAGGGCAGGTTCTGTATACAAAGGGATTCTTCCAGATGGCAGAATCGTTGCAGTCAAAAAGCTCTTCTTCAACACCCGGGAATGGGCGGATCAATTCTTCAACGAAGTGAATCTGATTAGCGGAGTTCAACACAAGAACCTTGTGAGACTGCTTGGTTGCAGCATCGAAGGTCCCAAAAGTCTTCTTGTCTATGAATATGTTCATAATAGAAGCTTCGATCAAATCCTTTTCAGTGAGTTGCAAAATCATCTCTAAAGAAACCGATTTATCGAATCCATCCTGTTAACTAACTTTGTTATCTCGATTGATTTTATCTTTCAGTGAAGAATACAGTCCACATATTGGGCTGGAAGCAACGGTTTAACATCATTTTAGGAATATCAGAAGGTCTAGAATACCTTCACAGAGGATCTGAAGTAAAAATCATCCATAGAGACATCAAAACCAGCAACATTCTCCTTGATCAAAACCTGAGTCCCAAAATAGCGGATTTTGGACTCGCACGTTCCATGGGCACTGACAAAACGCAAACCAACACTGGAATTGCTGGAACACTGTAAGTGTATACCTCTCCACCGATTCTTCTTCGCGTTTCAGAAACTCAGTGTAAAATTTTTTGGAAATTGATGTGGTTTTTGGAACTGTAGCGGTTATTTGGCTCCAGAATATCTTATCAAGGGCCAATTAACAGAGAAAGCTGACGTTTACGCATTTGGAGTTCTTATCATCGAGATAGCAACTGGGAAGAAAAACAATGCATTCACGCAAGGAACTAGCTCGGTTTTATACTCTGTAAGTAAGCTTTGTTTCTATTAAATATAAGAATATTGTGTTGTATTATAATGAGAATTACATAGCTATATATATATATAGTAGAGTTACAGAATCATATAATAAATGAGAAAATCATAGGGAGAAATCATAGGAAATAATTATAGGGAGTAATCATAGGGATCTTGATAGATGATTATCTTTAATACGCCCCCTCAAGCTCAAGGGGGATGAAGTGTAAACGAAGAACCACTTGAGATTGACTAGAAAAAGAAGACACATCGAGGAAGACGAAGAAGATGCACCAGCGGAAGAGAAATGTGGCGGTGAGAGATGATTGAGGCCGAGAACAGGCGTAGAAGTCGTCGGTGAGAAGCTCATCATTGATGGCTTGAGGAAGCATATAGCTTAAGATTCAGAGGCAGTTATTATGCTTGAATAAGGGAAAATTTTTGGCTTGGAAGCTCGATGGCTTAAAAACAAAAAAAAGAAAAAAAGAAAAAGGAAGCATTGTGGCTTGTAAACGATCGTGAAAGAGAAGTAGAGACTTGCGGCGAAGACGACGAACACTGATGGCTGCTCGGATAAGCAAACGGACGGTGGCTGAGCGATGGTGGTGCTAAGGCAAGGCGGACCGAAGCAACGATCGTTGACGGAGACTTTGATAGAAGAAGTTGCAGAGATTGCTTGCGCCGCAAGAAACAGCTCAAGCCTGCCTTAGATTGTGACTACGCTGCTCGACTGTGCTGAAGTGACTCGCCAATGACAACGGCATCGTCTCTGGTACGTGGCGGTGACTCAGCGGTGATAAACAGAGGCGGTGGTGTTTGAGACACACACACCCCACATGGACACATGAACGGAGAGGAGAAGAGAGAAGGATGCATAGCAGATGTCTCAGCTTGAGAAAGAGATGATGATGTGGCCTTATGGCTTGACAACGAGAGAGACTCGGCGGTGAGAGATGAGAAGACGGCTAGGATGTTGTAGATGGCGTGAGCGCAAGGCTTTTTTTTTTTCTTTTTTTTTTTTTTTTTTTTATGAAGAAGAATCACATAGGGTTAAGAGAAAAGAAGCACTTTGGCTTAACCGACAAACAGAAACAGAGAAGAAGAGCAGGAAACAGAAGAAGAAGAAACATATATATATATATATATATATATATATATTTTTTTCAATAAGTGGATCGTGGATTGAGTTTGATCGGTGGATCGTGGGTTGAGTTTGATCGGTGGATCAAAACTCACCCTAATTATCTGCTCTGATACAATATTAAATATAAGAATATTGTGTTGTATTATAACGAGAATTACATAGCTATATATATAGTAGAGCTACAGAATCATATAATAAATGAGAGAATCATATAGAGTAATCATAGGATCTTGATAGATGATTATCCTTAATAGTTTCCATGTTTAAGTCAGGATATAAAACACACACACAATCATATTTCAGTTCGGTGATGGGTTCTTCTTGGATGTTGTTGGGATAGGTATGGGAACATTTTAAAGCAAACATTCTGAATCGATCGATCGATCCTCGATTAAAAGGGAAGTTCACAGAGGAAAAGGTTGTTAAGATTAGATCCCTATCTCTGATAATCACGGAATTGAGCAATAAGTAAAAGACACAGAGAATTAACGAGTTCAGATCACGGTGTGTGATCCTACATCTCGGTCTGGAGCTTTCCAGTAATCCACTATCACCACATATTACAAAGCAAATAGGGTTCCTCACAATCTCTCTAAGAACAAGAAAGATCTCTCTAGTTTCCAGGATACAGGAAACCCTCACACATGCCTGTCTTTATATAGACTAGGGCAATTACAAAGTTAAGACGGTTTAAACCTAAACCAAAGCCCAATAGGAAAAACACATTCCTAATTGACTAACCCAAGTCGCAGGCCTAGTTAATACTCATGATTTTCCATCACCAAAGCCCAACAAACTCCACCTTGATGACAATCATTGCCGAGTATAACTTTTTCATCTTTGCATTCATGTGCAGCTCCAGACAGTCCAACACCTTAGTGCTCTTCTAAGTTGAGAAAACTCAAAACCTTCTCAAACTTACCTACATGAAGTACCTTTGTCAACATATCAGCCGGATTCCCCTCAGTCGGGATCTTCGACAGCTTCACTTCACCAGAAGCAACAATATCCCTTATGAAATGCATCCTCCTGTTAATATGCTTTGTCCTCTCATGATGAACGTTGTTCTTGGCTAAACTCAAAGCACTCTGAGAATCACACCAGATCTCTACCGTGTCTTGTTTGAATCTGAATTCCTCAGTCAAACCCCTTAGCCAAATAGCTTCTTTTACAGCTTCCACCAACGCCATATACTCTGCCTCAGTTGTAGACAGCGCGACGACATGTTGAAGACTTGATTTCCAGCTTATAGCCGTCCCACCAGCAGTGAAGACATAACCTGAAATCGATCTACTTATGTCCAGATCTGATGCAAAGTCAGAATCACATAAACCTTCAACCTTAAAATCCTTTGTCTTCCTGAACACAATATTTCGATCATGGACACCTTTCAAATACCTTAGCACCCACTTCACAGCAGTCCAATGTATCATGCTTGGCTTACTCATGAACCTACTAACCAAGCCAACTGCATATGCAAGATCACACCTAGTTCCTAACATCGCATACATGATACTCCCAATAGCATTAGAATATGGAATATCATCCAAGATTGTCTCTGCTTCATCATCTTTCACAGCAGACAACTTGAAGTGCGAACCGATAGGTGTAGAAACTGATCTAGCTTCATCCATATTGAATACCTGCAGAATCTTCTTGATGTAACCAGATTGAGACAAGGTGAGAACTCCACCTTCACGATCCCTCTCAATATCCATCCCAAGAATCCTTCTTGCAGCTCCTAGATCTTTCATCTCAAATCTACTGCTCCACAAATCTTTCACAATATGTATCTCCTTCATATCCTTTGAAGCAATTAGCATGTCATCAACATACAGGAGTAGATAGATGAAACAATTACATTTGCTCTCCTTTATGTAAACACAGTGATCGAACTCACTCCTCTTGAATCCATGACTTACCACAAATTGATCAAAGCATTTGTTCCATTGCCTTGGAGCTTGCTTAAGTCCATACAATGCTTTTTCCAACAAGCAAACGTGGTTCTCTTTTCCTTTAACCACAAAACCTTCAGGCTGCTCCATATAGATCTTATCTTCAAGTAAACCATGAAGAAACGCAGTCTTGACATCAAGCTGCTCTAATTCCAGATTCATATTTGCTGTAACCGATAGAAGAAACCTGATAGAAACATGCTTCACAGCCGGAGCAAACACTTCTTGATAGTCAATACCTTCTTTCTGAGAATAACCTTTGGCTACCAATCTAGCTTTATATCTCGGTTCTTCTACCCCTTGGATAACCGGCTTCAACCTGTAAACCCATTTGCAACCAATCACCTTTCTACCTTTTGGTCTTTTAACCAACCTTCAAGTCTTATTCTTATCTAGAGAACTCTTCTCTTCAACCGTACCTCCATTCCAGAAAACTTTATCCTTGCTTTCAACAGCTTCCTGATAGTCCCTAGGTTCTTCAGAACTCATCTCGACAGCAGCGATTAAGGCAAAACTCGCTAAATCATAATAACCAAGATGTTCAGGTGGCCTTGTTGCTCGTCTAGGCCAATTTTGAGCTAACTACCAATCTTCTAGAGGTACTTCATCTGTTTCCAGATCTCCAATAACTCCACCTGTAGATCCAACTTGGCCATCACCTTCAGTAACAGAAGTTGTCGAGTATGCTCCTCCTCGGTGTCGATCGATACTCGGGATGGCATCGATCGATACTTGTTCGTGTCGATCGATACTTGGGATGGTATCGATCGATACATTCTCAGAAGGCTCACGAGACTTTTCTTTTTTGTGTCTGTGTCGATCGATACTTAGGATGGTATCGATCGATACCCTCTCAGAGGTCGGGCTCTTCTGTACAGTTTCTTCCACAGAAACTTTATTTCTCAAGTCTTTGAATACCGTATCTTCCACAAAGACTACATTCCTGCTAATCACACACTTTTATTCATCCAGGAGCCATACCTTGTACCCTTTGACTCCCTCCGGATAGCTTATGAAAATTCCCTTCATAGCTCTTGGTCTTAACTTCCCTTGATCTATATGAACATAAACCAATGACCCAAATCTTCTCATGTGTCCATAACCCGGCTTTCTTCCCAGCCAAAGTTCCTCAGGAATACTGCCATCTAAGGCCGATGATGGGCTCCTATTAATTTGGTACACAGCTGTGATAACCGCCTCAGCCCAGAATTCTTCACCTAAGCCACTTTCATCCAATATACAACGCACCTTCTCCATTATTGTTCGGTTCATGCGTTCTGCAACTCCATTTTGCTGTGGAGTATATGCACAAGTCTTGTGCCTCTCAATCCCATGCTGCTTGCAAAACCCGTCGAAGTCTTTGTTCACAAACTCCAACCCATTATCTGTTCTCAGACATTTCACTTTCTTGTTTACCTGATTCTAAACCAGTTTCTTTCATTCACAGAACTTTGTGAAAGCTTCACTCTTGACAGACAAGAAGAACACCCACACCTTTCTAGTGTAATCATCAATGATAGACAGGAAATACTGCTTACCAGAGATACTTGGAGTGACCGATGGAGATCCCCAAAGATCTGAGTGAACATATCTCAGCGCTTCTCCTGAATTGTGTTTCCCAATGTTGAAGCTCAGTCTCTTGGTCTTCCCCATTACACAACTCTCACAGAATTCCATCTCCCCAATCCTTATCTTGTCAATGATGCCCCGTTTTACCAAGATCATCATATAATTCATGCTCATGTGTCCCAACCTTCTATGCCATAAAGCCGTCTCGTCTTTGGCTGGTTTCCAGGTAACACATATGTTTGACTGTCCTACCACATTCTCTCCATCAAGCAAATACAAAGAACCACATAGAGTGCCCTGAAGACCCATCTTCCTGTTCTTACAGAACCTTGTTTTTCCTTTGCCTCCAGCATGATCAAACCCAAACTTATCCAATGTACTTGTAGATATTAAATTTCTCTTCAGCTTGGGAATATACCTGACATTCGTCAATGTCTTCACCGTGCCACCACATGCTTTTATATTGATAGAACCTATTCCTTTAACCTCCACAGAATAGTCATCCCCCAGTAGCACTTGTCCAGAGTTGAGCTCCTCAAACGTATCAAACCAATCTCTCCTTGAGGTCATGTGATATGAACAACCCGAATCAATCACCCACCTCTCTAGATGCCAATTTTCTGAGACTGATAACGCATCAACTCCTGCTGATTTTTTGATGACAACCGCTGCCGTGACATCTTCATCATCGCCGCCTTTCCGCTTCTTCCAAGCATAGCAATCAGCCTTCACATGTCCTTCCTTCTTGCAGAACCAGCAGGTGACTTTTGTTCCCGATTTCGACCTGCTTCTGCCTCGATTCCCAGAATTTCGTTGATCCCTATTTTGCTGTCTCCCACGAGCCACATACGCTTCACCTTGTCCGTCAAAGATGGCTATCTTCACCTTCAGCTTCTTTTCTGAAGACATCTCGATCAAACGAACTTCTTAACACGCTTCTGCTACCGTATCGATCGATACTAGATGGGGTATCGATCGATACCAAACTTTCCTTCGACTTTCTGCGAACCCGTAACAGACGTATCTATCTATACCAGGAAGGGTGTCGATCGATACCAAGCGATCTGGGCGATCTTCTTCTTCGCCCCACAGACAGCTTTTTCTCCCAGGCTGTCAGATTAAAACCCTAAACCGATTGATGCTTTGATTCCAGCTACCAATCCAGATCTAAGACCTAGATCCTTGCAGAACTTCTCTGTCCGATTGCTCCCAAACCTAAAACCAAGGCTCTGATACCACTTTGTTGAGATTAGATCCCTATCTCTGATAATCACGGAATTGAGCAATAAGTAAAAGGAACAGAGAATTAACGAGTTCAGATCACGGTGTGTGATCCTACGTCTCGGCCTGGAGCTTTCCAATAATCCACTATCACCACAGATTACAAAGAAAATAGGGTTCCTCACAATCTCTCTAAGAACAAGAAAGATCTCTCTAGTTTTCAGGATACAGGAAACCCTCACACATGTCTGTCTTTATATAGATTAGGGCAATTACAAAGTTAAGACGGTTTAAACCGAAACCAAAGCCCAATAGGAAAAACACATTCCTAATTGACTAACCCAAGTCGCGGACCTAGTTAATACTCATGATTTTCCATCACCAAAGCCCAACAGAGGCCTTGAAGGTTCTTGAGATCGGATTGTTGTGTGTTCAATCTTCAGTAGAATTGAGACCGTCGATGTCTGAGATAGTCTTCATGTTAAAGAACAAAGATTGTAAATTTGATTGTCCAAAACAGCCTCCGTTTTTTAGTGCCAGTGTTCTAATGACAGATGAGGAGACTAGAGTCTGATAGTATCAGTTTCTTAGGATTTTAAATGTTCTTGTGTTGTGTCGTGTTTATAAAATGCTCAACGAAGAATTTTACGCCATTCTTTTCTCTTTTCTCTTTTTCTTTTTCTTATATCTTTTTGATATGAAGGTCAACAAAATTTATATTTAAGTTGAATAACTCACCGAAAAAATGCCTTTTCACATTTTACAAGAAACATCAACAATGCCATTTTACAAGAAACATCAGCAATTGTTGAGCTATGGGCTAGCTATATTGTATAGGCCCAATATGTACTACTATATATGTGTGTATATTGTCAATATCATTACACAACGTTTTCGCTAAGCTATTCTGTCATGGTATCATGAGCCTAAACCCTAATTTTTCACAGCTTTGACGGCAAACTTCAAATTTTTTTTTCTCTTTCATTGCTCTTCGAGATCTCGTTCCCTTTGCACGAGATTCTCTTTCTCTTTCACGATCTAGAGCCCGGTTTTGCTCAGTTTCTCGTGGTATTTTTTTTTTCTGTGTTACGATGGATGACACTCGTACTGTTGTGACCGCCGCTAATTTCAAAGACATCGGAATTTTGTCTGATTACTATCTTCCACCCGGTGCTGATCCTGGTAACATCATCTCTACGGTACAGCTCACGGGAACAAATTACGAACGTTGGGCTAAGGTTCTGCGAAACTCTCTCAAAGCCAAAAACAAACTCAGTTTTATTGATGGTCTTCTTCCTAAGCCATCGGCTGGTACAGATGAATGCAAACTCTAGGAAATCATAAATTCAATGATGGTGGCATGGATTCTTAACACTATTGATCCCGAGCTTCGTTCTTCTGTGTCATGCTCCGACACGGCATATGATCTTTGGCAGAGTTTGAAGGAGCAATTTTCTGTTGGTAATGATGCTCATATTTATGAGTTGCAGTCGTCTATTAATTCGTGTAAGCAAGAGGGTCTCTCTATCCAAGCCTATTACGGCAAATTGAAACGTATGTGGGATGACCTTGAGGATTAATTATGATTCTCTTCCTCCCTGTTGTTGCGCCAACACTCATTGTGCTCAACAAAAAGAACATATTGCTAGACGTGATAAGGAGCGGAAATCACAGTTTTTGATGGGTTTGGATGGAGTTCGTTTTGGTGCTACGCGATCGGAATATTCTCGCGATGACGCCTTCTCCTTCGCTTGCGTCTGCTTATTCTTTGATGTTACAGGAAGAGAAGCATCACAGTATTGCTCGTGTTGCTGAATTGCGAACTGATGTTGTTGGTTTCTCTGCTCAGATGGTGTCGTCTTCTTCCCGTAACCGTCTGCTCTTCACGTGCACACACTGCGGCAAGACTGGTCGTGAGATCAGCCGGTGTTATCAATTACATGGTTTTCCCGAGAATTCTGATGCAGGTCGTGGTCGTGGAAGATCTCTTAGTGGTTCTCAAGTTGGTGTTTCTCATGGACGGAGCTCACCTGCTTCTTTTGGGCGTGCACACAATGCTCAAGTTATGAACACTGTTTCCGCTCCAGGACAGAGTGCTTCTTCGATCACGTCACTAGATCGTGATGGTCTTCCTCTCTCTGATACGCAGTGGAATCAACTTGTCCAGATTTTACAGCCCACAAATCTTGTTCCGTCGCGTCTTTCTGGTATGGTTATAGACACTGGTGCATCTCATCATCTCACTGGTTGTCTTGAGTTGTTATTTGATGTTATTGATATTCCTCCGTCTCCGATTGGTTTGCCAAATGGAACAGCTACTCTGGCCACTAAGCGTGGAAAGATGTCTCTTGGTGGTTCAGTTATCTTGTCGTTTGTTTTGTTTGTTCCATCCTTAACAAACACGTTGCTTTCAGTGGCTCGTTTTCTTAAAGAAAAGACGTGTATTGCAGTTTTTACGGACAAATTTTGTTACGTGCAGGACCGATCTTCGAGGATGCTGATTGGAGCCGGTAAAGAGTTTGATGGAGTTTACTATTTTCGTGGATCTATGGCGTGTCAGTTGAATGCCGTGGGCAGTCTCGGAAGTGGTGAACTCTGGCATCGTCGTTTGGGGCATCCCTCGTTATCTGCATTCTCTCATTTATCAAGTTTTATTGATATTGGACGATCTAAAGATCAGTTTTCTTTGCCTTGTGATGTTTGTATCCGGGCCAAACAACCACATTTGAGTTTTTCTGATAGCTATAATAAAGCTGATGATATTTTCCATCTCATTCATTGTGACGTTTGGGGGCCATATAGTACTCCGTCCTCATGTGGTGTCTCTTACTTTCTGACTATTGTTGATGACCACTCTCGTTCTGTTTAGGTGAGTTTTATGCGAGCTAAAAGTGAGGTTCAAGACTTGTTACGCAATTTTTGTGCTATGGTGGCTCGGCAGTTTCAAACCAATGTTCGTACGATTCGTAGTGACAACGGATCTGAGTTTATGGTTCTGAAATCGTGGTTTGCGTCTCAAGGTATTATCCATCAAACCTCTTGCGTCGGCACACCACAACAGAATGGTAGAGCTGAACGTAAACATCGTCTTATTTTAGATGTTGCGAGATCTCTTCGGTTTCAAACAGATTTGCCGTTGGAGTTTTGGGGGAGATTGTGTTCTCACAGCATGTTATCTGATAAATCGTACACCATCATCAGTTTTATTGGGTAAAACGCCATATGAGGTTTTATTCAAACAGTCTCCTTTGTTCGATCATCTTCGCATTTTTGGTTGTCTCTGTTACGCACATAAAGGCACCATGGTTCGGAAAAGTTTGATGAGCTTGCTTCTCGTTGCGTGTTTCTCGGCTATCCCTATAATCAAAAGGGTTGGGGAGTGTTTGACCTTGATACAAAGGAATATTTTGTTACTCGAAATGTCGTGTTTAATGAAGACATATTTCCGTTTTCAATCAAGGTCCCAGCGATGGTTGGTGAGCCTTCAACTTCGACTTCAGCGTCTGCTCCTATCTCTTTTCATGTTGATGACTTTGATCCTCCTGCATCGTCATCTCCTGATTTGGTGACTGAGTTACACACTGAATCTGCCTTTCCGTTTTTAACGGATTCTCCGCCTTCTTCTGTACCGGCGACTGTGGTTGATATACCGGTGACTGTCTCTTCTTCTCCTACCAATGTTCTTGACGTTGTGCGTCCTCCTGCCTCTGACGCCATGGTTGAACAGTTGGGTAGGGGTCATCGAGAAAAGAGGCAATCAATTTTACTTGCGCCTTATCATAGATATTCGGCTCAAGCTTCACCCGAGATTGCTTCCTCACTTCTTCCTTCGTCTTCATATGTGTCTAGTACACCTTACCCCATTGCCAATTACATGTGTTCCGCTAAATTTTCGAATACTTTCAATGCCTTCCTCGCCAATGTCACTGCTTTTACGGAGCCACGTTCTTTTAAAGACGCCATGGAGTTTGATGTATGGCGTAAAGCGATGGGTTTCGAAATCACGGATTTGGAAGATAATAAAACATGGGATCTTGTTGATTTACTGCCTGGTAAGCGAGCTATTGGATGCAAATGGGTCTTCAAGATTAAGTTTAATTTTGATGGTACAGTTGAGCGATATAAAGCACGTTTGGTTGCTCTTGGAAATCGACAAGACGAAGGTATCGACTATGATGAGACTTTTGCCCCGGTGGTTAAAATGACCACGGTTCGAACCTTTTTCAATGTTGCTGCCTCTCGTAATTGGGAACTTCATCAGATGGATGTTCACAATGCGTTTTTACATGGTACTTTGGAAGAAGAAGTGTATATGAAACCTCCTCCTGGTTTTGCAACCTCGGTTTCCAACAAAGTATGTCGCTTGAAGAAATCCCTTTATGGCTTACGTCAAGCTCCTCACTGCTGGTTTGGCACTCTTCAAACAACGCTTTTGGCTTGCGGGTTTCGACAGTCTGCATCTGACTATTCCTTATTCTCATTTGTGCGCGGATCTACGGAGATATATCTTCTCGTCTATGTCGATGATTTAGTCATTGGTGGAAATTATTCGGTTTCTATCTCGGCTTTCAAATCCTATCTTAGCAGCAAGTTTCATATGAAGGATTTGGGATCACCTCGTTATTTTCTTGGCATTGAGATTGCACGCAACGCTGGGGGTTTGTTTTTATGTCAGCGAAAGTATTGTTTGGATATTGTGTCCGAGGCTGGTCTTCTCGGATGTCGCCCTGCTCTTATTCCCATGGAACAGAATCATCATCTTGCTCGTTCTACAGCTCCTCTTTACTCTGATCCAACGTGATACTGTCGCATCGTGGGTAAACTTATTTATCTTCTTCTTTCTCGTCCCGAGCTTTGTTACTGAGTTCATATTCTCTCCCAATTCATGCAAAGACCGACTAATGATCATTGGAACGCTGCACTTAGAGTCCTTCGGTATTTGAAAGGCACACCGGGTCAAGGACTTCTTTATCGGGCTGGCACTGATTTGATTCTCAGGGGATGTTGTGATGCTGATTGGGCGGCGTGTCCTCTCACGCGTCGTTCTTTAACAGGTTATGTGTTCTTTCTTGGTGATTCCCCTATTTCTTGGAAGACGACGAAACAAGACACGTTGGCTATGTCCTCGACTAAAGCTGAATACCGTTCGATGTCTTGGACTACTAAGGAACTCAAGTGGCTTAATACTCTCATACAGTTCTTTGATGTGGTGCAACCAGGTCCTGTTGCGTTTCATTGTGACAGCAAATCTGCCATACACATCTCCAACAATTCTGTTTTCCATGAACGCACCAAGCACGTCGAGCTCGATTGTCATCATATTCGTGATTCCATTCAGACTGGACTTCTCAAGCCGCAACATGTTTCTACTAAGGAGCACATCGCGGATATTTTTACAAAAGCTTTAGGTAGTATTCAATTTTGTTTGTTGCTCTCCAAGTTGGCCATTTATGATTTACACGTTCCAACTTTATAAGTATGGCTAGTGAAATTGGGACGGTATTATTTTTTACCATGTTCTTTTTTTACCGTTTTTAATTGTATTGTCATCTTTTTTAGTATTTCTGTTTGTTCATCACTACTTTTTATGTCACCAACTAAAACTAATGTTTATATGAACTTTGAAAATTAACATGGTTGCGATCAGGGCTGGGCATTCGGGTCATCGGGTCGGGTCGGTTTGGGTTTTTCGGGTTTCGGGTCCATTCGGGTCCTGGGAATTAGACACATTCGGGTCTCGGGAAAATTTCGGTTCAGTCGGGTCGGGTCCTTTCGGGTTCGGGTCGGGTCTTTGATTTTAAATTAGACCCGAAAAGGACCCGAAATAAATTTTGCGTATGGTTTTACCCGAAAAAATCCGAAAAAAAAATCTGAAAAAATCGAAAACCCGGGAAAAACCGAAAATCCGAGAAAACCCGAATAAAAAAACCCGAAAAAATCCGAAAAACTCGAAAAAAATCTCGAACATAAAATGTTTTCGGGTTTATCGGGTACCCGAACAGGTCTCGGGTAAAACCCGACCAAAACCCGACCCGAACCGAAACCCGAATCAAATTTGAAATGGAACCGTTCGGGTTATTTTGAAGAACCGAACCGTGTTTTTCGGGTCTGATCGGTTCGGGTCCGTTCGGGTCGAGTTTTATGTCCATGCCTAGTTGCGATACATAAATATTTTATGCATGACTGACTTTGCCAAAAAATATAAAAGAAATTATTGTATGTGAAAAGAAACAACATACACATATTATGAAGATACAAATATTGAGAAAAACAAAATTAATATTGTAAAGTAATTTCTGTTGTAAAAAGTCAAAAGAAATATATAGAACTGATAGGGAAAATGGTTATAATATAAAAGTTGTGGATGAAAAAAAAAAAAGGTGATAGTGATTGAAAGAGATTTATATTTTTTGTGTGCTAAATATAATAAAGAAAAAATATGTAGGGTAAATTTGTATTTAACTAAGTGAAAGTGATATATGAACAAGAAAGTAATTTTAAAAGTGATTGTTTTTTCTTTGTTTTTCGGGGATAAGTATCATGTATCACAGAGCAAACGAGGTTAGAGGTTGGAAAACACGATGTGGGTGTGTTTTTCGATGATACTCCGACGCTCAAGTCAGTAAAATGGAAAGAAAATCACAAAGAGTATCGTCAGAAACGGGAAAGAATCGGAAAACGTGGAAGAGAGAAGAATATGATGACTTCGGGTCCTGAGAAATGATATATCCGCAAAGAATCTGAACAGATTTGGGTGAATGGTGATCAGAAATTTAGTCGGAATATTCGTGCCACAAGATGAAATATTCTCCAGAAACGAGGTGAGTCTTGGTCTCAGAAATTAGGAAAATTAAGTGTTTTGAGAGAGTTTTCTAAACGAGAGGCAAAAATTGGATCCCTGTCCTCGAGGAGTTAGGGGTTATATTTATATGAATACCTGACCATGGCTTGTATATCGGGTTGCGTTGATTTGGGTGAGTTAGACGATGGATCCTTTGTTGGATCAGGTACGAGGTACTCGAGTGCTTTTCTGCATATTTCATTTGTCGCTTATGTTTGCGCCCTTGACGAGTCCGTGTTGTTTTGGCAATTTATGCGGTAACACGTGTTATAAGCACCCACGCCTTTATCTTTTCCATGAACAACGATTGGTTACCATTTCCTGTCATAAAGGCCAAAATTGGTTAGGAAGGTGAATAAAAGACTTTGGAGATTACCTGCTTTTGGAGCAGCTCATAATGCTCTTTAACAAAAGCAGCTCATAATGCTAATAATGTCAAGCTATAAGTCTAACGAAGTTAACTTTAATAACTTTGTTTTATGTGAAGGTTGTAAAATAAATTGACAAAAAAGCATAACATATGCAAAACATAAGCAAAATATAATAAAAATGACAAAAAAAATAATGTTGGTTGGATACACAATGCATGTCCCTTTCCACATATTTATACACATTTGATATGTATAGTAAACACAACAATATATATATACATATATGTATGTTGATGATACCATCTAATGTTGTTGGTTCGATACCAGCACTGTGTAAACAAGAAGCAACTAAAAATCAGTTATATTTCACTTTGAAAATTCATCAAGGTTTCAACAATCAAGAAAATGTGGGTGCATAATATCACATACTAGAGACCATTCATGTTCATTGCTGGACTGAGAAGCGTAAAACAGAATCTAAAGAATGGCGTCTGAGTTGTTCACTGAGACCAACCTTGTCCCTGTAGAGAAGACATAAGTGCATGCGGGTCTGTAAGGACTTAGCTCAAGGAAATTGGAAAGAGTTTCCAAAAATGCATCTTCGTTTCCAATCAATTCACAGACAGCTTGGTGAGCAACAGTTGATGTGTCGTCCATCACCATTGTGTAAAACTCTTTGTTGCTCTGATATCTCTCTTGAATCGAATCTCTTGTACGATCCAATTGGCAAAGAACATGATACAATATCAAAAATAGTGAATCAAAGGTCTTCAATACATGTATTTATTATGAGAATCTCATCTTCATAATTTCACAAAAACAAATGATTTTCATTTAATGTCAAGTCTAAATTTGTGGCAAGAAAATCATTATTTGATTTAGCTAATTATTCTCCTTTTTGTTTAAATTTGAATTAATTCAAATTTAATGTATTTTTTGTAAATATTATCTTGTAAGAGCTATAAAAAGCTCATTGTTCTCATTGTAAAAACTTACCTTTCAATCAAGAATTTATAAAGTATTTTGTTTTTCTTTCAAAATGTGTTCTTTGGAGAATTGTCTCGTTCTTTAGAATATTATTGTGTGATTCACTTTATTCTCTAGAAATCTCAGATTAAGTTATTTGTGAGATGCAAATAGCTTGTTCGATCAAGGATTGAGAGAGTCAATCACCCACATATTGAGAGAGTCAATCACCCACAGATTGAGAGAGTCAATCAAACCGTCTCGACATCATGCCCACTTCCGTAACAAGCTTGATAGTTTTTTTTATCACCGTGAGATCAATAAGATAAGGTGGATTCTGAATCTTATATGAGAACACGAGGCAGAGTTTGCTTGATTGATGCCTTTCGAGCAAGCATAATCCGAGGGACGATATCGAATCTTGTGACAAAGTTCACGAAGAACCGGCTCCCAAGTGCGTGCTTGAAGACATAGTCACCAATAAAAGGAGCTCCAAAGGTTATCTTATTTAAAACTAGTGTGTGATCCGCGCTACGCGTGGACGTGAACACAATTTTTTAAAAAAAAATTTGGTATAACATTATATTATTTTTATTAGTATGATTGTTAATGGATATTTCTCTATTAGTTTAAGAAATGTGGATTGTTTATTCTTAAGTTTTTTTTCATTTCTTAATTTTATGTTTATTTATGTATTTGTTTAGTGGATGATCCACAATTTGATTTTTTTTCTTTGGTTGACTATTTATTCAATTAGTTGGTTTTTAAAAGTTAAGTTTTTGTTATTTTAAAGTTTAGAGAATTGTATATTTTTTAACCCAACTGAATACTAATAAAATAAATACTTCGAAATTTGGTTAGTTTTGTATACTCCGAAAGTTACTTCGAATACTAATAAAAAGAAAGTTAGTTTTGTGAATTTAAAATTTTCCGAACTTATTAAAAAAAAAATACTTCGAAATAGATCCCTGTATTTTTATCTATTTTTACCTAAAACCGAATACTACTAAAATGTTCAGAATTTACTATTATTCATCTTCGACGATCCAGTGTTGCTGACTATAAAATGAATATAATTTTATTTGAAAAACGATTTAATTTCTATCACTAATTTACTATCAAAGTCATTGTAGATGTATGAGTTAATGAGAACATTTGAGATAATATGGGCCGATTTGGAAAAGTATAACAAATATGGGCTCGAGCGTCGATCTAAACATTGAGAGAGAGATAGAGAGAAAGAGAGAGAGAGATAGAGAGAGAGAGAGAGAGAGAGAGAGAGAGAGAGAGAGAGAGAGAGAGAGAGAGAGAGAGAGAGAGAGAGAGAGAGAGAGACGACTTCTTGTGAATATGATTATCATGTATAAAAACATTACACAGTCCTTTAAAACCCTTGTCTTCTCCGATATCTTTCCTCATCGCCGGTGAGATTTCACTTTCAATTTCAATCACAAAGGGTGTGATCCGTGCGGGCTAAATTCACATCTGTCCCTCCAAGTGTAGAGTTATTCACCTCTACCCCCATGTTATTCAGCCATACCCCTTCCCTTTTAATGAAATGTGATATCCCCATCATGTCCTTCTAATTTCGAAAGTATGACATTAAAAAAACAAATGCTGACCAATGAGAATTAAGTGAATTTCATCCAATCAGAAGGTAGGTTTACAAATTTCGACCAATTAGAACAAAACAAATGTGTGCCAATCGGAAAGGAGGATTACAAATTTCGACCAATTAAAACAAAACAAATTTGGCCCAATAAAAAGATGGGAAAAGGAAAAAAAAAAAAAACAACCAGGCGCCAAAAATTCCAGCCAATCAGGCGCCAGGAAAAAAACTTTTCTCTCAAAAACGGGAGATTCGCATAATTCATCGCCCATCGTGAGAGCTCTTCTTCTTGGAAACGACAACTCTTCTTCTACTTCTTCATCTGCCATTGAAGCTTAAAAACGAGGTTAGTTCTTCTATAATGTTAGTAGATTATGCCCTAGAAACCTATGGGTTAGGGGGATTTGAATTGAATTTACAAATTCGGGGGATTTCAATTGAAATTACAAATTCGGGAGATTTCAATTGAAATTACAAATTCTTAATTGAATTTATAGATTATCGTAGGTAGAATATAGTTTTTGCCCCGATTTCACTCAATTTGCTGTGATACAGGAAAACTGGAAACAATTGGTATTACTGAAGCAAGTGTACAACTGGGAGCTATTGGTATTACTGGATTGTAATGTAGTTCTTGAGAAACTCACCAGCTCCTTTCGATTCGTTCATCGCAATATTCTGAGGTCTCTTCTTAGGAGGCAACGTCGGTGAATCTTCATCTTCTTTTCGAGGCTTCCCATATAAACTAAAGTTATCATCATCGGATGATGCACCATCCGGGTCGTCAATCATATCAAATCTGCTGTCAAATTCGCCATCTTCTTCATCTTCAACTTCGTCTTTGTCCTCGCATATATCCATAGATTTTCCTCGATTACACACATCTTCTTCATCTTCAACTTTGTCTTTGTAAACACCATCATCTTCATAACTCCCAATGTATTCTTCTTTAAATTCCTCTTTAAATTCCTCTTTTGAGACATGACTGAATGGCCGTTTCATCTTGTCCACCGATTTGTCCTTCTGAATAACTTCACAATCCTCATTCTCTATAACTTCTACACAAAGACGTAGCTGATCGCTTTTCCTTAGCGTTTGAAAACCTAGAAATTGTCGAGAATTACAGACATAAACCGGTGGAGTATCATGCGACATTTTTTTCAAAATCTTGTTGGAGAACATGTAGCTCAGCTGAATTTTACAGCTTTGCGACTCCAACCCATAATCCTCCATTATCATATCCACAAGATTGTTGTAGGTTGTCTCTTCGTTAACTTGTAGAACTCTACACCCTCTCTTGTCGGCGTTGAATACATATCGATTTTTGAGAACCCATGTACCGCAAACAATTATTATCGAATCCATTCTCTCCGAAATTTAGTTTTGGTATAAAGCTCAAAGAAAAGATGAAGAACAACGACGAAGAAAATGGCTGACGGCGGCTAAACCTAATAATGTGTACCTAATAATGTGTTTAGAGCTTGATGTAATCTTTATTTTGCTGACATGGAAACATGCCATCAAACGAACTTATAAATCAGCCATATAAAATCAGCCATCAAACAAAATTATAAGTCAGTCGCCACTAAAATACTATTTAAGTAATTAATAAAGTTTCCTGTAATCAGTCATTGAAACACATAAATCAGGTAGAAAACATAAGTCAGCCGCTACATCATATAAGTCAGTCGTCACTAGCATACTATTACAGTAATTAATCTTTCGCTAATTAGTCAGCCGTAATAAGGCCGACTTTTAAGTAAATCGGTCTTATTACGGCTGATTTAACGTAAGTCAGCCACAATTAACCCGCATAAGTATGCCGTTGCAAAATAAATCAGCCAAATAAGTCAGCCGGATTAACGATAAATCAGGCGGGCAACAATAAGTCGGCCATGTCATAGCAATAAGTCAGCCAAAGTTTTCATAAATCGGTCGTCAGAATATAAATCAGCCGTGTCGTGTACTCCTAAGTCAGCCGAAAATTCATAAATCGGTCGAGATTCATATAAGTCTGCCGTGACATTTGGCTGACTTATGAATATAAATCAGCCGACCAACTAATCAATCGGCCGTTCTTTTAAATCAGCCGCTCGTCCTGTAAGTCTGCCGTCACTACAGCGAGAAATTTCTGCGGCAGATTTTCATAATACACGTAGGCAGTTTTTATGCTACGTAGGCGTTGCACCTATTTTTTCGCTGATGTGGAAAAAAAATTAATGACATTCCTGTAATTACGTTTTTGTTATTAAATGCTTAGAAATGCATCATGGGTATGAAAAACATTTCAGTAATAAAAAATAGTTGTTTACTAGTCTAATCATTTTACCTAATTTCTATGCTATTTAAGTAATTCTCCCTAATTACAAAAGTCCAACATTGTGTTGTTATTTTTATTTATATTTAATGTAAATGCTTCCTTACAGATCTCTTGGGAATATTATAGATCAAATCAAATGAGTGCATTTCATTATTCTCTTGTAAACTTTGTTGGTTTTATTTGGGAAAATGATCTATTTCTCCACAAACTATTGTCATATCCCTCCAGATCCCCACCGAACTATGCCCTTTGTATATTTCCCCACGAAATAAAAGTTAAAGACATAAATCTCTCTGAAAACAAAATTCGAGGCTTAAATCCCCTCGGATGTCGGTTTCCACGGTTTGTAAACTAAACCCGAATCTAAACCATTAAACCTCTAAACCAAACCGAAAAACCCTGATCCAAACTAAAAACTCCGACCCGACACACTACCCCGACCCGAATAGCCAATTTCTCCAAAATTAACAAATCGATGATTTGCCTAGTTTGCAATCGAACTTGACTGGTGGATTTGAGTTCAATTTCTGGGTTGGATTTGATTAGATTTTTGGATTGGATTTGAGTTCAATTGCAGATGAGTGGACATAAGAGATGGGTGCTAAAGGTTTATGGACGATGGAGACATTCGCTATGAAAGCTTTCGCTGCTGCGAAAGAGCGGAAGAAAGCTGTTGGCATCTTTGAGTTGAGGAAGTACAAGTTCAAAATCGGTGTCGAAATATGATCCAGAACGCCACTATCCGGAATACGCCACAAGGATTTGAGATTTCGTTGTATGGAGAATTTTATTTTGATTTTTCATATTTTATCAATTGCAATTGAGTTATTAAATCTCTTTATGGGTTATTTGATTTTCGTTGCAATTGATCCCAAGACTACTAAAACTTGGATTTACCCAGGTTGAGGAGATTGTTACTAATCCAAATTTTGAAACCCAACCTCATCCAAATCCGGAAATTGAAAACCAACAACGATCTCCGAGAGAGAAATTGAAAAAATAGGGAGGAAGAAGAATGAAGCCAGGAGGAGAGAAGAAGACTTCTCTGGAAGAATACGTTGATTTCTTCAACTCTAGAAAGTCCATCGAGTTCACGATCCCCTACCGATCATCTCTTAAATCAAATCTGTATAAATTGAGAGACAGATATGGATCACCAGAATTTCTCAACATTCTTCTTTACCCTGTATTTGTCTCCGAATTGGATCTTGAAAGGGTCGCGAATGGCTTCAGCAGAGGCACGGTTTCCACCTCCAGTGTCGAATTGTCGTTGTTTAAGCTGCAATGCAAAGAATTTGAAAAAAAAAACCGGGTGAAGAAGAAGACAAATCGGGTTGGATCATGTGTTTACGGGTCGGTTTTTTAAAGAAAAAGAAAAAGGGAAAATTCGGGTCTGGTTTTAGTCGATGGGTCATTAAACGGGTCTAAATTGTGGTTTAGTAATCTAATCAGGTCTAAATCGGTTAAGAGTCAGATTTTAGATGGTTAACAACGATTACAAAACAGTAAACCATCTTAAACCAAGTTCTATGGGGATTTTAGTTTTGAACTTTTTTCGGTGGGTATTTAAGCCTCGAACTTTTTTTTCGAAGGGATTTATGTCTTTAACTTTCATTTCGTGAAGAGATATACAGAAGACATAGTTCGATGGGGATCTGGAGGAATATGACAATAGTTTGTGGGGAAATAGATCGTTTTCCCGTTTTATTTTGGTGGTTTCGTTTGATAATGACATTAATTGGGCTTGGGGTTAGCTGTGAGCACATGAATGCCATGTTACTCTTCACTCGAGTCTCTTTTACTTTTTTTTTTTTTTTTCGTTTAGAAGTTCTTATTGAAATTATCAGTATGAAGTTACGCCAAATCGGCAAGAGCCTAAGCTCTTCCTGAGACAAATCCAGCAAGCTCAAAGACAATTTCCGGAACCAAAAGCCGGGGGAACAAAGAAACATTCCCAGAAACTAAAGAGAAACATACAACACAAAAACCAAACTAAAGAGCAACATACAACAAAAAAACCTATCAACAAAGAAAAGAAACCAAGTGAAAACCAAGTAAGAATCAGAAAAATGAGATCCATAACGCCATACCAGCCGGAACCCAAGGTATATTTCCGAAGAAAACTCGAACAAATGCAGTCTGTTTGACAAACTCGAAGAAATACAATGAAGAAAGACACCAGCCACAACTGTTGAACGAGGTATTTCTGCCTCAATATCAAACTCCTCAACAACAAGAAGTCAAAAAAGATTTCGAGTGCCAACTAAGAGGCTGAACCGTAGCTAAGACAACCGCAAGACACATAAAACCAAACTCTTACACATGCAAAACTCGGAGGGGATCACTGCAAGAGATGCAAATCAAACGCAACATGGGACATGGGAGGAGAAACCAAAACCGGTAATTAGGATCAACACGCGCGATTGGAGACGAAACATCAACTCTGACCCAACGAAGACGACAACCAATCACCACTGAACCGGCAAAGCGCGAAACAAAGACTAGAGCTGAAGAAAGGCACCCTCAAAAGATCTATCTTACCGACCAGTTCATCAAGCACAATCAACTCAACGAACCCCAACTCTCAGCCACAGAAACGAGGCTTCAACCAAAACAGAACCGAAATCGAAAGCAACCAACCTTCAACCCAAGGGTTTGAGCGAAATATGCGAAACAAGACATCGCCGAAGACAACCGCGATCAGCACAAGGGGCAAACACCACTACCGCAAGCCATGCCAAGACAACACCAAAACAAACCCGCTCCAAGCTACACCATGCCACCTAAGAGATACGAAAACGCTTAACTCAAAACCAAAACCCAATCTAAAGACCTCAGATTGAGATTTAAAGATCTAGATTTGGAACTGAAAACAACTAAAACGGAGGACAAACGAAAAAGAAAAGAGAATGAAATAAAAGACAAAGAAACCAAAAGCACATCGCCGGTCTACCGTCGGACGCCGGGAAGAAAATATAGATCTAAGATTTCTGCAAGAGAGAATATGGAGCGTTTTAGAGAGAGTTAATGTTTGCGAGCTCTTTTACGACAACTTCTTAATTAATGTGTATATCGATCGTACATTCTTTAGCTTCTAGAAATGTCATACCCAACTCGAGCCTATCTCTAACTAGTAGTAGTAATTATTAAGCCATCGATGCCAAAAAAAATGAGAAAAAGGAATAGAAAAAGTTGGTGTATAGTTACGGTGCACGTTTATGATGTCCTTGTATCAATTAATGGTCCTTCAGTCTCATTTTTTTGGATAAGATATTGCATAATTTTGAATAAAAATCCAGATAGTGTTATTTTAAGATTTTATTTTTCATAAAGAGTGTTATTTTATGTTTTCAATATATAATTTTGCATAATTTTCGTAAACTCGGTATCCTTCACTTTGGATCTCCGAACCGCTCTAAGTATCTAGACTGTAGATAAAAAAATAAAAATAAAAATAAAATAAAAAAATCTTATTGTTTTAGTGTATCAATTAGAAAATGTATTAATAAGGGATAATATAAAAAAATTTAATAGTTTTCTTAATATATGTGAAATGTGTCAAAATGACATTATTTGTGAAACAAATAGAGTATATACATATCATTAGCGGTTTAAATATAATTTGTTTTTCTTGAGATAACTTAAAGAATTAGAAATATCACTTTTTGGAATTTCACATTGGTATTCAGATTTCACCGAAAACGGCCTGCAGGAATTATTGCAGGAATTATTGGTTTCTGTATTTTAATGGATTTGGAATAGGTTTAGTTGTGCTAAAATGTTGTTTACGCATTACAATATTCAAGACGACTTAAGTGAGATATTATATTAGTCAACTTTCTATAATTGTCTCAAAACGTTGTCGTTTAAAAGAGTCCGATCTTAAGCATATATTTTTTCTTCTTCGTCACCGTAGCGCCTGTGAAGAAGCATAAAAAAACGTCAAAGACCAAAACACATTTCTTGTCTTCTTGCTTTCTTCGCCTTTTTACTTCAGAGCACGACGAGCATATTCGAACCAATCTCAAAAACCATCATGAAGACGACGAGTGTTATTAGACTCCTCTTCCTCGCTTTCCTTCTTCTTGCTTCACCTTTCCTCCAAGGTTCTTAACACCTTTCTCTGCTCCTCTATTAGCTAACATAGATCTACTGATTATCTCTGATTCTATTTTGTTTTCCTGTTGTTATGTGTTTGCTCTAGTTGCTTTGTGCCAGTCGGATTCGGAAAATTCTGGGTTTGAAGTTTCCGATTCTGGAGAAGAAGAGAGTGATGCAGAGGAAGTGCTTGGCTTGGAGCTTAGCTCAGCTCCTGGGATCGAAACCCTTTGCGTTTTCCCCAAAAACAGTGCAAAAAGTAGAGATTTTTTTTCCTGTTTATGATTCTAATTTTCTAAAAATAGTGTTTTTCGTTCTTCCCAATTGTGGTGTGCTAATCTCTGGTTCGTTTGATTTCTGCAGTAATTAAAGCTGGACATGAAACTGAGCTGCTCGTTGGAATGAAAAATGATGGTAACATTGAAATGATTTTCGTCAAACGAGTACTTGAAGTTTTAGCTAAATTTCTAAATTTGTAGTCAAATTTCTTAACTTTTGTTGGATCATATGAATTAGGTCAATCCAATGTTGATATCGTTGCGGTTAAAGGCAGTTTACATCTTCCTTTTGATCAGAAGCCTCTGGTTCAGAATCTCACCGCTCTGGTAAATTAATGATCTTGCCAGTCTCTCACTTCTCACATTTGTTGCCTCTGAATCACGTGTTAAATCTGTCCAAATCAGTCTAGTTTGATTTTGTTATTGTCTCCATGTTTCATTATTGTCTTTGTTAGGTCTATCATTGTTCTATAGCAATACCTTAACTTGTTACTTCCCTGTTTCAAAGTTCTATGCCGTAACTTTATTCCATTTCCTCATTTCTAGAATTAGAAACTTATAATGTCTTTGCTGAATATTTACGAGATTTTTCCAGTTAATTATGTGGTTATTGTATCTTCTATGTGTAGAGCTTCGGCAACGCATCTGTGCCAACTTCCGCGCAAGCTACCTTCCCATATAGTTTTGCCGTCAGCAAGTTCCTACAGGTATGTTTGTTAATCATATAGTTCTTCTAGTCATTATGAGTCTTCGACTTAAAAAGAGTAATGTTTTCTTGTGCACGATTAGAAAATTACCTGAGCTAAACTTTCAGGTGTTTCCTCGTGCAGGCGGGTGCTTTTGATCTAGTTGGCACCATCATCTATGAGATAGATGGTAAGCCATACCAAAGCACCTTTTACAATGGAACCATCGAAGTTGTTGAAGACGGTCCTCTCTTTAGGATGGAGTCAGTCTTCCTTTGTGGCCTTTTAATTTCGGTTATCATTCTTCTTATCATCTATATCCAAAATGGTTTGAGGCATATGACCAAGGTACATAAAATGTCGCCTTATATACATTCCTTAATGTTGTGGCCTTTTCTCTTAGGCAAAACAATCCCAAAACTCGTTACTACTAACTTTGATAATGGTTAATGTGAATAATAAGCCTAACTGCTTCATTTGCTCTGCGCAGAAAACAAAGAGAGCATCAAAAGTTGAAGTTGGAACTGCAACTAAAGATGCTTCGCTTGATGAATGGCTTGAGGTACTTACATAGACAAGATTTAATAAGTTATCCATGATGGGTTTTTGCATTTGTTGAGTATTTTGGAATTGATACATTGATCTGGATTTACAGGGTACTGCGTACACTCAAACTTCGAGTAAGACAAAGAAGAAGAAGTAGATTAGAGCAAATCTCACATGCTTTGTCTGTATGGACTTGTAAAACCAAGAGCACACGAACGATACTAACGTTACAGATAGAGAGAGTCCTGTGTTGGTAGAGATCCTCCTTCCTTTGTAACTTGTAACTTCACAGAATCTTGAATGCTTTTCCTTTTCTTTTTCTGTCTGACGTTAGAAGCAAACATCTTTAAAAATTGTCGCAACAATAAGTTAAGTAGTTATATTTGGCCGGTAAAAATAAGTTCCAAAATTCATGAACTTGAAAAGAAAACTAGAGTTTCTACGTTTCGTTTGCTTGAAAAGTCTGCTCTATATTACATCCATGGTGGAAGAAGTTGTGCTTGATTTGGAAGAACTCAGGCAACTCCTGTATCGGTTAAGCCGGTTTCTCCGGCAGTGAACTATGTAACTCTCGGGAACAGTCAGCTGGGATCAAGACAATGAAAAAGTCAAGATGTACATATATTTGGAAGGTGTTGATCAGGACAAGGTTCAAGCCGATCAGTTCGACCCGAAACGAATTGAAATTCTTGGGTAACGGAATCCCAATTGGAAACATGCTGATCTGTTTAGCCGAAAGAACCAAAACCGAACCAAAAACCGAAAATATCGGTTCAGTCCGGTTTGATTAATTATCCGAGCCCTACTTACTACCTTGGAGGCTTGGACTAGATATAAAACCACATTTCCTACTTTCCATTTAGCTGTTGTTGCTTCTGATTTTTGACAAAACAATAAAAACAAATTGGGCCTGATTGTTTCTGGCCCTTCGTCTAGGAAACGATGTCGTTTGCATCATAACTACTCTTCTATAAAATTAAATTACGTTTTTTTTGTTGTCACAGACTCACAATTAAATTACGTTTTCAAAAGGTGAAAATGTGTAAAAATAGTATAATATTAATCATCTAAAATTTTACAACTGTTATAATAGAGATATAATTTATCAAAAAAGTATATATAAATAATGGCAACAAAAATTATACTCGATAGAAGTATATATGTTGCTTTTTTTGTCAGATATTTTCATTGGTTTGTGGTGCCATTAGTTACGAACTTACGATCATATTTTTTTTTCATTAGTTACTAGCATACTTTTTTTTTTTGGTAAAATAGTTACTAGCATACTTATTGTGTAAATAATGATTGATCGAACGATCCTTTATATAGAGGTAAAAGTTTAAGTTATACGTACAAAATTACGATAATTTTACTTTCAACGTTTTACATATGAAATTAAGATGAATTTCATACAAAATTAATTTTACTTTCAAGGCTTTACATAAGCGTCTGCAATATATTATTTACTGTCGTTACAGTGTCAGTAACCTCATTTTAACTTTCAAAATAACCAAAACTAATTGGCAGCTTTAGAAGTGGATGGTGACAACGATTTTCCCGGCTTCAATCATCGATGATTATTCATTTGTTTTAGTGTGTTTCGCATCCGTAAACCATGGTTATTCCGGAAGACGGCTTGAAATACTTATAGCCAAAATGACAATAAAGAATAATTTTCCGAATCTACAAAATCATTGTTACTAAAAAGAGGTTGTTATGGTTAGATTCGTCATGCAAATCTGAGTTAAGAACAAAAACAAAGGCAAGGATCCTTACAAGGTCTTGCTGGCTTGAAGATTCAAGATGCTTTTAAATATTCAAGTTGCTATTCGAACGATGAAGCCGATGAGACACATTTGGTGTTTTTTTTATCCCACATCATATTGGATTGTGATTGACTTATGTTTTAATTAAGAGTTAATGTGTTTTTGTTTTTCTTTGACAATCATTTGGTTGTTGATTCATTACCATATCCCATATTGGTGTGCGTGGAACTCTTTTGCTTCTCAATGGGCTATTGGGAATAAAATATTTTTCAGTGTAAACAAAAAAAACAACCAAAACTAATTGGGCTTTTAACTCCAACATCCAGCCCAGTTTTCCTGACATGCATGGCTTAGCCTATGAAGTGAAACGATGTCGTAGGGGCTAAAAAGATAATTACGCAAGATAGCCAATCTAAGCAACCCAACCCAATTCAATCTAAAAAAATTCAATTAGTTTGGATATGAATTTCTATAAAAACATATTTAGAACTAATAATTTTTACTAATTTAAGTTTGGGTTATTTGGATTGGTGTTTAGATAACTAAAAACCCCAAATAAAATTTAATATTGTATTTACATATATTATTTATATAGTATATACATAAAAATTTAAAAATATATGTAAAATTACCAAAACTAAAACTAGTAATTTACTATAAAATTTAAAGATATAATTTTTATAAATATTCAATAATCAAACATAATACCCGTTTATTTTGATCAAATTATTTATGATCCAAACAACTTAAACCTGATCTAAAATCTAAAAAAATTGATCCAAATTTTATGTAGATCGAATTTGGTCAAATAATTCTCAAACCAAATAACCCAAACTCAACCCAAAACCTAAAAAACTCAACCCAAAACTTGGATTAACCACCCCTAATTTACGCACAATCATTGTTGGAGCTCAATTTAATACATTAAATATGACCCATAAAGTTCTCTAAAAGCTCAACGATTCAGTTTAAAAATATATTTGGAATTGGGCCAAAGACGCAGCCACGGCCGATCCTGAAATTATGGTGGTTTGAAAAAAAAAATTAGGAGCCAATAATCATATCATGAAATGGTTTGTTTTTTTTTTAGTTTTATTGATTTTTTGTTAATTGATTGGACTTTTTTTTTTGGTGCATAAGCTTAAACACAAACTTATTTATATTATATATGAGTTTTATCTTATATATGGACCTGTTAGGGTCTGCCATGGGTACAGTCTGCCCAAATATAGATTTCAGCTTATTCGCAGCTTGCGACATCAACGAAATATCACTTCGATTTCCGAACCAAGCGATTTCCGAGCTAACAAATACTCAGTCAACCAAGTCAGCTGAATCAATCAAAAATATTCTATAACATCTCGGAGTCGTTCTGAATATCACTTAGATGATGTGGTACGAAGAAAGTTTAGACCTCGAAAAGAACTATAAAAAAAGACTCAAAACCTAATTTTACATATCTAATTTCTTTCAACCAATATTTACTATGCTCTTTGAGTTCTCTCTATAATCTTAGAAATAAATCTGTATTCATTCTATATATTAATATAAATCCAATTTCGTCAATACTTGTTTATACCACGATCGGTTCAAGATAAATCTGGCCCATCATTTTCCTTTTCTAAAGACTATATACAAATTTTTGAGTGTGGAATTTAATTACCAACCGCAATCATGGTTATTTAGCAGGCTCTTCAAATTGTGGACCGAGTTACGATGCATTAAAGTAGAAATGTTTTAATTTTTTCAAAAATAACAAAAACTAATTGGGCTTTTTACGCCGACATTCAGCCCAGTTTTTCTAACCTAGCTTAGTCTATAAACGATGTCGTTTAGGATCATGATTCCGCGATTCATGCTTCTAGTAAAAAGTAGAAACACAATATTCTCTGCCTCGGATCCACGCAACTTTTAACCCTAGTCAGATTCAACCTAACCACAGTTAACCTAAACTCTTCCAGATCACAACACGTGTACAAATCAACGGTCAGTATAATATTTCCGTTGAAATATCCCATCGATCCTCTCTCTATATCAATCGCACCAAAACCCTAATCTCTCTCTCACACTTCGCACAAACAAAAAATGCCGAACCCTAAAGTTTTCTTCGATATGACCGTCGGCGACGCACCGGCCGGCCGCATCGTGATGGAGCTTTACGCCGATACAACCCCAGAAACGGCGGAGAATTTCCGTGCTCTGTGTACCGGCGAGAAAGGAATCGGGAAATCCGGAAAGCCACTCCACTACAAGGGATCAGCCTTCCACCGTGTGATCCCAAAATTCATGTGCCAGGGAGGAGATTTCACCGCCGGGAACGGAACCGGAGGCGAGTCGATCTACGGCATGAAATTCAAGGACGAGAACTTCATCAGGAAGCATACCGGTCCAGGTATTCTCTCCATGGCTAACGCTGGTGCCAACACCAACGGATCTCAGTTTTTCATCTGTACCGAGAAGACCTCGTGGCTCGACGGTAAGCACGTCGTGTTCGGCCAAGTCGTTGAAGGTATTGACGTTGTTAGGAACATTGAGAAGGTTGGATCTGACTCTGGAAGGACCTCGAAGCGTGTTGTGATCGCTGATTGTGGTCAGATTTCTTAGATCTGACAAGAGAGATTGATCCAATGGTAGCTTTGTCTTGTTTTTGATTTTTGTTCTTCTTTTTCTTCGTCTTGGATCTTGTGTTTCTGCTTTTGTGATTCCTTTTGAGTTTAGTCGCTACCATTGAATAATAATGATAATAATTTAATCTTCGTTTCGTTATTATCGCTACAATACAATTTTAACATGTTCTTCGTAGACTCGTCAAACTTCATACAAAGTAGAGAGATATTTTTCTTATCAAATTTGTCTTCTTCTGGTAATGTTTTTTGCACACGAGGAAGAAGATGAATCTAGAGCCCAAATATGAATTTTCTAATGACGGCCCATTAGTTATTTTGAGGCCCAATTGAATATTCCGTGTTTCTTGCCAAGCAGAGGATGAGAATCAAGATCCAAGTAGTTCCTGGCAAGAATCTTAAACCCTTGGAAACTACAATAAGACAACTCGATGCGCATATCCATTCTTCCTCTCCTGATCAAAGCCGAGTCTAACTTTCTCCATATGATTCCTAGTGAAAAAATCCTCTCTTGTCCGCAAGCCGACCAGAGAATGTGACTCTACTCTGATTTTGATCTTCTTTACCTTTTTCTCCATCTTTCTTGCTGATCAAGTCACTGTCTCTGCTTCCTTATTGGTCTACAGAACAATAGATGTCTTCAATCATAGATACTGTAGTTCAAATGATTTTTCTGAAGAAGAAAATGAAATGGATGTGACTTTGCGGAGTTGCAGATATCATAGAGCCATGGATATTGGATAAGCAAATGCTTGTTGATTTCCTATCGAAACTAAATGTATCTGTGGTCATGTTTTGCACACAAGAAAGAAGGTGAAAGTACAGCCCAAATATAGTTTCTAGTGACGGCCCATTACAATATTTTAAGGCCCAATTGAATTTCCTTGTTCTACTACTACACATACGATTGCTACATTTGCAATCCGATTGGTAACACAAACGATATAGGTTTTTTAGCGGGTAGATGGATGTTCCCAAATTACAATTTGTGGGTTTTCGGTTTGTGAGTAGTGTTAACCCAAATAAAATTTAATCCAATATGGATGGTTGGATGGTTTGAATTTTAGTCAAATATATATCCTTAATTTCCAAATAAAGATAGGTTTAAAATCGATTTTCTTTTTTCTTTTTGTCAAGTTCGAAATTGGATTTGATTTTTTTCGGATATAGAAAACATGATCGAAGAAGATGAAAGAGTTTCGACCGATAAGTCTATGCACAATAAATTATAAAATCATATCGAAGATCCTTATTTTCAGATTAAAAGGGTGCTTAAACACAATAATTTCACAATCACAGGTTGCTTTCGTACCTGATAGAAACATCAGTGACAATGTGTTGGTTGCCCATGAACTTCTTCATGGTTTAAAAGCAAAGAAGGACTGTTCTGAAGCCTACATTGCAATTAAAACAGATATTAGTAAGGCATATGATAAAGTGAAATAGTCTTTTTTGGAACAAGTCATGAAAAAGATGGGATTTGCAGAGCAATAGATACGTTGGATTATGTGCTGTGTTACAACAGTTACCTTCTCGGTGATGATAAATGGCTCATCGTATGGAGAAATACAACCGACAAGAAGAATACGACAAGGTGATCTCCTCTCACCGTATCTTTTCCTATTATGCGCAGAAGTACTAACCAGATGTTAGATACAGCGGAACAAAATCGTAAGTTCCAAGGGATGAAATTGGCTAGATACTGCCCAACGATAACGCACTTGCTCTTCGCAGACGACTCATTATTTTTTTGCCGAGCAACTAAATCAGACTGTGAAGCAGTCGCTATGATTTTGAAGTCTTACGAAACTATGTCGGGTCAAAGAGTCAATTATGACAAGTCTTCGATCATCTTTGGACTACGAATAGAAGAAACTCGTCAGCAAATGATACATAAAATTTTTGATATTACTCAGGTTGGAGGGGAAGGAAAGTATCTGGGTTTACCTGAACAATTTGGCAGAAAGAAGACGGAAAGTTTTGAGATTGTTTTGCAGCGAATAAGAGATCAGATTGGTGGATGGTATAACCAGTTCCTATCACCAGCAGGTAAAGTCGTGTTAATCAAATCTGTCTTACAAGCCATGCCGGTATATTCAATGAACTGCTTTCTTCTCCCGAAGACTATATGCGAATCTATAACTAGTATTCTAATAGAATTTTGGTGGGGACATGATAATGGAAAACGGAAAATCCTATGGGTGGCATGGAAAAGAATGTCTATACCGAAAAATGAAGGAGGCTTAGGTTTTCGAGATCTACAACATTTTAACAAGGCTCTCTTAGCTAAACAGGCTTGGCGTATCCTTAAGAATCCCAATTCGCTTCTTGCTCGTTTATATAAGGGTCGATACTATAACACGTCGATATTCTTACAATCGACGTGTAATCGACAATGTACATCATATGGATGGAAATCCCTTCACGCAGGAATGGAATTATTGAAGCAAGGTTTGCGGGTTCAAATTGGAAACGGTAAGTCAATTAATATTTGGAGAGATCCATGGATCCCTTCTTCCCCACCATGACCTGCTTATGGTAACTCAGTAAATCAAGATCCAAGTGTTGCTGATTTGTGGAAATATGGAAAGAGAGAATGGGATGAAGAAAAGCTAAGAATGGTTCTCACGGTGGAAGACGTTACGTTGGTACAGAGAATGCTTCTTTCTCAATACGCACAAGATGATCAATATATATGGCCATATACGAAGAATGGAGCCTATTCCGTACGATCTGGCTATTGGTTCAGTACACATGAATCTATTGAAGCAGAGATTATCGAACCTCCGGATGGATCTTTGGAATTGAAGTTAAAGGTATGGAAACTAAATATCATGCCAAAGATCCAAGTTTTCTTATGGAAAGTAATTACAGGTGCTATACCAACGGCAACGCGCCTGATTTCGAGGAATGTGGACATGTCGCCTATATGTCAACGATGTTGCGTTGATGATGAAACAATAAACCACATTCTGTTTCATTGTCCACATGCCCAAGCTATTTGGCGATATACATGGCTAAATCAATTCCAGAACCCATCAACAGACCTAGAAGAAAATCTCCAATGAATGTTTCTAATTCATGAAACAAAGGAGCTCAATACAGATCAACAAATTCTACATTTTTGGACTATATGGACTATCTGGAAAACCCGTAATGTTTTCATTTTTCAGAAACAGAATTCACAACCAAATGACGATGCAATCAGAGGGATTAATGGTGCTATAGAATGGGCATCAGTGGTTTTACATGATAATAAGGAAATCAGTCCGACATGCTCTATGCAACGAAATAGCCAATGGGAACCGCCTGAGGAAAAATGGCTGAAATGCAACTTTGATAGTAGCTATATACAAAACAACTCAACCATTGGAGTGGGCTGGATATTGAGAGATCACAATGGGAAATTCATAAAAGCAGGATATGCAAAGCTAAATCAAGTTTCATCATCTCTTCAAGCAGAGGCAATAGAATTCCTGCATGTTGTCCAAACAATATGGGTGCAAGGCTGGAGAAACGTATGGTTTGAAGGTGATAATATGGAATTGACGAATTTGATCAACACAGGAACGTCAAGAACAGAAATTAACAACATCCTTTTCGACATTCGAAAATGGATAACGAAATTGCCGTTGTGTTCATTAAGCCATACAAATCGAGAACGAAACAAAGCAGCTGATAAATTGGCAAAAAAAAGTGTATGATTCTGATGTTTCTTTTTCGATTTTTGATTCACCACTTGTTTGGTTGATAAACTATTTGTACTATCCTTTTACTATTTAATAAATTTAGACGTTAAAAAAAAAAAAAAAAAAAAAAAAAAACATGATCCATTTTTTTTGGGTAGAACAATATTTTTATAGATAGCTACTCTCCATTAAAAGAGGAATTGTTTACAAAAGATGATAACAAAGCCAACATGACTACCAAATCCGCGGCAATAACAGCCAAACGAAGAACATAAAATCATAAGATATAAGCAATCATTATACTTCAACAAACATTGTCGAGAAGTCCTTGTATCTCAACGACATTAAACCTAAGAAGTGGAATGATGCGATCGAAAACAAAGACCACATACAGTGATCTAATGCCCGTGATTGAAAATGCAACTAGTGCAAGATTACCAATCGTAAAACCGACTATAAAAGCAGAGGCGATCTGGCGCCGATCTGCTAAGCCTTTGAAAAGCGAGAGTGGAATCTCTGTAGAGCACCTTTCCAATCCGAAGACTGACCGCACAACACAAGGGCAATGGTACAAAAGCCATGAAAACAAGGAAGTTGAAGTTGAAGTTGAAGTTGAAGACTGACCGCACAACACATGAGACCCGAAACCAAATCCGTGAGAAAAATATGCATTCCAACAATAAACATTCCATAGAAGAGGAGATGAAATTATCCCAAACCAACAACCGTGTGGGAAACCTGCATTGAAGCAGCAAGAACTCCATGCCGGTTCGGTTTTTTAAATCAATTATTTCGGTTCGGTTTAGATTGTTGGAACTAATTTTTTGTCAAAGCCTGAGGGTTTGATAAAATTATGTTAGTGTGAAAAGAAATGAGTTAAGCTCTTTCTAATGAAATGTTTTCATTAACCGAGAAATGTTTTCTCGTGTATATATGTTGGAATGGTTGTGTCTTAAATGAACAACATGAGAGAAGAAAAGCCATACGTGCGACGTTCGCATCTTGGGCCTTGATTGGGCCCGTGGACTTTTTGAGGTATCGATCGATACCCTTTGGTATCGATCGATACCCAGCGGGCCGACTTAAAAAAGCGCAGCCGCCTAGGTTATTCTAGAAATATTCCTTTTCTGTCATGGAAAAACCCTAGCCTCTCTCCTATATATACAACACGATTTTCACCTAAAAAATCATCCTCTGACACACAATAAACACTTTCTAAAAGTTCTAGCAATCGTTTCTTCAATTCCCTACTGCTTAGAGTAAGTGTTTAATTTCGAGAGTATCGTAGAATAATGGTCGATAGATATGAATCATGGTGTTGATGATTCAGTTAAACTTTGGTTGTATCCTGGGACTCATGGATCTATAAAACCCCGTCACACTACGGGAGATTCTTAGAGTTAAGGAAAGAGATTTATCTCGCCTCCTCAGATCTTGTATTGCTTTATCGTATATAAATCGTCTGTTCCTTAAACTGTTTATTTACATATTACTGTGATTAAATCTTTCCTGTCTGTAGTGTAAATTTTGGTCCTACAATCTTAACTCTAAGAAGATCCAATTTTTGTTATTACTTCAATTGGATCTTTAATCACGAGTAAATAAACGTTTTCAAACGGTTTTTAAACGATTCTTCTATTGCTGATGATACTCAAACGTTGTCAAAAAGCTTTTAGCAAATTGAAACGTGTAGTAGAGGCAATCTTCATCTCTCTCTATTTTTTAAGAAGATGTTCTTCTGCTAGTGATACTCAAACGTTAATCAAACAGCTGTTTAGCAACTTGAAACGTGTAGTAGAAGCAGATCTGCTTAAACATCTTCTAAAAAACCGTCTTTAATTGCGATTAAAGAACGGTATAATCAACGAACACACATCTGTTCTTGATAGGTTCGATTCAGATCGAGGCCTTGTGAGTATCGATCGACACCCTATGGTATCGGTCGATATTGGACTAAATTGTATCGGTTGACACTTAAGTGTATCGATCGATACCATGCAAACAGTGTATCGGTCGGTACCTCAGTGCATCGATCGATACTTTGCATCGACCAAGTTGGTCTATGTCGATCGATACTGTGTATAAGACACAGGTATCGATCGACACTGGTGCTATGATCGATCCTGTGAAATTCACTTGTATCGATCGACACCCAGGGTATATCAATCGACACTAAGCGTGTATCAATCGATACCAGGTTGCTTCGAATGACACAGTATGTGCATCGAGCTTCAATCGGAACCCAGGGTGTATCGATCGACACTCAATGTGTATCGATCGACACCAAGATGCTTCGATTAACACAGTATGTGCATCGAGCATCGATCGACACCTACGGTGCATCGATCGACACCATACGGGTGCATCAATAGACATTGAATGTGTATCGATCGATACCAAGGAGTATCGATCGACACCAATGCGATTTAGTTCGATATTAGAATTGCGATTCTTAAAGTTTATATATCGATACTAATTAAAAGTTGTTTCTTTTGTCTTAACAGAATGACAATTGATGTGGAAAACAACTCTGGATTGGTGGAGAAAACCAGTGAGAAGGTTGAATCGACTGCGAGTCAGATCGAGACGGTCAAAGTTCCATCTGGGAATCACGTCGCTCCTCCAACCAAATTTGATGGGACAGCATTCAAGATGTGGAAAAGGAAGATGTTTTTCTATCTGACAACATTGAATCTGCAGAAATACACCAGTGAGGTGAAACCTGTTCTCCCAGAAGATAACACTGATCCACGTGCGCTTGCGAGTGTCCACGCCTGGGAACATGCTGACTTCTTGTGCAAAGGCTATATTCAGAATAGCCTTTCGGACTCTCTGTTTGGGGTGTACGAAAATGCTGAGACATCTAAGGTTCTGTGGGATTCCTTAGACAAGAAGTACCGCATTGAAGATTCTGGTACTCAGAAATTCACTGTGGCGAAGTTCGAGCAGTACAAGATGGTGGATTCAAGACCACTAATGGAACAAGTCGATGAGGTGCAGAGGCTCCTACACGATATCTTTGCTGAGGGAATGCGGTTGTGTGAAACCTATCAAGGTTGCTGCATCATTGAGAAGCTACCTCCTGGTTGGACGGACTTCAAGAACTACCTCAGGCTGAAGAAAAAGAAGATGAGCCTTGAAGATCTGATTGTTAAGCTCCGCGTAGAGTCTACGAATCGGGAACAACAGATCAATGTAGGTGTGAAAATTCGCGAACACAATGCGAACATGGTTGAACACCAAAACCCCAATCAAGGCAAGTGGCAGAACAAAGGTCGCCTTAACAAAGGCAAAGGGAAGATGCCACCAAAGAACTTCCAAAAGTTCAAGAACAAGAGTGGTCAGAATGGCCAGACTTCTCAAAGGTTCTTAGGATTGTGTAACTTCTGTGGGAAGCAAGGACACAAATCCGTCGATTGTCGTAGCAAGAAGGCTCAAGCCAACTTGACAGAAGCTGACATGTGTGCTGTGGTCACTGAGGCCAATGTTGCTGAAAGCCATCCAAAGACTTGGTGGTTCGATACTGGTGCAACCAGACACATCTGTATGGATCGAGAGATGTTCTCCACATACACAAAGACCAAGAATGGTGAAAAACTCTTAATGGGTAATTCAGCCTCGTCGACAATTGATGGTCACGGGAAGGTTGTTCTGAAGCTCACCTCTGGACAGGAACTAGTTCTCACGAACGTCGTACATGTACCAGATATGCGCAAGAATCTGATCTCTGGATCGCTCATAAGTAAGCATGGATTCTCTGTGAAGCTGGAAGGTGATAAGCTGATCCTAACGAAGAATGGGATGTATTTGGGTAAGGGTTTTGTTTGGGATAATCTGTTTAAGATGTCTGTTGAGGCAGTAATCCGAAAGGATAATGTAACCGAGGCTTCCACCTCAAAGAACCCTAAGATTAATGATAAGAAACCAATTGCTTATCTCGCTGAGTCTTTTAATATTTGGCATAAACGATTAGGACATGTTAATTTCAAGTCTATGAGTAGATTAATGAACATGAACATGATTCCTAAATGCAAATTAAGCAAAGACAAATTTGAGGTTTGTGTCCAAGCCAAACTCACTAAAACGCCATCACCCAGCGTTCAAAGAACAACAGAACCTCTAGGTTTAATTCACACAGATTTATGTGATTTGAAATATATTCAAACCAGAGGAGGCAAGAAATATTTCGTGACTTTCATAGATGATTGCACGAGATATTGTTACATCTTTCTACTGCGAAGTAAAGATGAAGCCTTGGACAAATTTAAAGAATACAAGCTGGAAGTTGAAAACCAACTCGGCAAGACCATAAAAAAGGTCAGAAGTGATAGGGGTGGTGAATATAGTGAACCATTTGATGCATTCTGTAGAGCACATGGCATTATTCATCAAACAACTGCTCCCTACTCACCGGAATCCAATGGAGTTGCTGAAAGAAAAAAACAGAACTCTCAAGGAAATGATGAATGCAATGTTGCAGGAATCTGGGTTAGCCCAGAACATGTGGGGGGAAGCTCTGCTTACCTCTAATTATATCCTGAACAAAATTCCACACAAAGTCACAGGAAAAACTCCTTATGAACTTTGGAAAGGTAATGTACCTTCGTATGTATACCTGAAAGTGTGGGGGTGCCTGGCAAAAGTTGCAGTACCACTTCCGAAAAAGGTCACCATCGGACCTAAAACGGTAGATTGCATTTTCATCGGATACGCGCACAATAGTAGTGCCTATCGATTTCTGGTACATAAATCAGATATACCAGACATTCATGTAAACACAATAATGGAGTCCAGGAATGCATACTTCTTCGAAAATGTGTTTCCATGTAAGGATAGAGGAAATCCTAAACGAACTCGTGACGAACGAGATGCTAGCAATGAGGCAAGCACTTCAGGCACTTCTACAGAAGTAGAAGAAGCTGAACCGAGACGAAGCAAGAGAGCTCGTAAGGAGAAGACATTTGGCTCTGAGTTCATAATGGCATTCCTAGCGGAAAGTGGTCCAAGAACTTTCATGGAAGCGATGTCTACACCTGATGCACCTTTCTGGAGGGAGGCATCTAACAGTGAAATCAACTCAATTATGCAAAATCATACTTATGAGTTGGTAGACCTACCTCAAGGTTGTAAACCTCTGGGTTGTAAATGGGTCTTCACCACTAAGCTAAAAATCGATGGCTCTATAGACAAATATAAGGCCAGGCTTGTGGTACAAGGATTTCGTCAAAAGGAAGGATTGGACTTCTTTGACACTTATTCTCCAGTGACGAGAATTACTTCGATTCGCATGTTGATTGGAATCGCAGCTTTAAGAAACCTTGAAATACATCAGATGGATGTTAAAACTGCTTTTCTAAACGGAGATTTAGAGGAAGAGATCTATATGAATCAACCTGAGGGTTATGTTGCTCCCGGACAAGAGAAGAAAGTCTGTAGACTTGTCAAATCGCTATATGGACTCAAGCAAGCTCCGAAACAATGGCATGAAAAATTCGACAGTGTAATGATGTCAAATGGCTTTCACATCAATGAATGTGATAAGTGCATCTATATCAAAAGTACTTCACAAGGTTATGTGTTGTTGTGTTTGTACGTAGATGACATGCTAATCATGGGAAGCAACAAAGATATAATCATTCAAACAAAGAACATGCTAAGTGGAAAGTTTGATATGAAAGACATGGGATTAGCTGATGTAATTCTAGGGATTAAGATTATTCGAAATTCAAAAGGAATAATTATGTCTCAAGATCATTACGCTACAAAAATCCTAGAGAGGTTTAAGACCTACTCCAATGGGACTGCAAAAACTCCACTTGATCCTCATCTTCACTTGACAAAGAATTCAGGTGAAGCAGAGTTACAAGTGGAGTATGCAAGAGTCATCGGGAGTCTAATGTACTTAACGAATTGTACTAGACCCGATTTAGCACACTCGGTAAACGTACTAAGTCGTTACACGAGCAATCCAGGTCATACCCATTGGAGAGCCATAACTAGGGTATTAAATTATCTAAGATACACCAAAAGTTATGGGCTGCACTTTGGTAAAGAACCAGCAGTGCTGGAAGGGTACAGTGATGCCAATTGGATTTCAGATTCAAGAAACTCCAAATCCACGAGTGGATATGTCTTTACTCTTGCTGGTGCAGCAATATCCTGGAAATCTTCCAAACAAACACTCCTGGCCAGATCAACCATGGAGTCAGAGTTTGTAGCTTTAGACAAAGCTGCTGAGGAAGCAGAATGGCTTCGAAACTTTTTGGAAGATATCCCAATGTGGGAGAAACCAGTGCCAGCATTACGTGTACACTGTGATAGTCAGTCGGCTATCTCTCGGGCACTGAGTAATCTATATAATGGCAAGTCTCGTCATATAAGAAGACGACATAAGACCATTAGACAATTGATCTCAACTGGTGTAATAACGATAGATTACATCAAGTCGACTGATAACCTAGCGGATCCGTTTACCAAAGGTTTGCCGCGAGATCAAATTGTAAAATCATCAAAAGGAATGGGTTTAAAGCCTATAGAAAAAGATGATGTTTGACAGATACCCCACCTATGTGACTGGAGATCCCAAGATCTAGGTTCAAAGGAAAACAAAATTAAACTGATTCGAATTGAGCACTGTGAGACTATGTCTCTGCCCAGTTCCTAGGATGATATAACAGTGCTACCTGTGGATAGTAAGGATAAGCGTTGGCTTTTAATGATTGCATAGCTATGTAGATAGTGGAGTGTGACAGGACACTTCTGAAAAACAAGCTAATAAAAGATCACCTAGTGAAGTGTGAAATGGGGCCGTTTCTAGGAGAATGAAAGAGAAGGCTATATTCTCCAAATTCACTCACGAATACCAGGAATGTTCAAGGCCAAAATGAACACAATAGAGAACAAAGTTCTACGAGAAGATGTCTCTGTGCGATACCTGTTGTCTAAGTTTACATAAAAATCCGGGCGGTTCAAGACATCATGTTCACCTCCTGGCCGAGTAAACTCGACAGATATTAAAAATGTTTGGTTCAAAGCTGGAAAATGCTACCTCTCAGATACAGTTACATTTTCGTATACTCTCGAAAGTCTGTCTACGTCTAGATGAGTCTAGTCAAGTATGTCTAGTAAAGTCTAGTCTGTATAATTTTCATATGTTCTAGAGTCATTTCTATTCATGTGGGGGATTGTTGGAACTAATTTTTTGTCAAAGCCTGAGGGTTTGATAAAATTATGTTAGTGTGAAAAGAAATGAGTTAAGCTCTTTCTAATGAAATGTTTTCATTAACCGAGAAATGTTTTCTCGTGTATATATGTTGGAATGGTTGTGTCTTAAATGAACAACATGAGAGAAGAAAAGCCATACGTGCGACGTTCGCATCTTGGGCCTTGATTGGGCCCGTGGACTTTTTGAGGTATCGATCGATACCCTTTGGTATCGATCGATACCCAGCGGGCCGACTTAAAAAAGCGCAGCCGCCTAGGTTATTCTAGAAATATTCCTTTTCTGTCATGGAAAAACCCTAGCCTCTCTCCTATATATACAACACGATTTTCACCTAAAAAATCATCCTCTGACACACAATAAACACTTTCTAAAAGTTCTAGCAATCGTTTCTTCAATTCCCTACTGCTTAGAGTAAGTGTTTAATTTCGAGAGTATCGTAGAATAATGGTCGATAGATATGAATCATGGTGTTGATGATTCAGTTAAACTTTGGTTGTATCCTGGGACTCATGGATCTATAAAACCCCGTCACACTACGGGAGATTCTTAGAGTTAAGGAAAGAGATTTATCTCGCCTCCTCAGATCTTGTATTGCTTTATCGTATATAAATCGTCTGTTCCTTAAACTGTTTATTTACATATTACTGTGATTAAATCTTTCCTGTCTGTAGTGTAAATTTTGGTCCTACATAGATCGGATGGAAACGATCGGTTGATCCGAATCAAACATTCACTTACTTAACTAAAATTCTTATTTTTTTCCGGACAATACTTGTTTAGTTACCATCATGGAAGAAGCATTAATGTGAAAATAAAGAACATAACAAAATTTCGCATTACAGATTCAAATTGCATGACTTTCCTACACTACAAGATCTCTTTTTTATTAAATCAAGAAAATAGCCGAAAATCTCCATGAAATTTCAAGAACAGTGGTTCGATAATTAGTAATATTCGTGCGGGTACGATTCAAGAACTGGCACACGCCGTGTAAATTTTCTCTCTTTTTTTTATTCACACTTCACGTGTTGTGTGTGGAACTGTGTTCACATTTGTTACAGCTTGACACAACTATATTCATACAAAGTCTTGATAGTATTGATTGCATAGAAACCAATACCTTCGAAACCAATAACTATAACCCAAACAAAACCCATTTAAAACAACAACAAAAAATCAAAGAAGGAAAAATTTATTGCGCAGCACAAAAGGTTATGGAGATAATTAAGAATCCATTACAAATTTTGGAGGCAAGAACATTAAATTTTCTTGACTCGTACGGATACTCTCATGTTCAGACCATAAACAATTAGTTTTGTTTTTTGTCAACAACTTCAATTAATATTTTAGCAGTTGAAAGTTGGAAAAGGAAGTGATGATTTCCTTTTTATTTACTCTTTTTTTATATCTCTTCTTGCTTTTAAGACTACCATAACTACTCATTTTCTCTTCTTCTTCTTTATTGCTTATAGTTCTGAAAAAATCAATGGATCCAAATCATAATATCCTCTTTGTCTCATTTCTTGTTCTTTGCTTAGCCGTAAATGGAGTTACCGGATATGCCACGGTCACTGGCACGGTGTTTTGTGACCAATGCAAGGATGGAGAGAGATCTTTGTTTGATTTTCCTGTCTCCGGTGATAAATAATGAACATGTTTACACTTTGTTTTTTTGTTGCTGTATCTCTGCTTGTTACTTAAGATGTGTGTTGTGTTGTGTTGTTAATTTTTCTTGCAGGAATCAAGGTTAGTGTGACATGTTCTGATGGAAATGGACAAGTCTATATGTCAAGAGAAGAGACTACTAATTGGCTTGGAGGATATGTAATGAGATTTGATGGGACACCGGATCTGAGCAACTGTTATGCTCAGGTTTCAGATAATGGAGCTCAACAACAAGGTTCAAGTAGTTGCAGCATTGCTTCAGGTCCTGCGCAGCAACTTAAACTAGTGTTTAGTTTTTTTGGGATTGAAATGTTCGCTGCGGATGCGCTTCTTGCTCAGCCGGTTCAGCCAATGTCTTCTTGTCCTAAACCACCACCAGCTCCGGTTATGTATCCTCCTCAGGTCCCGGTCATGCCTCCTCCTCAGGCTACACCGCCTCCTCAGTTTAAGCCTCCACCTTTGCCTCCAATGCCTCAGGTCCCGGTCTTGCCTGCTCCTCCAGCCGCATCGCCTCCTCAGTTTAAGCTTCCACCATTGCCTCCAATCCCTCCAATTCCATTTGTAGAGCCATCAGCTTGTTCTCACCAGTGAGCTTTCTCTCTGATTCATTCATTAGCACACTTCAAATCAGGGCTGTGCATTCGGTTTTTTCAGTTCGGTTCTGTTTTCTCGGTTACCACCTGTGAGCTTTCTGTTTCATTCTTTACCGCACTTCAAATGAGGCCTGGACATTTGGTTTTCCAGTTTGGTAATTTCGGGTTTCGGTTACTCAAAACCGCATTTTTTTTTGTTCGGTTTGAATTTTGTGCCCACCTCTGTTTCACTAATTTCATAACATTTTGGCTTTGTGACTTATATAGGTTGTGGATAAAACCTGAGTATAGATGCTACTGGAGGGCGATAGGGCCCGATACGAAAGTTGCGGTTGCATTCGGGCTAGTAGCAGGGAGGAGATACGGGACTGATATGACAGTACGGGAAGCGCTTGACGGGCGAGGAGAAGCCTATAAGACTCTCCTAAGGGAGGCAACAACTGCATTACTCAATTCATACAACTCTCTTGGCTTTCCTTATACTTCCATCTCTGTGATCACAAACACCAACTTGGCACTCCTCGGGAATTCGCAGCATGATGTTCTCATGACCGCTATCCGCTTCATCAAAGCTAATTCCGGGACCTGCAGATTCACAGTTTGCAAGTGATTGGGTTTATATACTCTACACTTTCGTTCTTTTTTTCTCATTGTTCTTGGGTCCTTTTGTAACTCCTACTATGAAAGTCTATACTTGGATTCATTGGAGAATTTATGGTATATGGGTTTTATTTTTACACATCCAAGAACAAAGTCAATATTGCACCTAATGCACCATTGATGGAAGAAACGACCGTGAGAATTCTAATTTTTGTTTTTTTGGTCGGATGGTGACACAATGACAATAGCAGGAAACATCAATGATGGGAGACGGAAAGTGAAATAGATTTGTATGGCTAATCCAGAGAGGGACATGAACAAAAATAGATAATCTTTATTCATAACAAGGTTTTTAGAAATAGAAGAAAACAACCACTGAAGTATATATATCAGACAAGGAGCGTGTTATGTTCTGGCTATTTCAAGACATGCTTTCCTCCAACATTTGGTCTTTTTGCTTTTTCAACCCAAGAGCAGACATAGCTCCTGCTCAAAACCAAAAGCACATCAACATCAGCATCCATCAAGAGGGTTTTGCAGCAAATGAAAGTATCGAAATCGGCAATCAATTCTGAGATAATATTGGGTTTTGTACCTTTTCAAGTGATTCTAGGATGTTCTTGTGACTATCATTTCATAATACTCCATTGCAACAAAGGGATGGAAGTGAAAATCAGCCTAAATGTTCTTCATCATTGTCCATATTGCGTTTGCTGGGAATAATAACTAAGTAGCTTCTTGAAGAGAGGAACTATTGCAACCATAGCAAGTTGGAGCTGCTCCGAGCTGTTTACACGGACACTTACTTGCCCTGCGCCTCTATTGTTCAGATTAGCACGAGCGACTAAATTAGAGGAACGTCCAATGGGAACCTGTGACTGTATATTCCCTCCGATAGCAAGATCACCATGCCAATCCATCACCGAAAGTCCAAGAGTGGTTAAAAACCGACCAACGGGATCATCTTTATCTCTCAGCTGAGCTTCTAAAGTACCACCATAAGCAACATCTCCCCGAGAAGTCATTGCTCCACCAGACATAACCATTCTGAACCATTTATTAGCAATCAACTTATCTTCGACTTTTAGCCCCGCAGACACCGAATCACCCAAGAGCGTTAGAGAGAGACCTGCTGCAGCTTTGTTTCTCCTGAAATTGTTGAATCTCGTTTCACTTCGAACAGTGTAAGCCAATTCCTTTCCAACAGTTTGCATGTCAAAACCCAGGGAAGTTGATTTACCCTCTCCATGTTTAACCGAGCTGGCCATTTCCAGCTGCACATTTGCATCCTTCTTGTCCTTTGTCACTTGGCCTAAGAAAGATACTGGTATTTTATCATTAACAACGAAGAGTCGTTCCGCATTCACACCTTCATAACCAATATCATGATCCCACCCATGAGTTTCCAAGACCGGCCTAACAAGCCATTGATTGGAGGAATCAAGGTAGCGGTAGCGGTGAGTAGGGTTGTCAGAGTCAAAAGACACAGGTAGAGATAAATCTGGCATGGGAACTGGAACTGAGGCAGGTCCACCACTCTCCTCTTCCACATTCTCACTATGCTCGTTCGGTAAATCTTTAATCTCGGCAGCAAACTTCTTAAACATCTTACGTCTCTTTCTTTCCTCTTTCATTTGCTTCTTCATAAATAGTTTCTCACGGTAATCCATCTCCTCAAGATATTGCTTCTTCTGAGATTTACTGAGCTTAGCCATTTGATCTTTAGTCAACTGCTTAAAGGGTGGAAGCTGATCATACACTGACTCTTCGTCAGAATCTGATGATTCATCCAAATCATCTTCATCTTCTTCATCACCATACTGCTGTTCAGGAAGCTTAGGCTGTGGTCTTGATTGCAGAAGCGATGAAAGGAGAAGCGGTAATGGCGGAGCCTTAGACCGGGCTGCAAATGGTCTCCCTGGAATATTATCTTGTAATTTCAGAAGAGCATTTGCTTCTGTTAGAATCTTAGATGCAAATGAGAGTAACAGCAAATGAGGCTTCCACACTTGGCCATTCGGTAATACTCTCTGGCCTGCCCGATTAGTCCTGCAAGCAGAGTGGTTCTCAACTAAAGAAATAGGGTTCATGAGCCTCATATCTCCAGCTGCTTGGCGAATAGCCTGCTGGATGACATGAGAACGTTGTGTTACAAACATGTCATAGCTAGAAGCAGTGCCATTTGGGCCGTCTGGTGGAACAGAAGCGGCATGAGTCAAACCCACAATAGCATTAAACCATATCGATGGTCCAAAAACATCACTGATGGTGCGCAAGAGAGGCATGTCACCAGAATCTCTGCATTGCATATCCAACCTATCAAGATATAGTACAATGTCAGGTGGATTTTTCTTGATGAAAGCCTTAACAGAATTTAGGATCTTCTCATTCTTGGCTTGATCAGACCAGGACGGTAAGAGACCGGGAGTGTCAATCACCCGTACCTTAATTCCCTGAACAAAACCCTCAACATCTTGAACCCTCTTTGTCCCCATCTGGAATGCATCAGTAGAAAATTTCACTTCATCAAATATAGAATTGATTGTTGCACTTTTACCAACCCCACTTTTACCGAGCACCATAATCGTACAAGAAAAATCAAGTGGATCCTGTCCAGCTGCCTCAAGCTGTTCTGCCATGGCACTAGCACGATCAAAACTAAAGGCACCAACACGGCTTCCATTTCTGCCTCTTAACTGTTCCGCCAATCCAAGCCTATATAAAACCTGAGCAACTACAACATTATGTGGAGTTTGCCCTAGTCTATGTGCAAGCCTCAAAAATTTTACCCTAATCAACTGGAGCTTCTCACGGGTCTCATCATGCTCATCAGTCTCTGCAGTGGTAGAGTCCTCAGCTTGCTGAGGCTGATTGTGAGACACATTTCCATTGACTCGAGACTGTTGAGGAGCACGTGGTGTAGGTTGCAAAAGAGAAGCAGCACGACCAAGACCTGCTGGACGAGCAGGTGGTAATGCTGCAGGATTACTTCTAGACTCTGTTGGTGAAACAGAGCTTACTACCTCAGATGCTCTTTCCACATGTGATGTTTCCTTAATCTCTGGATCTATATTTGCTCTGCTGCTTTGCTGATTTTCAAGTTCCTTGTTAGGTTGAGGACTCTGCTGAACATCATGTCCTCCATTAGCATTTTGAACTGTTTCATGTTCTCTACTAGTTACTCCCGGGAAGCCATTATTGCTGCGAACTTCAGTAGACTCCAAATTTGAGTTCAGTGAAGAAGCTACGTGATGCTCTGGTTTCAAACAATTACTGTCACTTTCAGTCTCTCCCTTTTCATCAGAACTAGATTTCTCAGATGGAGATGAGGTCCCAGCACTTGCAACTCCAATACTACCATTAAAGGATTTTTCACCTGAAGCATTTTTAACAATATTACTTGTGTAGTCGGCACTAGTCTCACCATTTCCGTTTGCCTCAGAGCGATTCTTATTTGTTACTCCACTTTCCTCAACCATTGGTTCTGTTAGTATGCCAGGTGACGCATCAGCTCTTTCCTCCCAATTTTCGACTTCAATGCCATCATTCCACATTTCCCCAGGCCCAACACTTTTCGAGATACCATCAGCCACCAGTTCTTCAATCTCAGGAAAGGTAATTCCGTTTTCCAATAACGAATGTGTATTTCCGTTTTCCATATTCACATCTTCAGCCGCTAAATTGGAACCATTGGAATCACCCTTCTCAGTGTTCTCAACAACATTGGAATTTTCTGCACCTTCTTCCCCCTTATCACCATTCATTTTAGGAGTCACAAAATCAGGTTCAGCCTGTCCCGCGGTTTTATGTTGTACGTTAACCGGATAATCAACCTTGGAATCTTTTACTCCCCCTTCATTGCTACTTGTTTCATCCAGATCACCCATTGCCTCTTCAAAATCCTCCACTTCAAGCTCATCCTTGGAACTATCTGGAGTTGCCTCTACAATTGAATCCTCTTGCACACCATCTGGTACGAACAGTTTGCGTTTTGAACCTTCCTCCTCCTCATCATCATCATTCTCTGAACCAATTGCTTCCTCAAAGATCTCATCTTCGTTATCCCTGGCTTCATCATCAGATCCCACAAACTCATTCTTCTCTACTTGCTCATCACTAATTCTATCATCAGCAAGCTTCTTCTTCTCTTCCCCATGTGACCTAACCAAAACCTCAGTCCCATCTCCCATTTTCTAGATCACCGCCGCTACAACAAAACCTCCAGAATCATAAACACAAAAAACCCAAATCGGAAAATCACTGCAACCACCAAAAAAGATACGATTTTTAATATAATTTCCAACAACTAAAACAAAATCGAGCAGACTAACAAACGGAGAGAGAAAAACCCTAGATCAGAGTTATCGCAACAAACCCTATAATCCTCGTCTCGTTTCATTCTTATACACTAAATTCATTGGAAGTGAACAAATCAGCTAAAAAAACAGGTGAATTTGGTGATAGGATCTCCAAACATACAAATACAAGAAGAAGCTGTTGAATATAACAAACCCTAAAAAGTAAACAGAAGAGAGAAGAAGAAGAGCAATGGCGAAAAAGCTTACCAGGTTAGAGAGAGAGCGAAGGAGGAAGCGAGAATAATTTTGAGAGAGAAAGGCAAAAGTTTCTGAAGATCCTTTCATGCGCTTTACCGGCTGCGAGCCTGCGACTACGACGGGGAGGAGGAAGATAAGAGACGTTGATGGACGGTCTAGATCGGTTTTGGGTTTAAGCATCGGACGGTGTAGAATAGCTCGTTGTTGCAACCGTGAAATGATGCTGACGTGGCCAAATAAAGTAGAGTGAAGCCGTGAAAAGGGAGTAGAAAAACCCTCGTGTGTCAATTCGATTAACCAACCCGGTCCATTCCGGTCTAGTCCGGTCCGGTACGAGTTTGATTCACATTTCGTTTTCGAGTCGGTTATCACTATAATCTATTATATAATAGGAGAGTTTTCTCTCCATCTACGCTATCCACATCGGACTCGATTGGTAAGAGCTGTAGCTCTGGAATTTTTTATGTGGTTTTTTTGTTGTAGGCTTTTTTGCTGTAGGATTTTTGATGTAAGATTTTTGCTGTAACTTTTAAAAAAGTGAAAGCTTGATTGATAAATATCATGTGGGGTGAAACTCACCTCCAACCGTTATGGTTTTTTAAAAACTGAAAGTCTAATTGATAAATATCAGCTATATATGTTGTAAATTAATTATTTTTTTTGTTTATATTACAAAATATTTAATATTAATAAACAAGAAAATAGAACTTATAACAATTAACATGCTATTTTCAATTAAAATAATAAATATATCAATAATTTGTGAAAAAATATAAATAATATAATTTAAACATATGATAATTTTTAATATGTTCATTTATTTATATGTTACTATTTAATAATAAAATATAAATATAAATACATATATATATATATATATATATATATATAATATGTGTGTGAAATCATGCATAAGATGTATTAGGTTCCATTTAATAAGAACTATGTATAGTATTAAAATTTATAGTTATTTGTTGGAAAAAGAAATTATGAGAGACGTGACCAAGAAAAAAAAAAGAAATTATGAGAGAAGAATTATTCTCAAAGCACTAAAAAGTGGGCTGTGGAAAAACTTCACTTGAGAGTCAAAAAGTGTTACAAAAACTGTGAGTTTCAAAAATGAAACCAAAGCTTGATTGCTTTGATTTTAGTGCTGTAGAGTGTAAAAGTGTTGCACACAGCCCTCAAAACACTTACCAATCACCCCCTCATCACTATAATTTTCTATTAATGGACTCCACATATGTAGAATTCTAATATCTACTAATTAAAACTTCAACATAAGCATAATTATTAATATACAACTCTAAAACACACAATTACACCAACTAACTAGAAAAATATATGATATTAATTATGATTTTAAATTTGAACCGGATATTAACAAAATTAGTATCTACGAATACATAAGTTTGGAAAAAAAATTGAAAATGAAATAAGTGAAAAATGACCATATAGTAAGTTCATAATTGAAAAAAAAAAAATTAAGATAAACTATATAATTTATAGATAACCAACTACAACTCAACGGAAAATACATATAAAATGAGATTATTATCATAATTAACAGTATAACCTTTATAAATTGATACTCGATAAATTAATATCTCAAAATATAATAGGACAGTTTTCTCTCAATCTAAACTATCCACATCATCACTATAATTTTCTATTAATGGACCCCACATATGTAAAATTTTAATATCTACTAATTAAAACTTCAACATAAGTATAATTATTAATATACAACTCCAAAACACACAATTACACCAACTAACTAGAAAAATATATGATATTAATTATGATTTTAAATTTGAACCGGCTATTAACAAAATTAGTATCTACGAATACATAAGTTTGGGAAAAAAATTGAAAATGAAATAAGTGAAAAATGACCATATAGTAAGTTCATAATTGAAAAAAAAATTAAGATAAACTATATAATTTATAGATAACAAACTACAACTCAACGGAAAATACATATAAAATGAGATTATTATCATAATTAACAGTATAACCTTTATAAATTGATACTCGATAAATTAATATCTCAAAAAATCAATACATTTTTTCGGACCCGGATTAGTTTCTCGGACAAATAAATATATTTAGGATTCTCAAAACCAAAACTTAGCCATTTTGTAAATACTCGTCATAAATCTTGAAATGCTTATTACCCAATTTTTGTTAATGGAAGAGACTAAGTACAATTGAAGCCAATATAATAGCCTCTGAAAATCGTTCACAAATTCTTGAAATAAGAAAGATGGAGAAGTTAAACCAACTCTTGCAATAACTACTCCAAGTTATGGTGCTCTAGGAATTGTCTTTGAAACCATTCAGGTGCTTATTAATCTACTTCTTCCCTCATTGTTCACAGATGAAATGGACTAAAGATCACAAAGAATGATCGTTATTCTAACTTCACAAAATTGTTAAAACTCTAAAAAATTTTGAAAATTCGATTGACTTTTACCTCATTACCCTGAAAAATGTTGTGTTTCTTTTGAAAAGATGTTCGTTGATCGCAGCAGCTCCATTTGCAATCACAACGCCACATATATCACAATCTTTTCACTCCTATAAATCCAAAACAATACGCAATATTTCAATTTTTGAACACCCGAATCCGGTAATCATAAAATCCATAAAGTTCTGAATTCTGAAATCAGACATTGAGGTAGGTGCGAGCATCGATGAGGGAGTAAAAATGGTGGAAACGAATGTGAGAAGCGGAACCATGGCTACCGAAGGCGTTGAAGTCACGACGGCCATCGAGGATCAGGTATGGGAGTGAGATTTGTTGGATTTTTAGAAGAGAGAGAGGATATGTTTTTCGGAGATGGGGAACAAGAAAAAAATTACAGATCTTTTGTCAGCTGTTTTTCACGAAAAAAGCAATACGTGGGCCAAAATATCTATTAGCATAAAGGCCAAAACATTAGAGAAAATTCCCTATTAGAGGACGTAACTAAAAACAACCTAAAACTATATGTACATAAAGAGATAATTTCAAACTCTCAAATATGTACTAAAATCATTTATATTAAAATGTAAGTGGTTTGTTTAGTTAATGTGTAGACGGGCTGATGAGGTTATAATTGGCCTCAATATAAACTATAGATTCCAGAACAGAAATGTAATATTATACGTTCAACTAAATATGTAATTTATGAGAGATTTGAAATGGTGTTGCAAAAAAGTATATAAAACTGTAATTAGAATCATACAATAGTCAAATACAACATATAAACACATGAAAAATGAACAATATTTCAACATAATTAAGAGAACATCGTTGTTATATACAAACACTAATAAGGAGAAATAACAAAACACACACAGATATACACAATGCAACTATAAACCGACTATTAAACTAAAATTTGAAATTAAAAAAAAATATTTCCTAAAAAATAGCATATAAACAAATTTATAAAACATGAATGTAAAATAAGTCTGCGCGAAGCGCGGAGGTCAATCCCTAGTATTATTTAAAAAGAGATTTTGAAAATAAACTTTATTTTGTAAGATATTATATGAAATGCCATTACAAATAACAAATAATAATTTAAATAGGAGAGGATATATTTTGCATTATAGTTTATTTGAATTTATATCAAAATAAAAGTTAAAAAATATATCAAAATTTCGACACAATAAATTTTTTTTTTTTTCATTAATGCTTTTCTAATTTTATAAAAATTTACACACAAGAAAATTGATTTTTTAAAAAAGTTCGTAAACTAACCACAAAACTAGAGTCATTAAACGGTGCATAATAGAGTTATGTTTTCAAAATTATATATTTACTTAAATAGACAAATTATTCCGTTTGACAACTCTATCTATAATCATGAGTTGTACATATTATAAAATTTAAATAAAAACAATTTTTCTTAAATTTCAAAACAATTTCTGTAAAAAAATTACCCCTCGCTAATGGACGGTCTAGATCGGTTTTGGGTTTAAGATGCAACCGTGAAATGATGCTGACGTGGCCAAATAAAGTAGAGTGAAGCCGTGAAAAGGGAGTAGAAAAACCCTCGTGTGTCAATTCGATTAACCAACCCGGTCCGGTACGAGTTTGATTCACATTTCGTTTTCGAGTAGGTTATATTCAACAAAAAAGAAGTTTTTTTTTTTGCCCTTTTCTTTCTAATGACCAAAAATTCAGCCCTCTCACATAGAAACAATGATGTTTTGTGTTTGAAAAAAAAATATATATAAAACTCACAACGATAAACAATGGATCTAACTAGCAAGAGACTGGTCCATTGTTAGATTCCAGAATCTCTCAATCCTGATCATTACCTGCAGCATCACATGAACTCAATAAGCTGTTTTTGTTGTTGCAGCTACTAAGAATCTTCCCATTTCCAGAAGTTGCAAGCTTTTCATTAATCTTTGGTGAATCTAAAACACTTTTTCTGCTAATACAGATCCAAGTTCTTGAAGACTCCTCAATGTTTTGGCATGAAACAGGAACGTGCCATGACCCTTTCTCTGATTCCTGATATGTCAAAAAAAGGTAACTGCGAAAAAATCCATTTCTTAAAACCGGAAAGAAAAAGAACGCAGATAGGAACAAGATTGTAAACCTGAATGACAACCGAAAAAGAAGGCGGCATTTCAAGCTTCAGATTACCTTTCGAAAAGGTATACCGGACCTGCACCAAAACCATAAACCAGAAGCTAATTGTAGATTTCTCAAGATTATACTTTTAACTATTAAAGTTTATAACTTTACCTGATGCCTTTCTTTCCACTTTTGGAAAAAACTGTTCCCTAAGAGTTCAAAAATGTGATCTCTCATCTCATCATTTGTCACAAGAAAACACTTGAGCTTAGCAGCAGCATAGAGCCAATACCTGAAATAAAATAAAAATAAAGGAAAAGATGAGTGTAACCAAACACTGTTTGTTTTTCGAAGTAATGGGATTGTAAAAGAAGTTAAAAGTTCATACCAATCATCATTGGAACCTGGTGGAGTGGCATATAGGACACCGTTATCGATCCATTCCTCAACTAGATTCCGGTGGGTTGGGTTTTCTAAAAGCGTCTTGACCCGTTTCTTGTGCAAGAGAATTAGGGGCCATTTGTTATTACCACTTTGATGGTAAAGTTCCTTCACCACAGCTTCAAGCTGCTCTATCGCGCATGTACATTGTCAGTATCGCAGGGGTGGATTCGAAAATATACAGGAAAAATAAAGTAAAGATAGATGAGAACCTGTGGAAGACTGAAACCACCATCAGCAAAATTTTGTTGGTAGAGCCCAATATTTGCTCCATCTACTATAGCTTCGTAATCTCCATGTTTCTCAAGCCAGTCCTGCCAAATAGTTGTGCAGCATTCAACAAAGATTGACATTTGAATACTCAAGATAAAAAAACTTTGTTGTATATTTTCAATAGAAACTCCGTTTCAAGCATCAAACTAAGCAGAATTCAACCATGGCAATAGGGGATACCTACATTACGTCCAATGAAATCTAAAAACACAGAAGCTAAATATAGCTATGACTTTCACATCCAGAACTATACAGAACTCGGACAATGTTTCCCAATTGATGACAATTTGTTCTAAAAGCGATTAGAAGAAGAGATTGAACTCTCTTTTGCGCTAAAAACTCCAAGCACTATATTTTTCTCAAAATGCTTATCAAAGTTAGCTAAGCAAAACATAAACTTGCATTCTTGGAAATATTTATCTCATGCAAGATTTTATGTCCCAGACTTACTAGAAGCAAGCTACAAGAATCCATGAATCATCAATTCTTTCTCTAACCTGAAACTCGCTGAAATCCACCTTTGTCTCACATGAGTTCATCTTTGACTTCCTCTCCATAGCTAAAGACACCAAAGAATCCACAAACTTCTGTGTTTCTACCTCACTGGTATCTACGCAAGCCAACTGCTCACTGCAGCTCAAACATCTTCCGGTTGAGCTAACATTACCTTTCTTCACAATCCATTTGCCTTCCCCAACCCACCCATGCCCGTGCCACCCACCTCCATTCTTCAAAATAGCTTCTCTAAGCAGTCCAGCATCAGAACCAATCCCATTATCACTAACCTCACCAGCTTTCTCTCCACAGAACCATTCCTCAATAATTTTCAAAGTTTCTTCACAAACGCAGCCAACATATTCCCTTAATTTATGTAAATATCTATAAACCTTGTCTTCCCGGCTCGTGGCAGCACTTACCTTCAACAAAGCCGAGATCTCAGCCTCCTCCAATGCAATCCCTGCAGCATCCATGTGCTCTTCAACCTCATAACCCTTTTCAGCCTCCAACTTCTCGCAAAAATAGAGCAAAGCTGGTGCATAAGTCCTCAGACGGGGAGTCGATGCGCCGCCAGCAGAAACAAAGTCCTTGACAATCTTGAAAGCATAATCACCATCACCCTTAGCAGCAGCCAGCCGAGCCACTGAAGTGACAGACGCCTCATTAGGACTTATCCCGGAACTAACCATAAGGTCAAAAATCTGGTAGCCACGGTCGATGGCAAGGCTTTGAAGAGACGGATCACTAATGGAAGCCGAGCAGAGGTAAAGAAGGGTCTGAAAATGTTGTTGGCTGAGGCGGGCATCGTTGGAAATGACGGCTGCATCATAAAGGGCTAATGCAGCTGAGAGATCCTTAGACTTGGAGCATGAATTGAGATTGAAGAGGAGATTCGTTTCCGGGTTTCTGTTTGCCTTCTTCTTCTTGTTGGGTTTTGAAGGGCTTCCTTCGTCCTGGCGAGAGCGGCGTTGATCAGAAGCAGCCATGGGAATAGTATAGGTGAAAATTAGCTGCTCAATATCTCCAAGTTACAAGCTTTGCATTGCCTGAAAGTGGAAGATGAAACCCTAACCCTAACCAAGGAGAGAATGGGTTAAGCGATTAGACAATGGAGGGACAAGCAGAGACGGTGGCACGACGTCGACGGGGAGGAGGAGAGACCACGAATTCGACTCGAGACCACGGCGGCGACTCACTGAGCAACAAAGAATATAAAGGTCAACCGGTTAGCCTATCGGGTCACCGGATAGCCTATCGGGTGGATCATCAGGTCGAACCGGTCAGTAGATTACAATAATATTGAAATAAACATATTTTTTTAGAAAAAAATCCTTTTTTATATAGATTTAAAATTTCGAACCAAAACAACTATGTGAATTTAGATATATGAAGAATATTTGAGTCGTTTATGTTAGATTATCATTTTCTTTTTTTTTCTGACTAAAATATTGTATTATATCAATTGAGAATATACCTTATTATATAAAGATGAATTTTTAACGTAAATGTAACATCTATATATATAAAGAAACGTTTGCTATCTTCTCATGCTGTCACCTCAACATCCTAAAAATTTAATACACATACTAAATACATATATTACTTATAAATTTGGTTCTAACATTATAAAAAGAATTTGAAAAGACATTATTCATATTCTAAATTAAACCAGAAAATAATAAAGTTATATGAATATAGTTCTTTGAAATAATAACATATTTAATAAATTTGGTTATCATACTATATTTCAACTTTTATAAATATTTAATTAGGTTAAGTTATATCGCAAATATTATAAAAAGACTAAAATATCAAACAAGTCCTAACAATTAAACAAATAAGTTAAATATGTAACTAAATTCATAAATCAAAGTATAAGTTGGCAAGTTTTACATCTAATAAAGAGACAAATAAATAAATTTAAAGTATACTTAACATAATAATTGCAATTATACATAACTATGAAAAAAAAAAGAGCAAAAAAGTTAAGAAACATATTAAAAGTATTTACACAAAAATATAAATTAAGTTTAAAAATTTAAGATTGTTGTGTTTTGTGATATTATTTTTAACAAAAAAATAAAAATAAATGTAACTACAACAGAATAAGAAAATAAAAGTTTTGTATATGCAAAATATATATAATGTGATGTAAATATATTTCAATTCTCATAATAATTACCATCCATTAATACAATAGTTTTCACTATAATTTGAAAAGACATTTACTTAATAGAAGATAATAGATTATATTGAATTAATCTAAAAAAACTTCAATTTAATAATTTACTTTTATCGGTTTATTTATTTAGTTTAGAAAAACTATAGAATTTAGTGTTTATAAATTATGGATTAGATTTATTCTAAATAAAATCAAACAAATGTTGTGACTTCAAACAATCAGTTATATATGTAAATCTTTTTCAACAAAAATAAAAGAAAAATAGATTTAGGAATCACAAACATATTGCACACATAAATAGGGTTTAAATCATACATGAAACACTCCAAAAATAATAACTTCACATGAAATAAAATTAAAAAATTATTATGCAATTTAAAATGTAAATATCTTCCCTTTAAAATATAAATATCTTCCTTTTAAAAAACTCAACTACTTGCACAAAATTGATCACCAAAGAAAACAAAAAGATAAAAATGTGTATCATCCAATAAATAAACACATAGATGATCATAAATAAAATAAAAAACTAAAACAAATACACAGATCTTAAGCTGATAGAGATAATTAAATTAACTACGAGATCAAATAAAATAAAATACCATTAGATTAAAAAAAATTATTTACCACGTCCGCACGGATCATACCCTTTGTGATTGAAATTGAAAGTGAAATCTCACCGGCGATGGTGGAAGATATCGGAGAAGACGATGGTTTTAGAGCAGTGGATAATGTTTTTTTACAGGATAATCTTATTCACAATAACTCTCTCTCTCTCTAAATGTTTGAATCGACGTTCGACCCCATATTTCTTATATTTTTTCAAATTGGCCCATATTATCTCAAATGTTCTCACTAACCTATACATCTACGATGATTTTGATAGTAAATTAGTGATAGAAATTAAATCGTTTTTCAAATAAAATTAGATTCATTTTATAATCACCAACACTGAATCATCGAAGATGAATAATAGTAAATTCTCAACATTTGATTAGTATTCGGTTTTAGGTAAAAATAGATAAAAATACTGTGATTTATTTCGAAGTATTTTTTTTCTTTAAAAGTTCGGAGAATTCTAAATTCACAAAAATAACTTTCATTTTATTAGTATTCGAAGTAACTTTCGGACTATACAAAACTAACCTTATTTCGAAGTATTTATATTATTAGTATTGAGTTGGGTTAAAAAATATACTATTTCCTAAACTTTAAAATGACAAAAACTTAACTTTTAAAAACTAACTAATTGAATAAATAGTCAACAACAACAACAAAAAAATGCAAATTGTAGATCACTCACTAAACAAATATATAAATAAACATAAAATTAAGAAAGGAAAAAAAAACTTAAAAATAAACAATCCACATTTCTTAAACTAATAGAGACAAATCCATTAAAATCATACTAATAAAACTAAAATAATATTATACCAAAAAAAATTGAAACAAAATTTTGTACATAGGCGCGGATCACACACTATTACTATATAAAAGAGGCTCAACTCTCTCCGTCTTTTTGCCACGTCAGCAATGGAGAAGGTGACACCTGCCTTTTGAAAAAAATTCCTGTTATTCACAAAACAATCAGAAACATTAGTGAAGAAAAACCCTTTCTCTTCTTCAAAAACCCTTCCAGATTGCTGTTACTATCGGTCTCCTCCAGCCGAGGGGAAATCAAGCGAAGGGCGAATCACCAGAGATTTATTTTTGACGGGATCGGTTCGTCGTCTCGCGCAAATTCACCGATACCAGCTCTGTGCAGGAACGAGCAAAAACAAGCAATGAACGGCGCACTCAGGTCAGGTAGGTTCCGAAAAAATATGCTCGATCGAAATCCGCCTCAGATCATTTCGTCCGGTAAGATCTCTGGTGACCATCCACGGTGAGACCGTATCAGCGCAGAGGATGATTCGTGGATTAACCACAACAACACGACACCTTTGCCCATCAATCTGTAAGCTTTTCTTCCTTCAAATTCCTCTCTTTTGTGTAACTGTAAGATGTTTTTTTTTAGTTTTGCAGATATGAAATATCCTAAAAGTTATTTAAAAATACCAATTTTGTTTCCACATATATACCATCCCATCAATGTCCTGCCATCTTTATCTCGTCTCATGAAGGTAAGTTTGGCGCTTCAAAATCAATAGATTAACCCATGTGATCACCTGTTAATGTAAACTGACTGCGTTGCAGAGTACCATTGGGGAGGGTATGACTCGCAGGGACCATTCTGATGTTTCTAATCAAGTAAGACTTTATTTCTTGTGTCACTATTACCACCTTTGGTTGGTTTACGTAAGTTGTACCTGGAGAAATATATGCAAATAAGGCATACCCTTTTGAATTTTCGACAGTTGAGATGCCATCTGAGACATACAATGGCATGAATGTGCGCCTAAGGTAATATTAGATTCTTATCTGACATCAGATTCAAACAATTCTAAATTTTGCATATTGTAGTACATAATTTCTGTTTCTGTTAGCTTCAGGTATGTCTTCAAAGTAACAGTTACGCGTGGCTATGCTGGAAGCATCGTGGAGTATCATGATTTGTGGTATGTTTCTTCAATTTTTTGTTGTGTCTTTGTGGCATGATAGTATTTAAGATGGTATGTTTCATGGCTTTGAAACAGGTCCGTAACTATACTCCACAACCTCCAACTAATAACAGCATCAAGGTGGGTTCTAATATGATCCAAGTTTTTCATTTTTGGAAAAGAATCTAGAACCCAAACTTTTTTTTCTTTCACTCTCAATTTCCTGATTCCTTATCGCTTTTTTTTCATCAAGCTGATTTTACCTCCAGAGTTACTTGACCTCTGCTCTTCTTGATCTCCCCACATTCGTCTTAGCATTAGATATGCTTAATTCCATTGGACCCTTACCCGTTGTACAAATGGAAGTTGGAATCGAGGACTGTCTTCATATCGAATTTGAGTACAATAAATTCAAGTTCGAGTGATAAGGAAAATTAAAAACGGCAGCTGATTCCCTATGCTCTGGATGCAGGTATCACCTGAAAGATGTTATCCTAGGGAAAATATACTTTCTTCTCGTGAGAATCAAGATAAAGAATATGGATCTTGAAATCAGACGGCGAGAATCAACAGGAGCAGGAGCTAACACCTATGTAGAGACAGAAACACTAGCCAAATTTGAGTTAACGGATGGTGCTCCAGTTAGAGGTAATTCATCAAATTTCTCAAACTCACTCAGACCTTTTGCTCTTTTTTGTAACCTTGAGACATGGTGCAGGCGAATCATATTGTTCAACTTCGGTTCGGTTTGGTTTTGCCAAATTGAACACCCCTATGTGATATGCATTAGTCATTAGTTACATTCACATATGACATAAACAAGCTTTACTGAGTTGGCGCCAAATGCTTTCTGCAGCCTGCATCCATATCATGGGTGACAAAGCAACTGCTAGAGAGACGATGAAAAATGCAGGTGTTCCGTGGCATATGTGTGACATGTTGGTCATTGGCTATTAGACATGTATATATTGTCTATGTTTCTCCACTGTAATTAAAGTTCAGGTTCTAACTATGAACTTGTTTGATGTACTACCAGCTGCATGGATATCTATTGAATATTTGTACTAATGCTAAAATCAACCACAACCGACTTTATGGGTAATGTGTTACGCTCAAGCCTAATTTGATTTCAACAAAATATTCATACGAAAAGGATAAAATAATTATTTTGTTTTTAGCTAAAGTCCCAATTTTTTTTTTGTTTTGTGTTTTATATCAACTTATGCAAACATAAAAAAACTGATAATAAAAAATGATTAAAAAAATTTATGAAGAAAAACCCGCGCGTAGCGCGGATATTCATCTAGTGTAGAATAATTCTCACTCACGAAATCGTAACATTTGTCATCGTTAATTTAGATCTTGACATATGTCAATTTAATTAAAAAAATGAATTAAAGTAAATATTAAAAAGATTTAAAAAAAAAAGAAATCTTTAAAATAAAAAATAATAAGTAAGAAAAACTTACAATAAAGGAAAGTAACAAAATAAAACTTAAAATTTTATAATTTACAACCACGACCAATCTTAAAAAAAGAAAAATTGTGACACGTAGGATAATTCTCACTCAAGAGATCGCGACATATGTCAAAATAATAATATAAATTTTCCAATTGTTAGTTATTATTTTTTTAAAAAGAAAAAATAACGAAAAGGAAAAAGAATATTGTGTTTTATATAATGGAAAAAAATAACATTGAAAAAGTAAAGTAAGAGAAAAGTGTTAAATATAATTAAAAAAATACGATTTATCTTATTATATAAATCAAAATGTTTCAAAGTTAGTAATTCGATTTATCGCGATACGTGTCAAGTCAAAAAATCAGATTTTGACATGTGTTTAATAATTTTTCAATTATATTGTAGCACATTAAATTAACATTAATAAAAGTAAAATTTAAAATCGATTCATAATCCTAAAAAGTAAAGAGAAAAAATAGTAGTTATGTTTAGATTAAGAAAAATTAAATAAAAATTATAAATAAAGCCAAAGTTTTTTTTTCAAAAAAACCATATTTTAGTTTAGAATAAATAAATTAAATAGTATATTACAATCATAAAAAGAAAAGGAATAAAAGTATAAGTTTTTTTTTAAAAAAGAAGGAAAACCCATATTTAAGTTTAGAATAAGGAAATTAAACAATAGCTTACAATCTTAAAAAGTTAAAGTTTAAAAAAAGGAAAAAACAATTTGTATTTCTATTTAGATTAAGAAAATTAAAAAATTGAATACAATCATAAAAACAAAAAGAATTCTCATTCCCCACCTCTATATAACTAAATTGATAGCTTCTCAATTTCACAAAATAAAAAAAATCATAACATTTTTTGTCCATAAGCTGGTTATAATCTTTTGTCTAATTGAAGATATGATTACGTAAATAGAAATTTCATGTTACGTAAAGAGAAAAACATGAACGCGTTACGTGTCAAGTCAATCGATCACATGTGTATAAGAAATTTCTAAAAAAGGTTCAATTAGTTTTTGACACATAATATTAACAATAGAAGTATAAATTTATAATCGATTTATAATCTTAAAAAGTAAAATTACTAAACAAAAACTAAAAATAAGAAAAAGTAAATTTATCCTAAAAGGCAAAATTGATTTAAAAAAAGAATAATTAATAATTAATAATGGAAAATTTTAAAATTGATTAATAAAGAAACTTAAAATTTTGGAAAAACTAATAACCGATTCATAATTTTAAAGGTAAAATTACTAAAAATAATAATAATAAAAAATATTAAATTTATTCTGAAAGGCAAACTTAATATAAAAAAGAAAAAAAATCCTTATGTTTTCCATTTATATTAAGGAAACAATTAATTACTAATCCTAAAAGAATTTTTTTTTAATTTCTCATCTTTATGTAAACCATAATTAAGAAAGAGCAAATGGGCCATACCTCTGCTGTCATCTTACCAGTATCGAGTTCGATTCAACCTGCCTTTCATGTGTGGGATTATTTGGTTATTGGGTCGCCTGTTGTGGCCCAAAAATGATGACAAAAAAATGTAAATCACAACTTGGTAATATGTCAATTACACACCAAAAAATTAAAAGTTCAATAATCGTATCCAAAATTATTTACTGCATATGTTTCACCAAACTTTTCCTTCAATATATATATTTATTTCATCGAAAACTTTGTTTCTAAATTTATGTATTATATATTTTCACGAATAATCAATTTTTGTTTTCAATTTTTTTGTTTTTCGTTTTTTTTACGGGTTATAAAACATAAAATTACAAACCCGTATATACGCATGTACTTATCTAGTTATATGTATAAAGTCATTGTGTATCGAATGAGTTAACCATCGAGGTTTATAGATAAACCTTGAATAGAAACGTTTGTTCAAAAGACCATGTTTTGCTAAACAACGGGCTTATTTCATTTGAATGCCGTAAAATAACGTTGACAATATATAATTTCCAACCACTTTGATGTCTTTGCACAAATCCCCTACTTCGAAGACTTGTGTTGTGTCATTGATACAATGGACCAAAGTAACATTGACAATACTTATAATATAATATAATTCACTAAAAAAACAACATTGGTTCAAGCCACAAATATTATTTAAAAATACTAATCAACAAACTAAAAGATCACAAAGTTTTAACAAAATTTTAGATTTCAAATCAGCATGTTATGCTAGAGGTCTACTAGATATAGGTTTCGCAGGTTCCTGCAAATCTCCATATATGTAAAACTACACAAAAAAACATTATTTACTTTACCACAGTTTAATATTTAATACGTCTTTTTAGAGGAAAGTAAAAAGTCTTATCTATTGCAATGTAGTATAAAGTCATACCAACTTCGCTACAACACACATAAGTGAATCAGATCGAGTAGAAAACCATATCTAATACACTATATTATTTCTACTCTTATCTCAATAAACAAAAAATTACTTAATGTTAGTTAAAATTCATCAAATGTTTACTACTCTTTTTTGTTATCTAAAAAAAAGTATTTAATAGTAGTTAAAGTTCATCAAATAATTAATGTGAAATATCAAATTCAAAATCCGGGTATTATGCTATCGGATATACATTTTTAAAGGATAAAAAACAGTCCCTCAGACACAAAAATATACAAAGTAAATATATATAAAGCATATACTCATCGTGAGTCATTCCTTAATATAAAGAAAAATTTAACACTATGCAAACAAATTAACGAAAAATGGGAAAAATATTGAAAGATACGATATAAACATTTATTAAAACTTTTTTTTAGTTTTCTAAAATGTCAAACCATTATTTTCTATACATATGACATATATGCCAAACATGTTGAGAAAACATGTTAGTATTTTTGATAAGTTAGTTTTCAAATTAGGTAAAAATCAATTGATTTAATTTCATTTTACTTAACAAAATCTATAATCTTATAAGCAAATACAAGTAGGAGAAAATGACACATCATATTTAGATACATTTTTATAAAAAGAAAATTTATGTAAATCCATTATGCTTTAGATAATTTAAAAGTTACTAGCCAAAAAAAAAGATTAAACCAAATTATTAATATAGCGCGGATGAAAAACCTAGTAATATTAACAATAGAAGGATAAATTTATAATCAATTCATAATCCTAAAAATTAAAATTACTAAACAAAAACCAAAAAAAAAAAAGTAAATTTATCCTAAAAGCCAAAGTTGATTAAAAAAAGAAAAAATAATAATTAATAATGAAAAATTTTAAAATCGATTAATAAAAACCTTTAAAATTTGGAAAAATAAATAACCGATTCATAATCTTAAAAGGTAAAGTTATTAAAAAAATTAAAAATTAAAAATATTAAATTTATCCTAAAAGGCAAAATTAATATAAAAAGGAAAAAAAATCCTTAGTTTTTCCATTTATATTAAGAAAACAATTAATTACTAATCCTAAAAGAAAAACAATTCTAATTTCTCACCTATATGTAAACCACAATTTGGTAGTATGACAATTACACACCAAAAAAATTAAAAGTCCAATAATCGCATCCAAAACTATTTACTGCATATGCTTCACCAAAGTTTTCCTTCAAGGTATATATTTATTTCATCGAAAACTTTGTTTCTAAATTTATGTATTATATATTTTAACGGGTAATCTAATTTTGTTTTTCATATTTTCGTTTCTATTTTTTTTTTCACTGGTTATAAAATATTAAATTACAAACCCGCATATATATAAAGTCATTGCGTATCGAATGAGTTAACCATCGAGGTTGATAGATACAACTTGAATAGAAACGTTTGTTCAAAAGACCATCTTTTGGTAAACAACGGGCTTATTTCATTTAGATGCCGTAAAATAACGTTGACAATATTTCATTTCCCACCACTTTGATGTCTTTGCACAAATCCCCTACTTCGAAGACTTGTGTTGTGTCATTGATACAATGGACCAAAGTAACATTGACAATACTTCATTGCCCACCACTTTATGTCTTTGCACAAATTGCCTACTTCGAAGACTTTGTGTTGTGTCATTGATACAATGGACCAAAGTCTTACAATCTCCTTCGAAAATAACCTATATTCATTCCCTTATAAGGTGAACACTTTGAATGGCCATTAACTGAGTTGTTGATGTTAGATTATCTTTCTCAAAACATTTGTGTTATAAATTTTTCGGCTGAGTTTGTTACTATGTCTGTGTTAGCCGTAGCTTTTTTTGTTTTCAGAGCTTGTTGTTGTTTCATTTCTAACTTCTCTGCTGAGACTATGTTAAGTTTAAAAAGAAGAAGTAGAAATTGGTAATATCAAAAATCTCATTTATTTATATCAATTTATGAACAAAATCTTGGAAAAGTTTACACTAGCTGTGACTCTAACAATGAACTCTGGTACTTGCAATTTCTTTCAACAATATCTTGGAACCGATCGATATCGTATCATGTATAAGAAATTTAGCATCTCAAACTAAAAAAAAACAAATTGTGACGAACAATCTAGTGCGAAAGATCTAGATCTAAGCAATTCTTAACTAAGGTTACCACCAGATTTCTTGGCATTTTTGCTAGCATGAATCTTAGCATAAATCTCCTTAGTCCTATAAGCCAAAACAAGATCTAAACCAACTCCAATAACAGAAGCTAAAGCCATGACCAAGAAGATGAGACGGTAGCAATGAGCTCCTACGCAAGTGTTGCCTCCACCAGGAGTTGGTGTGGCCTCTGCATCGTAGAGGAATCCGGCGAGGAGACCCGAGAAGAGGAACGAGCCGAGTGGCAGGTTAAGTACTAAGATGTTATAGATGAGACCATAGTATTTGAGACCAAAGAGTTCTGATGCTGTGGGTACGGTTATGGCTAGACGGACACCGTAACAAACTCCGACCACCATTGAACCGATGTAGAGGGAATTGGGCACAGCTAAAGCCATTAGTAGATACCCTACGGCCATGAGGATTTGAGACGCTGCGTTCCATAGTGGTCTTGGTGTTCCAGCTTTCCTATAGAATTAAGAGAGAGAAATTACACTCTTTTGGGTAGTTAAGTATCAAATCAACAATGCTTATTGATTTGATTAAAAATCAGTAAAATGTTAAATTTTGTAAAGAATCTAGATGTGGATATTCACGTGATGAGGAATTAAAGAGTGTGGTCCAAATAAAGGAAAAGTGCAAGATATTGGATTTGGACATGTCGATGGACAAGAACAAAAACTAGTTTTTTTTTTGCTAAATGGTAAATATTCATTAAGATAATGAAAATGTTTAGGTTTTACAACATTTTACAACATGCTAAATGGTAAATATTCATTAAGAACAAAAACTAGTTAAATGAATCAAACATTAAGATCTAAAAGATCCCTTTTTCTTTATGTGAAAAGTCATTGACGGGAGAAAAATGTAGACAAACCCAAAAAGCATTAATTGAATTTTGTGTGTCCATGTATGTGGATGCAAAAATTATATACGTCACGTTATAGCTTTGTAATATTAATGTTAGAACGAGAAGTAAAAGTTTAAATGGTAGCTTCGTACGAAACATACCAAACACACCATATTGAATAGTAAGTTGCGTATACAATTGTATAGAACCTGTAATGTTCATAAATTTGGTAAGTGCTGCTAATCGGAAGAGGGTCTAGAACCTAAACAAATAATCAGTTATGGTATCGGAAATATTTAATTAATGTACAGTAAAAAAATTATATATATATATATTTAGAAAAAAAATTTAAAGTAAAATAATTTGAGGGAAAAATAAATATTTGACTCATGTTCCTTACATTCTATTCCAAATCTTTTAGTATTTTTGATGTGGGATTTTAACAGACTATCAAAATTATGGCTTTTCGAAATGTATTTCGAACCGAATTTCACTCTATGACCGATAGTAAATCCTATTCGAGCAACTCACGGGTCAGGATCAAACTCAAACCCAAACCTTATTTCACAAAAAACTGTTTTTCTTATCTGTTGGAGGTGGGCTTAGCACCCCTAATTAGCTAGGCTCATCTCAGCAAATAAGGCCCGCCTGGCCAGAATCAGCCAGAAGCCGGCGTTTGACCAAGGACGGCACCGAGCTTGCACCCCGAGCTTCCATCCCGAGCCCGCACCCCGAGCTTCCATCCCGAGCCCGCACCCCGAGCTTCCATCCCGAGCTCGCACCCGAGCTTCCATCCCGAGCCCGCACCCCGAGCTTCCATCCCGAGCCCGCACCCCGAGCTTCCATCCCGAGCTCGCACCCCGAGCTTCCATCCCGAGCCCGCACCCCGAGCTTCCATCCCGAGCCCGCACCCCGAGCTTCCATCCCGAGCTAACATTGATGCCGCACGAAGATGTACTGTTCACGACATGCCTCACACTGTTCACGGGGACTGTTCACGACCTGTCCGTTACTGTTCGCGACCTGTCTCGTCAACATCACATCATCCCCGAATCGCGGAAAGCCTCCTACGCGGTTCTTGCTATATATACCCCCTCACACGGATTCGCTTAGAGATATCTGGACCGGGACTCACCGACCTTAAAAAAACAAAAACAAAAAAAACAAAAAAAAATTTGCTCGACGCCACTCCTCACCGTTCGAAATTTCCGGAGCTCCGTCACCATCGCCGCACCTGCAACAAATCAAGCCGACGATGGTCCAGATTCAGACCCAACGTGATGCATAAATCGAAGCCCAATCTCCTCCTTCCTCACAACCATCTCTTGGCGGTGAATCCGAGCAGATCCGATCTACTCAAATCCAGCGAACCACCGGCGAAGACCTGCATCTTCCGCTGCAACACCGCATCTCCGACCAGAGTTGTCTCCACCTTCGGCGCCGAAGCCCACACCTTCTCCTCTCTATCCATTCTCCGACTTCGCAGCCCACGTTCGCTGCTCAACTTCTCCGTCACAAGGACCGTTCAATCGAGACTCAAGTCACGAATCCGCCAACTCACCGTCACTAGCCTCGACAACCAATCAGCTCGCGGATTCAATACGAGCTCGTCAAGCTCAGCCTTCGCCGCCGTCAAGCCACCTCCGTCCGCGACATCCTTCGCCGACCACCATCTCGGATCTATTCCCTTGCTCCGCCATGGCCGCCGCCGATTTTCTCCGCCACCACCGACCTACGCGACGCGAAGGAGGAAGTCAGTTTCCAAAATTGGGCTAGAGCACATATTTGGCCCAATAGATAATGGCACCAAAAAGGGTAATGGGCCTAAAGCCCATTAGGAAGAAAACGTAGAAGAAAGAAGGAAATTGGTTGGTTTAATCCACAAACCAAGCGAGACGGAGTCCAATTGATTCGCTAACCGATACCAATATCACAATTCGTCTACCGAACTTTCTAAAATCAGGTATCTCCTATTAAAGAATTCGATTCATTATTCGAACTTATATTTTCTAGTTAGATTTAATCACAAGATCCGTTTCCCTAAGCCGAACTCCAAGAACAGCAGTTCGTGGTTGTAGTTCGTCGATCTGACAGTGAGGCAGTTCGGGGTCGCAGTTCGTCGGTCTAACAGTTAGGTAGCTCGGTCGCAGCTAGCTCATCGCGCAGTCGCAGTTCGCCGACCTCAACAGCTCCGCCTAATTAACGACCACAGCTCGCCGACCTCCTACTCGCCAAGCTCATGATCGTAGTTCTCCGACCGCGCGACTCGCTGACCTTGTGGTACGATAAATAACTAACCGATTTTTGAAATTAAACGACTCGGAATCATAGCTCACCGGCCTCGCGCCTAACTAACAAACGCCGAGCTCAGCCTCAAGCGCAATCTTGTATCTTTAGCCATTTTTTTTGCAGATCGTAGCTCGTCGATCTGACAGTGAGGCAGTTCGGAGTCGCAGCTCGGTCGCAGCTCGCTCATCGCGCAGCCGCAGTTCGCCGACCTCAACAGCTCTGCCTAACTAACGACCACAGCTCGCCGACCTCCTACTCGCCGAGCTCACGGTCAGTCCTATGACTGCACAACCCGCGGCCCACCGACCACGCAGCTCGCTGACTTCGCGGTCTAGCAATTCACACACGTCCGTCTATTGCTCCCGCCTAACGAGACCCAGCAGTCAATCCTAAGATCTTGGAGACCGACCTGAGATGCGCCGAGCTAACAAGGATCAACTTCGATGCATTCGCTACACCTTATGACACCGAACTGGGGGGGGGGGCTTATTGTTGGAGGTGGGCTTAGCACCCCCAATTAGCTAGGCTCATCTCAGCAAATAAGGCCCGCCTGGCCAGAATCAGCCAGAAGCCGGCGTTTGACCAAGGACGGCACCGAGCTTGCACCCCGAGCTTCCATCCCGAGCCCGCACCCCGAGCTTCCATCCCGAGCCCGCACCCCGAGCTTCCATCCCGAGCTCGCACACCGAGCTTCCATCCCGAGCCCGCACCCCGAGCTTCCATCCCGAGCCCGCACCCCGAGCTTCCATCCCGAGCTCGCACCCCGAGCTTCCATCCCGAGCCCGCACCCCGAGCTTCCATCCCGAGCCCGCACTCCGAGCTTCCATCCCGAGCTCGCGCCCCGAGCTAACATTGATGCATCGCACTGTTCACGGGTACTGTTCACGGGTACTGTTCACGACATGCCTTGCACTGTTCACCAGCACTGTTCACGACCTGTCCGTTACTGTTCGCGACCCGTCTCGTCAACATCACGTCATCCCCGAATCGCGGAAAGCCTCCTACGCGGTCCTTGCTATATATACCCCCTCACACGGATTCGCTTAGAGATATCTGGACTGGGACCCCCGACCGCGGAAGGATCTCGCATTTATTACTCTCTCAATGAGAGGACTTTTGATTTTGGCCACTTTGCCTACTAAAGTACCCGACCTCTCTCTCTCTCTCTCTCTTTGTAACAAGACAGCAATTTAGAACGCCGAACTGGACGTCTTTCGGAACCAGTTCGTAACTCTAAATTGTTCACTTCTCTCATCATCAATAAAAAGATCACGGCCCACGGCCTGTCCAAAATATTCCCGACCTGCCTCAAATTGTGGTTGACTCTCTAATTAACGAAAATCTCGCATCTCACTCCGTAATCAATCTCTTAATCCTCATTAGTGATCCCTGGGATCAACATTATCGTTGTTTACTATTCACATGCGGATATTTGTTGTTGTCCATTGCTAAGATGGTTAAAAGAAAATTAAAAAAAATTGAAGAAAGGAGGAAACGTACTTGAGAAAGTGCTCGGAGAGAGTACCGGAGAAAATGCGACCGAAAAATCCCCAAATACTAGTCATGGAGACGAATATTGAGACATCTGTGTAACCAAGCGCAAGCCCGATCTGACCCATATTGTTCATCACGGCCAAACCAGTTCCTACACCACACAAGAACGATACAAACAGCACCCAAAAGTCAACGGTCAACATCGCTTCCATTATCGTGTGTTCTTCTCCCAAAACCGGCCTCTTCCTCTCCGCCACAAGATCCTCCTCTATCGCAGTGGTTACCTCCTTCTCCGCCGCGATCTCTGATCTTAGCAACGGTTCTTGGATCTGTCCTTCCACGTCTTGTTCACCGCGGTTCAAGCTTCGGATGAATGAGTAGAAAGGTATGGCGATTGGAGAAGCCAAGAGGAAGAGAAGAATGGAGGCGAAAACGACCGAGAACACTCCGGTTTTGATTCCGATGATGTCGTAAGACTGAAGGTAGACGGCGACGACGACTGCTACGATGTTGAACACTGCGAAGTATCGAGTCTCTTCGTTCTCCTCGGCGCCGGAAGAAGCCGGAGGGATCTCTCGGAGGAAGAAAACCGCCGTGAGACATACGGCGAAAGGCACGACGGCGAGTAGAACAAGAAACGACGCAGGATCGTTTGAGAACAGAGCAGTGCAGAGATCGGTGAAAATAGCAGTGCTCAAGCCGACGTATCCTTTCAAGATCCCGGAGACTGGACCACGGTTTCGCCGGAAATTTCGTATGCAGGTCACCAGAACCGCCGTGTTCATCCACGTCGTGCTGTTCCCTCCCATACAGAGGAATACACACATCTGAAAATTCCAAACACACAAATCTCAAAATCTCGCCATAGTTTTTTTTTTTCCATTTAATAAACCATACGAGTATCCAATGTCAAATTTTAAATATTTCGATTTAAAGAATAACCTTCCGTCTCAAAAAGAGACCGTACCCGGAGCATAAAGGAACCAACCATTTGTGTTACCACTAGACCACCTGGCCGACCCTGATTCCAAGCAAAACAAGTATGGGTTTGCGACCATTATTTTTATAAAAAAAATCGGTAGTTAAATTTCAAAAGTCTCTTTTAGTTTAGTGGTAAAATTATAAAAAAAAATTAAAAAATTAAAAAAATTCAAAACTTAATATAGTAAAACTGTTCAATTTTTTTAGCCAGCTCTTTGATAATCTTGCCATAGTTGCATAAATGTTAAGATTTTCTAAATTCAATCATTTTATTGTTGATCCAGACTTTGTAGCCTAATGGTTTGTACTATTGTCGTTACTCGAGTTAATGTGTGAGTTGCAGATAACAAAAAAAAAGAGAGAGAAACTAAATTGTTAGTACCTGCCAATAAGGGAGCGGGGTGATGGTGCGGCTAACGACGAGCCATTGTACACCATAGCCAAGAAGACCTTCGAAACAGCCGATAAGGAGGATGACTGGAGTAGGAACACGGTCAGAGGCGAGGCCAGCGAGGATTCCGAAGGCTTTTCCGACGTCTTTAGCGACGGAGAGGTTGTTGAGCTGGAGCTGGTTGAGGTTCATGAGGGACTTGAGAGCGCCGGAGTAGTTGGAGAAGGTGTAGTTGTTGCCGGAGATGGCTTGAACCCAAACCGCCGTCACGAATCCAAGCCATTTCAATGCAGAAGAAGTAGAGGAAGATCTCTGGATTCCCATTGTAGAAGAAGAAGAAGACTGTGCGTCGTGGAGGTTCACCTTATGGGCGGTTATATATAGAAGAGAAAGACGAAAGGTTTAATTATTTGGTTTTAGACATTTTTGTGAACAAATAATTTTAAAAATGTTTGTTTATTTTAATTGTACATGTGGGATGAGAACAGAAAAAGTTTGACAAAAATAAGAAAACAGAACAGATAAAGTACGACATGTGGAATATTAAAAAGACGGTGTGTTCATACTTCATATATTGTATTTTTCTCAGTCGTTTAAAAAAAAAATACTAATGAATACAGGTGGTGGCCAACTAGGCTAAATTCCTCGCCGTTGCTGCTTGATTAGGCTACTTGAAATTGAATATGATCAATTGAGAAAATTATCATGAACCGAACTATATTAAAAGGAAGGGATCAAAATGGTTCTTTTTTAAAAACATTTTGGATACCTGAACTGAATCAGAGCCGAACGAATATCTGAATGGATACTGAAATATCTGAAATATAGGTATATGCCCAAAAATAAGTTATACTATTAAAATTTAAAATAACCGAAATACTCAAAATATACAAATGTCCTTAGTTATATTTGTCAAAAGCAAACAATTTTTTTTTTGAAAAATTGAACTAAATCTCATTAAAATAAAACAATTTTTTTAGTTTCTTCGGATAGCTCGGATAAAAATATCGGGTAATTCGGATAAACCGAATATTTTTATGGATAATTCGGATAAGAATATTTGATCCAAACCAAATCCAAATATATTTATCTTTGTCGGTTTTCACTTATATTACAAGAATCGACCAAACCCAAAACCTACCCAAACTGAACTGCATTTTTTTGTTCCTATATAGGTACTAAACATCCCTATCCGGATTACATGAAGCCCGAAAAACCAACCCGTACCGATCCGATAACCCTGATGCCCAAACCAAATTATATAAAAGTATGTGTATAAAACGATGTATTCTAGTGGTTTATATTAGTGTCGATATTAGTGTCGATATTGACTCGCTACCTAAATATAAACTTGGTAGATTGCATGTTGTTAGTACACAGAATATTAGATAGATGATATTATTAAAAGTGGGTCGTTGATGTGATGAAACAAGGAGATTTAGTTATACGGTAAACTCCAACGAGGCTGACTAATTAATAAATATTAATGAGAAGTTGTGCTCGGAAACGAGATGCTCCAAGAAACGTACATGACTGATGATATTGGCATCTTTTGGGACAGCTCTCATCAAAATTCAAATCTTATTTTAATGGTTATAATGCCAAAATGGGAATAATACGTAAAATAATAATAGTAGGTGGCCAAACTAGGCTAAATTGCTCGCCTTTGCTGCTTAGGCTACTTGTTCTTTTGAAAGGCATTTCTAACTGGTTAATAGGGCTCTTCACCTCACCAACTCCATCTTAAAGGATGTCTGAAATTTTTATAAGAGTATTAGAGACTATTGATTTAGATAAACCAGAGACTATTAGTTTAGATAAATTGGTTATATAGATTTTCGGTTTATTGTTGTTAACAAAAAGCTTCTAAATACTCTAATATATCATTTTATCATCTCTTCACCCTCCCATGTTGAGAGCAACATCGATCTGCTGTCGCGATGGGCAATCGTCAATGACCCTCGTCATGGCTGAAGCCGATGTATTTACAAGCTCCATATAAGCACTATCATTTTCAAAAGTCTTCAATTATTTTTAATCTAAAACCTAAAGACATTATTTTGTCAATGTATGAATTAAGGAAGATCTATACAATATACATACACATGCGACAAAATCACATTCTTAGATTTAGTCTAACTAGCGACCATTTCCGCTAATGTTCTATTTTTGGACCATTTGTAGTAGATTAGAAATTTTAACCAAGAATAGGTACAAAACATTCCATGAAAAGTATTCTAAATCCATAAAGAATAATTAATCTCATAAATAAAGTAAAACAACATTTTCTAAAATAAGTGCAAAATTTTTCGTTTTGGTATAGCAAAGTCTAGATAGAGTCAATCAGACATTCAAACTCGATAAAAATTCATTAAACGTCATTTTTTTGGGTATGAAACTGCTTCGAGATATATTTGTAGGAGACATATCATGGACAGAAAAGGTTTGTTGATCCAAGAGAAGACCGAACCACTCGGGTTTTTGGCTTCTTTGATATCGTGAAGGGGTGGTGAAAATAAGGTACAAGGAGAAGAATATCTCTTTTCTTATTAATTAAAAAAATGTCTTGCAAAGTGAAACTACTTATGCAACTCCCGAGTTGATAAGCTCAAATCTAAAGATGTCTAATCTAATCTAATCTAATAGGATAGAAACAAAATAATGTGGAGGTTATACATTTTCGGACTCAAAACTAACAAGCTAGAACCAAAATAAAGAGAAAGTCCAAACACTAAACGAAAAGGCCAACAAGTAAAGGAGATGCTACATCCGATTTCTCAGGATAAAATAAAAATTTAACCACAAATCTATATTGATATCATGTACCACGCATACGACACCAAATGCTTAACGTTTAACACATCACTTATGTGTGTTTATCCAAAGGAAAGCGTAGCCGATAAACATTGTTGTTGATCTATTCAATGATCTCCATAACAAGAATCTTTAGTAGTTATGAAGAGAATTCTTATTGATTATGATGTCAAGGCAATGTCTTATATACAATGTGAAAACCAGAATTTAAATTGACAAGGCTAATATATACGATGGTCCAAATAGGCCCAATACCCCCCCCCCCCCCCCCCCCCCCCCCCCCCCCCTCAAGGTGGAGTGTGGAGATCGAGAGCACCCAGCTTGAGAAGAAATGCCTCGAACTCTTTTCGTCCCAACGCCTTCGTCATAATGTCAGCCAATTGAGAAGTAGTGGAGACATGTTTCGTAGCTATGGTTCCTCGAATGATTTCATCGCGGATGAAGTGACAATCTGATTCTATATGCTTGGTCCGAGCATGAAAAACAGGATTCGCCGCGAGCTGGATGGCGGATTGGCTGTCGAAATAGAGCGTGATGGGTGCAGAACAGTCAACACCGAGACTTATGAGCAATTCTCGTATCCAAAGTACTTCACAAACCGTGTCAGCCATAACTCTGTATTCCGCTTCAGCCGAATATCGAGAGACCACATCATGTCTCCGTGTTTTCCAAGACAAAGGAGAACCACCGAGTTGAAGGAACCAACCCGTCAATGAGCGTCGTGTCACCGGACAGCCAGCCCAATCAGAGTCACACCAAGCCGAGAGAGTTAATTTCGTATTAGAGCGAAGGAGTATACCTTGACCAGGGTTATTCTTTAAGTAACGAACCACTCGGAGTGCGGCCTCCCAATGTGCCGGTTTCGGGTTAGCCATGAATTGAGAAAGAATGTGGATGACATAAGATAACTCAGGTCGTGTAGTACCAAGGTAAATAAGGCGTCCAACCAAGCGACGATAGCGTGAAGGATCAGAAAGTGGTTCACCTCCTGCCAAAGCCAACTTATGATTTTGCTCCAAAGGAAACAAAACTGGTTTTACTCCCAAAAGTCCCATCTCAGAGATAATATCAATCGCATACTTACGTTGACACAAATACATTCCTTCGGGACTGCGGACAACTTCAATGCCCAGGAAATACTTCAAAATGCCGAGATCCTTCATGTGGAAACAAGAACTTAAGTAATCTTTGAATCCATTTATAACATCAAGAGAGCTTCCAGAAATAATAAGATCGTCGACATAAACAAGCACTTGAAGTACAACGCCATCTCTGTCAAACGTGAAAAGAGAGTAATCCGAGATATTCTGCTCAAAACCATACTCTTTTAAAGTTGTACCGAGCTTTTCAAACCAACATCGTGGAGCTTGCTTTAAGCCATAAAGAGATTTGTGCAAACGACAAACCTTCTTGTTGTCTTTAGAACGAAAACCCGGAGGTAATTGCATGAAAACCTCTTCGTGAAGATCACCGTGAAGGAAAGCGTTGTGAACATCCATTTGATGAACTTCCCAATTATTGCATACCGCACGTTGAAGAAAAACACGAACAGTAACCATTTTTGCGACTTGTGCAAATGTTTCTGAATAGTCCTCACCCTCGGTTTGATGATTACCGAGAACAACGAGTCGAGCTTTGTGTCGCTCAATAGTCCCATCAGCTTTGAATTTTATCTTATATACCCATTTACAACCAAGTGCTTTCTTTCCCGGGGGAAGATCTTCTACTGTCCAAGTGCCTTGATCTTCTAAGTACACTACTTCATCGGACATAGCATCACACCAAACTTCAAATTCAACAGCATCTTTGAAGTATTTTGGTTCAGCACCCGATGAGATGGCAAAAAGGAAAGCCTGATGATTTGCAGAAAAACGTGAATTTGATAAGTAATTGTCCAACGGATACGGAGTGACGGAGGGAAATAGTTCAGAAAGAACTTTCAATACAAAGTCTGCAAGTTTCTTTGGCCGTTGTTTGATTCGATGACCACGGCCCAGTTCTTCATGTAACACAGCGTCATCCCTGTGTAACACAGAATCGGAGGAGAGAAATTCAGACACAGCATCGGGGGTGCCTGAATTTTGCAGGTTCATGGAATATGAATTTTGCAGGTTCGTGACATCTGGAGAAGATAAACTTGCAGAATTCAGATTCGAAGAAGAATCAGAGAAGAGCTGAGAGGATTCCGGCACAAACAGGTCGTATTGCTCGGGAGAATCACTCGAAATCAGAGTAGTCTCTATGGCTGGAGAGGGAACAACAATAGGCAAAGGAGGTATCGGTGTAGCAGAATCGGCAAGGTCAAATATATCCCGATCGTCATTCTCAAGGGATCGTATCTGAACAGATGATGTTGGAGAAGAAAAGGCATGCAATTTTCCTGATATGAGAAGGGAAAAACAGTTTCACAGAAGATAACGTCCCGAAAAACGGAGATAACTCCAGTTTCGATGTTATATACTCGCCATCCTTTCTTTGCAAAGGGATATCCGAGAAATATAGATGGATTGCTGCGGGAAGCAAACTTGTCACCGCCGTGTTTCTGGTTATGAACGTAACAAAGGCATCCAAAAACACGCAGGTGAGTCATTGGAGGAGGACGATCATAGACAAGCTCAAAAGGAGTCTTCCCATTGAGAATTTTGCTCGGTGTACGATTGATTAAATAAGCAGCAGCAAGAGCACATTGTCCCCAAAATTCAGTGGGTAAATGAGCTTGAAATCGGAGAGCACGCGCCACATTGAGAATGTGACGATGCTTGCGTTCTACGCGGCCATTTTACTGAGGAGTTCCAACACAAGATGTCTCGTGAATGATGCCTTTCTGAGCGAAGAAATCAGCCAAACAAATAAATTCAGAACCGTTGTCACTCCGAACAATTTTTACTTGACGAGAAAATTGTCGTTCAACCAGTGCGAGGAAATTTTTGAGATGAGTAGGAGCTTCTTGTTTAGAAGGTAGTAAGTATATCCAAACAGCGCGGGAGTAGTCATCTAGAATTGTGAGAAAGTAGCGAGATCCACAAAGAGCAGTAGTTCGGTAAGGGCCCCAAAGATCACAGTGTATCATCTCAAAAACCAACGTTGTTTTATTTCTACTCAAAGGAAATGAATCTCGTGTTTGTTTTGTACGAATACAAATGTCACACGTCTTGGAATCAAAATGACTACTACTAAAATCAGAAAATTGCAACGACTCCAAAGCTTTAGAAGACGGATGTCCCAAACGACAATGCCAAAGCTCCATAGGTTGAGTATGCGTCCCAAGCATCGCCGCAGCAACAGCCACGCCTCTAAAAAAATACACCCCGTTCCTCTGCTCACCCGCTCCAATCAGCGTCCTCGTGATGCGGTCCTGAACAATACATAGTTTATCAGTAATATGAAACACACATCTGCTGTCTCTGGTCAACTGTGAAACTGAAATGAGATGGCATTGAAGACCATCAACAAAGAAGACACTTTGGAGACTAATCGATGAACCCAACTGTGATGTTCCATATTTAAATGATGTCGTATATCTTCCATCAGGAAGTTTTATCAGAACTGGTGCCATATCTGTCAAATTACTCTGAAAATCGATGCTGCCTGTCATGTGGTTAGAAGCACCTGTATCGATAATCCAAGATTCGAGAAAGTGTATACCTGTAAGTCGTTCACTCGGCACTGATTTTCGTTCCTCAAGCATCCTCACCAAAGTTTTCCATTGTTTGTCATTTAACCCGCTAATTCCCACTCGATCTGCTGCGGTGAAATTGGCTTGAGCAATCGAATTTTCTGCACCGGTGAAAACATGATTGGCTCGAGCAGAATCTTATGCAGCTCGTGCTTTTGGTTGAGTCGTCGGTGCAGGTAGTAATCCACGTCCAACACCATTATTCTCAGACGGACCACGATTATATGGAGATCCAAACTTGCTGCGATTTTTCTCGCCAAACCAAGGAGGAAAGCCAATCTGTCTGAAGCAGTTTTCAGACAAATGTCCTTGTTTACCACAGTAAGTGCACAAAATCGAGCCTCGGCCTCTGTTTTCCAATCCAGTTCGGGGCTGTGTTGTTTGAACAACAAAGCTTAAACCATCAATACGTTCTTCATTCAGACGTGCACCAAGTTTTGATTCTTCATCTTGAACATGAACATTATATGCCTCATCGAGAGTAGGCAAAGGATTTCGAGAAAGAAGATTAGATTTCACACCTCCATAAATTGATTCATCAAGTCCCATAAGGAATTGGTGAAATTTGTCTTCCTCACGCTCCTTTTGAATCTCAACCGCTGTTTTTGCCCGTTGATAATCGGACAGGCTGGTCCACAATTTCGTGAGATTGCCGTAGTACGCATCGATAGCGATTCCCTTTTGGCGACAATTCGCGAGCTCCGCCTTAAGACGTTGAACACGCTGGCTGTTTTTAACTGAGAATCGCTTCTGAATATGAGACCAGAGATCATGTGAATCATCGCTGTGTGAGATCGAAGAACGCAGTGATTCTGCAATGGTAAGCTTAATCCATGAAACCACTAGTGCGTTATTCGCACACCAATCTTCATAATCAAGTGAGTTTTCTGCAGGACGTGGGATTGAGCCGTCTGCAAAACCAAATTTCTTACGAGCTTGAAGAGCAAGACGCAGATTTGTAGACCATTCGTCGTAGTTAGGTCCACGCAGCAGAGGTTGAGAGATGAGAGTTCCAGGATTGTCGCCGGAAGTAAGATTATATGGAGAGATTGTTCTTCTCACATATTCAACGCGTCCTGTGTCAATGCGTTGAGAAATTCCATCACTTGACCGAATCACGCTGCTATCGTCTGTCATTAAGGTAGATTAAATCTGAAACAGAGTAAAGAATAGAAGAAAGAGAGAGAAGTCCGAAACAGAGATTGTTTGGTTTGAGAAGAAATTTCGAAGAAGGAGGAAAAAGAGTTTAACGGCGGAAGAATTAAGTAGATCGATAACCAATAAACTTTTTAGGTTATTGGCTTTGATACCATGACAAGAATCTTTAGTAGTTATGAAGAGAATTCTTATTGATTATGATGTCAAAGCAATGCCTTATATACAATGTGAAAACCGGAACCTAAATTGACAAGACTAATATATACGATGGGCCAAATAGGCCCAATACTCCAAAAAGCCAACTTTGCGAGCCTTCATCTTATAATAAGTGTTTGGTGAAACCAATATTTCGTAAAAATTGTTTAGATCGTCTAAACTGTTTAGGTGGACAAAACACTTAAGTTGCCTAGATTATTTAGCAGCCGTCTACTCCATTAAATTCTGTCTAATTACTGTCCAACCCATCGAATATAACCAATTTTAGTAAAATCCAAACGGCCAACGTGACGACTGTCTAAGAGCATCTGTATTGATGAGACAAGGTGTCTCACCAAAAACAAACATTATTATTATTATTTTTAATTAAGTAATGGTTAAGTAATGAACTTTTTTTTTAAATGGACCAATCCTAAATCTTCACATGTGATTTGGGATGTTTCAACTTTTTTTTTGGTGTCTCAAATAGACACCCTCAATCCCTCTTTCTTGTTTTTTTTTTATTTTTTTTTATTTGTTTAATGGAGGGTATCTCAACACTCCATTGCAAATGCTCTAATCGCTTTTTGAATACTGTTATGAATACTGTTATTAACATTCTTTAAAAAAAAATGTTATTAATAGAGAAATTGATACATTTTTTACAATGGATTACTATATTTCAAATGACGTAGATTCACCATAAATTTTCAGCGGAACATTCAATTATAACGCAAAAATTATTAAAAATGTAAAGAATAGTGCTAAATACCCAAATTCATTTTACTTTATCTTAATATACAAAACTATATGTGGCCATATCCACGTTGTAGCCGTCGTGTTCAAAATATCCAAAAAGGGAGATTGTTTTAATATTTGGGGTTGAATTGTATACAGCTAGTAGTCAGATAGACAACTCCACGATAATGAAACTACTATGTTAGATAAATAAAAAAAATATTAAAATGTGGCGGAGAAAACTACATTGAAGTTCTTTAATAATTAAAAAAAAAATCTACACTGAAATTAATAGTATCATATGTTGATCCGAATATCCGATCCCATAATGAAGACAAATTTGTTAATGATACCTTCGATGCTGCAATTTTCATGCGCTTATAAATTATAATATCACTGTTGCCACTTGCAAGGTTCATAACACCCGTATGTATTACTTGGTAGGTAACAAATCTGCGTTTTTATTGACGTATGTAGTAATATATTAATAGAGAAAAGAAAATTGGCATAATGCGGTGAAAATTTTAATGACGTAAATAAGTTAGCTAGTTGCTTATGATAACTCGACGGATCACATGACTTTTGTGTTAATGATGTATCATTCAAATTTCTACCTCGGAAAATTAGAATTCGATTCCGGAAAAGGAATCTGAGAAACGGCTACCACATCCAAATAAGACAACATACACGCAAATTACTCAATTATGCCATGAAAAAATAGTGACAATAAATAACAATATCGGGTTCAATGAGTCTGATAATTAGAATGAATACAATATAAATCTCTTAACGAGTAACCATTGGAAATAGTCTAATGATAGTATAAGGGGGGTTGTTGTCTTGTGCTCTGGGTTTAATTGCTCTTTGAAACATAAGATTACTATTTAAATTGGAATATCTAAAATCTGATTTCGGATATTGAAGAGATTAAATGTCGATGTTCCAGAACGCTTAGAGCATTTGTATTGAGACATCCACATTAAACAAAAAAAAAAGCAAGAGAGAGAGGGTTGAGGATCCAAAAAAAGTTGAGACAAATCATACATGGCGATTTGTGATTGATCCAATTTTTTATTTATTTAATTTTTTTTTATTATTTAATTAAAAAAAAAATTTGGTGAGATTTAAAAAAAAACATATATCTCTATAATATTATCTTTAATTTCAGCATTTGTTATGTATTTTTAAGTTTATTTTACTTTGCAATATTTTTAAATAAAAATTTTAGTCTTTAAATAATTATGACATAAAAAAATACGTATAGTGTCACATGCATATATGTTGATAGTTGATAATATGTACGATAAATACATTGCTAAATTAATAAAAAATAAAAAATATAAATATTTAATATTTAATAGATCAATTTGTAATTAAAAAAGTCCAACTCTATAATGGAGTAAAATATGGAGTTACTCCAAATATGGAGTAGAATATGGAGAAACTCTATTTTGGAGTGGAAAATGGAGTGGGGTTAGAGAGAAATTTACTCCAAAATAGAGTTTGGAGTAGACAATAGAGTGGAGGTGGAGAGGCCCTTAAGAAGACATTTTTGAAAATAAATTTTGTTTTGTAAGTTATTACATGAAATGTCATTACAAATAATAAAGAATAATTAAAATAGGAAATAATATAATTATTTTTTACAATTAGTGATAAGAATATGGAAAGTATTTATTTTGCATTAAATATGTTATTTATTATTTAGTTTCTTAATTATTTTTAATATTATATATTTTTAAATGATAATCAATCAATATATATTCAAAGAAAAAATATATTTGAAATTTTACTATATTTTTAATATAATTTATTATATTTTATTTGAATACTTATTAAAACAAAAGTTTAAAAATATTTTATTAATTTTATAAAAAGCTAGACAAGAAAATTGATTTTTTTTTAAGAGTTCGTCGACTAACTACAAACACCAGTCATTGAACGGTGCATATTAGAGTTATATTTTTAAGATTATAAGTTTTTGTGGGTTAGATTGAATAATATTTTAGTCCATTATAAAACGGGTTAAATAGACAAATTATTCTGGTTTGACAATTCTATCTATAATCATTAGTCAGACATATTATAAATTTAAGCTAAAAATAATTTTTCTTAAATTTCAAAACAATATCTTAAAAAATATTACCCGCACATTAATAAGCGCATATTAAATTCTAATATGCATGCTAAATGAAAGTCGTGCAACTTGTCAATTATATAAGAAATTCATAATAAGAATTTCTTATAAAAAGGTGGGGACAGGAGACAAATAGATTGATAACGACGACTCTTAATCAAATAGTAATAGAGATGTTATGAGTCCATTGATCTGATTTGCGGGAGAGGTTATCATTATCATGATTTGCTTATCACATTCGAAAAAAACAGAAACATTAAATTTTGAATTGTCTCTCTGGTACGGCCATTGTACAGGCTGTTCCTCGAAACCTCAGCCCCTTATCACAATATGATCTATTAACCAATTATTGTGTGATTTTATTTCTTTTAACCTTATTTATTTTCCGAATGACACCCAGATAAATCATAAAATCTAGGACCAATAGATGAATGCACTTCTCTAGGTTTTGGTAGCATTTTATTTATAACCACATTAAAATTTACCATTCCAAGGGGAAAAAAGGTTAAAAAGTGCTTTATGCGGCTTAATACCGAAAACATTATTGTATTCTGGTCTCAATAAACACAACTAATATTCCCACTCTAACTCCATAGGACTACAATATTAAAGATTGGAATGAAAAAAAAAAGTTATCACTTAACAAATGTATAAATTTGTTTACTCTTTCTAATCTACACAAAAAAGAGAATATATAAATTGGCTGTTAAAACTCTCATTGATAGCTCTATAAAATTCTCTGTTTTGTGAATAAAATACAACCATCGCTGTCTCCTCTTTGATTTGAAGGCATTCTGCAAGTGGTCTTACATTGTCTCCAAAAGCCATTACTATAGAATATATATATATACTATACCTAACAGCAATATGAACCTAACTCATGGTGGTTTAGTAGTTGAGAATTCACTTTGTTAGTTGTTGGGGATTAAACTTTTGAATCATTCCACAACAATTTCAATTATAGTTGGCCATATATGGATTTCTTTAGTGGTAAATAAATAGGAAGTTTTACAGGTTTTGAAAATTAGTTTGAGTTTCAGTCTAAAATTTATTGCGATATGTTTGTCTATTTAACAATTAAGCAATTTGTATCGTCTAGTTTTTAAATAACCATGTTGCACTAGTAAAAGATATAGATATATATCGCACCGCATCTAGTTAAATCAATAATGCTTGACCGAATAAAACGTGTCAAAATAAAAATGTGATTTTAATTTATTTTGTAAGATCAACAATTTATGAAATAAGAAGACAAACTATACCCAGCTGTTTTTGTACTTTAGAGTATATCTAAATTTGAAGTTCAAAATCTTAAAAACTATATTTTCTCAAACTAGAAAAATAATATTTTAGTGCCTATGAATAAAAGAATGGGAGATTTTGTTTAATAATCTAAAAAATTCTTATAATTTGAAAAGTAACCCATGTTTTCAAAAATTTAAAAACTAACCTTTTTATTAACTAAAAAATATGTAATATCCTTACAAATTTGAAATTAAAATAGATATTCAATATAGTTGATGATGAAAGAAGTGTCCAACTAGTCATCGTTATCATGATTTAGAGATTATATAGTTCGTTAATATTGTGATCAATAAAGTTTTTGTTCCTTATTAATTCATGTATCATTTTCTTGTTACTTTCAACAATCATGTGATTCAAGTCATTTACATTAATGCAATAAAAAATTTCTTGGATGACTTAACCGTTCGTTCTTTTATAAGAGTGTTTATTTGTTGAATCTTAAATGTCTGGAAGCTCATAATGTTTTCAACTATGCTGTGAGAGAGATATTACATTAGTTCGAGAGTTCAACAAATTTAAAATATTTATTAGGAGCTAGACAAGAATAATGATTTCTTCACTTATCAATTAATATAACATTTTAACTAATAAAAAATGATAATAATAATAATGATTTCTTCACTTAACACAATCTTTTAGATAAAACAAGGTGAAATCCGCCATTAAAAACTTTATATAATTTTATTTTAGCGCTACTTAGATTTATTCAATGATTATTTACGGTAAACATTATTTATGATATTTTGGTATTTTGTAATTTAAAAAGTTAGTTTTCAAATTTTTGAAAATATTATTTAGTTTTCAAAATACATTAAATTTTGAAAATATTGTTACAAATTTCTCTAAAAGAATCAACTATATTAATTAGAAAATGTTAAAAAAACAAAGAAGAAACGAAACAATTGTTCCAACTATTCCTAAATCCGATATATATATATATATATATATATATTAAGATACCCGGATCCAATATATATATATATATATATATATATATATATATATATAAGTTTCTTAAAATATAATCAAAATATTCGTATAATATATAGAAAACACCTTATATGATATTACAAAAACTAAAATTTATTTATAAAAATTAGAGTATTATTATTAATAAAAATTAAACTAAATATAAATAAATTATAATTATGCATATTATGTTGCGTAATTATAATGATGCTTTTTATTATTTATAGCTAATATTACATAATTTAAATATAGAATTATAACTAATTAAAATAGTTAATTCTAATATATATATATATATATATATATGTATAATTAAAAATTAATTTCAATTTTCTATGTGAATATGTGATACGTAAGTGTAAGCCATACAATAAACTATTTATTAATTAGACAACCAAATATGAATCCTTACGGTTTTTTTTCTTTTTCAAGTGTAATGGTTGAAAAGAACCAATTTTTGAAGTCTATTTGACTATATAGAATAATGTCAAAATGATTTAATTTTTAAACACATAAACTAAATTTCATGAAAAAATAATCACTTAAACCATATTTATAAATTTAATTGTATGTATCATTGTTTAATTTTCATCTAAGTTATTTAATTTAGACATATACATGTTTTTTTTAAATAGTTCAGTGTAATTTTTTTTTTTTAAATTGTAGATATGACGTCTAACCGTCGACAAAACACAAGTGCATCTGTTCAAAGAGATACAAGTGTTCCCACAGAGTACGGGTAAATACTTAATAATTGTTTTTTAATTTCCCATGTAGTTCTAATTAAGTGAAAAATACATTTGTTTTTTTTTAAACATGTAGAGCGTATATAATTTTAAATGGATTCCGACCTGAGAAAGAATATTCCTTGAGTTATACGATCAATCAATTTCGATGAATTATTACCGTTTCAAAGATCCCACACCTTTTGGTAAAGAGTTTGTGGTTGAAAAGTTCAACCATGAGAGATAATTTGGAGTTTGGAAAAACAAAATGGAGGATTCTTTGTGAGTTTCCTAGATATAATACACAAGTACAAAAAAGAGTGGTAATGGCTACAATGTGACTGCATAATTTTATCAGAATTTCAAATTTTTCTGATGAAGATTTTGCAGAAATTATGGAACAGTTTGTGTTTGGCAACACATAATCTGAAACTGATCTAGGTGACACAGATGCAACAGAGATAGCTGAGAGAGATCATATGATGTACATCAGAGAACATATTGCAGATATGTTATGGGCAAATTGAAATATTTGATCTTAGTTTTTTTCTTACTCTTGTATTGTCTTTAAATTTATTTTATGTATAATAAACATATTTATAACCATAACTATATTTACTATATTTATATTTCATTCAAATATATGTTATGTACTGCTTTTTCTATTCAACCATATATTTTGGACCGCTTGATCCGTTTAATCTGGACTTGTTCCCTCAGATCCGCTTGATCCGCCTGATCCAATTAAACCGCTTGATCCGCACCGCCTGATTTGCTTTCTCCATTCGGAGCCTCATCCTTTAGCTTCGTGCGCTTTTTTTAATTCTTCAACACCTTTACAATTTTGTTATTGACAACAAAAGCAACAAAACAAACAATATTAGATATCTGTTTTTATTTATTTTCTTTCAAGATCTGCCTTTTTCATTTAAATACACATTAAATTGGCTGACTTTTTATTTAAATAGATATTAAAGTGGAGAAAAATTAAGAAATAGTTAATTACGCTAAAAATATATATTCTCCAATTTTTTTTTTACAAAAAAACACTTTCACCTATTGTGGCACTTTAAGGATATGGAAAACCATTCATACCCTTCAGTTAAGTTTTTGTTTACTGAATTTACTCGTTCTTTCAGTTCGACCAAACAAATCACTTCCGATAAACTTGGTTTTCCGGGAAGGCATTTCCGGCAAATCCAGAAACCCAGTTCTACCCACTTATCTTCGTTTTGTTGAGATATGGTCTAATCTTAGTCAAATAGATATGGTCTAATCGTAGTCAAGTTCAATTAGCTAGGACTCAGGGCATTAGTCTAGCTAATTGAACTTGGTTTAAATGTTCAGTTAGGTGGTTCGATGTATTCCTGGTTTAGTCCGGTTATAAGGCCTTAAGTATTAAAAAGCCGATAACCTGAATCTGTTTTAGTTTCATCTTCTCCTTCGTCAATATCACAAACATTTGATGTGCGTTTCTTGCGAGCTTCTCTAGATTAAGAGAACTTGATTCCTTCGTTGCTAGTGAATTTGTTGGACTGAGTCGGGCCCCAGAGTCGTAGCTTACCATATCGGTAGCGAACTCTGGATTACCAATTTGTGTGTTCTTTCGATTCTGCCTTTTACATTCTTTCTTGAAACTTCATTGAAACTGAGAGATAAATGGTCGTGTGTTGACAAATACGAGGTAGAAGAGGTTTTAGGCAAAATAATTGGTATCCGAGCTCCAGGTTGAGCTCGGATGTCGACGGCGATGACTCGGAATGAGGTGGTGCGATTCGACGGCACTGGAGACTTCTCCATGTGGACTACACGCATGATGGCTCATTTCAGAGTCGCAGGGTTGAAGGGAGTGGTTATGAGTGACAATTTTGAGATCACGGTTTTGGTGACAAAGTCGGAGTCAAAGAAGAATTCTGATGGTGAGATGGTGACTGAAACACTTCAAGAAACTCAGGTAATCATCGATCATGTAAAGTTAGAGAAAGATGAAAGGGTACAAGATATGATCATAGTTAACATCGGAGATCAAGTTCTAAGAAAGATTAAACACTGCACTATTGCTGCGTCTATGTGGTCCTTGCTAGCTAAGTTGTATATATCTAAGTCCCTGCCGTATCGAATCTTTGTCCAGTCGTAGTTCTACACGTTTAAATGTGATGAATCAAGATCGATTGATGTCAATGTTGATGATTTTCACAAGATTGTTGCTGAAACGAATAGTCTAGATGTAAATGTTAGTGACGAAATCCAGGTTATTATCTTCTTGAATTCGCTTCCAAGTGCTTATGATCAAATTCAGTACACTTTGAAATATGAAAAGGAGTCCATATCATTAGAAGGGGTTATCTCAGCCGCAAGATCTAAGCAAAGGGAACTGTCAGGAAATGGTGCGACTAATACATGATCAGCTACAACACTCTAGACAAATGATAGAGGAAGGTAGCAGAAAAGAGATTCAGGGGATTCACATGATGGAAGGAACATATTCAAGTCCAAGAATGGTATGAAGGTTACCTACTGGTATTGTAAGAAAGAAGGACATGTGAAGAAGGACTGCTTTGCAAGGAAGACAAAGATGAAGAAAAATGGAGATGGTGAAGCAGCTGTCACCATTGATCAGTTGGAAGAAATGGATGTGCTGAATGTATCAGTTGATGATTCAAGGGATAATTGGGTTATAGATTCTGGGTGTACACATCACATGACTTGGAGAAGAGATTTGTTTGTTGATTTCGAAGAAAAGATATCAAGTAGAATACTACTTGGAGATTTCCACACTGTTCAGAGCCAAGGCATTGGAACTATCCGAATAGACACATAAGGTGGATCAATCAAGATCATGAAGAATTTCATATATATTCCAAGCGTGAGAAGAAATCTTATATCTACAACCACACTGGATCAACTAGGGTTTGTTCACTCATGAGGAAATGGAAAGATCAGTTTTCACAAGAACAACAAGCTAGCATTAAAGGGAACCTTGAAGAATGGTCTCTATATTCTTGATGGAAAAACAATTGTAGAAGAGTTGTGTCAGGTGGAGGTATCAAGGTCTCAGGTATCTCTTTGGCATAGTAGGTTAAGCCACATGAGTTACAAGAACATGCAGGTTCTGGTCAGAGGTGGGGTTTTGAAGATCAAAAATGTTGGAAAGGAAGAATTATGCGAGCATTGCATAATGGAGAAATCAAAGAGAGTAAGTTTTGAAACCGGTAAGCATGTGACTAACTCTGTTCTTGACTATGTCCATGCATATCTTTGGGGCTCTCCAAATGTTCAACCTTCCTTATCAGGTAGTAGATACTTCTTGTCGATTATAGATGACTATTCTCGAAAGGTATGAGTATGGTTTCCCAAAACTAAAGACGAATCTTTCTCTAAATTCTGTGATTGGAAATGTATAGTTGAAAATCAAGTAGAGAGAAATGTAAAATGCTTAAGAGCTGATAATGGTTTAGAGTTATGTAATAATGCTTTTGATGAGTTTTGAAGGAAACATGGTATTGAAAGACACATAACTTGTACATACACTCCTCAGCAAAATGGTGTTGCCGAGAGGATGAACATAACTATAATGGAAAAGGCCATGTGTTTACTAAATGAATCTGGATTGGATGAACAATTCTGGGCTGAAACTGCTGCAACTTCAGTCTACGTCATTAATAGATCTCCATCAGTAGGAATCAATCTTAAATCACCAGAAGAGATTTGGATTGGTAAGGTACCTGATTATAAACATATGATAAAATTTGGTTTTGTTGCTTATGTTTATATAATCAGGGGAAGCTTAAACCAAGGGCAATCAAATGAATTTTCATTGGCTATCCTACTAGAACAAAGGGGTTTAAAGTTTGGCTCCTTGAAGAACATAAGATCATGGTTAGCAGGAATGTCAAATTTCATGAAGAACATATGTACAAAGATCTTTTCAAATGGAAAGATACAACAACAACAACTATAGAGGAGGCTGAAAATGAACTTAGGCAAATACATGAAGATGTTTTAGTTCAGGGAGCTACTCAGAATACAGAGGATTAAAATCAAGGTGGAGTATCTCATGACCTGTCTCAGGACAATGAAAATAAAGAGGAAGCTTCACCAGAAACCAGTGCTGGAGTCAGAACAAGTCGGACAAATTATCAGCTGGCTAGGGACAGAATAAGAAGGGTTATTGTTCCACCAATGAGATATCAAGACTATGACTGTGATGAAGAGGAGATCATGTTTGCACTGTCAATGGCATAATTGATGTATATATATGAACAAAATAATTTTGAAGATGCTAGGTCAGGAGAAAACTGGTCTATGTGGAATGGTGCAGCATATGAAGAGATGGATTCTCTGATAAAGAATGGGACGTGGATACTGGTGGATAAGCCTAAAGACAAGAAGATCATTAGTTGCAGATGGTTGTTCAAGGTGAAACCATGAATAGAAGGTGAGCCAGACAAGTTCAAATCACTTCTAGGTGCAAGAGGCTTCACACATAGAGAATGACTTGATTACCAAGAGGTATTTGCTCCTATGGTGAAGCATGTATCCATAAGGATGTTTATGTCCTTAGTGGTAAATTTAGATATGGAGTTAGAGCAAATGGATGTGAAGACAACATTCTTACATGGAGGTTTACAGGAGGATTTGTATATGCATCAACTAGAAGGTTATGTGGATTCAAAGAACAAGGACAAAGTTTGTTTGCTCAAGAAAGCTCTCTATGAGCTTAAGAAGTATCCAAGGCAGTGAAATAAGAGATTTGATCAGGTCATGATGGCTCAAGATTTCAGCAAGAGTGAGCATGATTCATGTGTCTACACTAAAAAAGTATCACATGGAAACTACATATATCTTCTATTATATGTAGATGACATGTTGTTGGCCGCAAAAGACATATCAGAGATAAAGAAGCTGAAACAACATATGAGTTCAATTTTTGAGATGAAAGACTTAGGTGCTGCAAGAAGAATTATTGGGATGTATATATTCAGAGATAAAAACAAGGGTACCCTCAGGTTGTCTCAGTCAAAATATCTGGAAAAGGTTATAGAGAACTTTCTGATGAATGGAGCAAAGAGTTCTCAAACCTCAATTGGTGCTCATTTCAAACTGTCAACAGTCAGAGATGAAGAGGAGAGCATCGACACTGAGGTAACTCCTTATGCCTCAGCTGTAGGTAGCATAATGTATGCAATGGTAGGCTCTAAACCGGATCTAGCTTATGGAATTATTTAGTTAGTAAGTTTATGAGTAATCCTGGAAATATGCATTGGGAAGCGGTGAAATGGATTTTACGTTACATAAAGGGCTCAGTAGATGTTCAGCTAGTATACACAAAGGATAATGAATTGCAAGTTCAAGGCTTTTGCGATTCTGACTATGATGCATATCTAGATAGGAGGAGATCAATATCATGTTATGTGTTTACAATGGGAGGAAATGTTGTGAGATGGAGATCATGCTTACAGCCTGTAGTAGCTCTGTCAATATTTGAAGCAGAATATATTGCACTAACAGAGGCTGTTAAGGAAGCAATATGGTTGAAAGGGTTACTTGAAGATTTTGGTTGTAAGCATGGAGCAGTTAAGGTTTGGTGTGATTCACATAGTGCTATTTGCCTCTCAAAGAATAGTGTATTCCATGAACGTACTAAACACATTGTTGTGAAGTACTATTTCATCAAAGACATCATTGTCGATGGTGAAGTGAAGGTTCTTAAGGTTCACACAAGCATAAATCATGCTGATATCTTGACAAAAGTAGTGCCAGTGAGCAAGTTCAAGTATGCCTTAAACCTGCTCAAGGTAATACAAGCTTAATCAAGATGAAAGACCAGCCTGTGTAAGTTTAGAAGGTGAATTCACAGGAGAGCACAAAGTTGAATATTGAAGGTACATCAAGTAAAGATTAGTCCAAGGTGGAGAATGTTGACATATGGTCTTAGTCAAATAGATTAGGTTGATTCGGTTATCATGACTCAGGGCATTGGTCTAGCTAATTGGACTTGGTTTAAATGCTCAGTTAGGTGGTTCGATGTATTCTTGGTTTAGTCCGGTTGTGAGGCCTTTAGTATAAAAGGCCGATAACTAGAATCTGTTTTAGTTTCATCGATCTTCTTCTTCGTCATTATCACAAACAGTTGATGTGTGTTTCTTGCGAGCTTCTCTGGATTAAGGAAACTCGATTCTTTCGTTGCTAGTGAATATGCTCGACTGAGTCTGGTCCAGAGACGTAGCTTACCATATCGGTAGCGAACTCTGGGTTACCAATTTGTGTGTTCTTTTGATTCTGCCTTTTTGATTCTTTCTTGAAACGTAATTGAAATTTAGAGATAGATGGTCGTGTGTTGACAAATACGAGTTAGAAGAGGTTTTAGGCGCAATACGTTTGTTGGTTAGACGTTTGCGATGAGTGAAAAATCCAACTTATATAGCCACAATTACAAACTAAAATGGCCATTGTAACTAGATGCGGAAATTCGATAGTGGTAAAGGAACATTAAACCCAATTCCACTATTCTTTGCTCTCTCGTACAAGTTGCATTGCCGTCCCACTATACCCAAATTCCAAATTCTCTTCCTTTTTCTCTTGCTTTTTTTGGTTTGGGGCAAAGGGATTCGATTTCAGATTTTCAATTTCAGTGTTGAAAATTCTAAATTTTTGGAAGATTTCTCGAGTTATGGTGAAATCAGCGGACGGTGTTTGGTCTTTGTCTTCTTCAATGGCATTGTTCTTGAGGAAATGCTACGAGACGGGCATCTTCTATGTTCAACTCTTGCCCAAATAGCCCATCAATCTCTCAAGATACGTTAGCCCAAATGGTTGCTTGCTGTTGTGTACTTGTATTAAGCAAAGTTCCAAATTTTTACTGCTTCTATAAAGTGTGGATAGTTTTTTAGAGAAAATTGATTACTCACTGTCAGTGTCTTGCCATTCTAAGTTGGAGAGGTAAATTCGAGATTGTTATGAACTGTGTTTGATATTAATATTTAAAGTTTTGTGGAAGTATCAAATATGGACTAAGTAGCGTGGACATTATACCATGGATACAACCAATCAACATAATCGTATGTTTCTAAGGTGTTCACGTAATTGGTGTTAGAGGAAACCAAAGCATTATGATATCAAGTTCAGAACAGAGTAAAACGCAGAACCTTGATGTTGATCCGTAAATCACACAAAAGGGGTAAAACAGTACTTTTAGTCGGAATCTCGTTTATTGATCTAAGTCGGCGTTTACAACAGAGTTTAAGTAAGAAGGCAAAGACAAAAGACTTGAGATCGGTAATGAGCTCTCTCTTGTATTCTCTGTCTCTGCGGAAGTTGTGGATCCCTGGATGAATGAGCCTTCTCCTCTATTTATATTGTCTTGAGGCGGTTTGAAGGGAGAATATTTCCTCTTCCGAATTCAATTAGGAAAAGGAAATCTTCCGGTTTTCTCTCCGAGATAAGGATAAGTTTCCTGATATCTCGAGGAGTCGACCAAAGAGAATATTTCCTTTTCCGAGATCGGTGGGAAAAGGGAAATATTCTGGTTTCATCTGTTGTAACGGACCGGGCTTGTGATGGGCCTAGATCGGTAGCCGAGATGGGCTTTCAGCGAGATTCCGAGCTCGGCCCAACGTTTTCGGGCCGACTTGTCTTTGATCCGAACCATCGTAGACCGGTCTTGATTGAACCGATCTCGGTTCGAACCGAGTTAAACCAGGGGGTGTTAATCCCCCCTCTAACAATTGGTCCCCCCCTCAGTTCGGCGAGGGAGTTTATGAGTTCGGTGAATTTTTGGGGAGTATTCTTTAGCTCGGTTAAAACTGAGATCGGTACGATCTGATCAGATTCTATTTCGAGTGCGGCGGATTTTTGGGTTCGGCGAATTTTGAGTTCGGCGAACTTCTTTCGAAAGTGAAGATCGGAATTCCCGTGAACGAATAGATTTTGGAGCTTTCGAGTTCGGCAGATTTTTCTCGGGAACGGGGTGTCGTTTCATCTTCTTCAGCCGTGAAGCTCGAAGAGTCGCGTGTCGATTCGTTTTCTTCAAATGTTTATACTTAGTTGTTTCCTAAGTTATTCTTGTGCCGAACTTTGATATATTTGAAGTCGTACATTATACGAACCTCTCGAATTTATCGTACACAGTGGTGCCGTAAACTGTACGGTCTTAGCCGGGTGAAGAGGATAAATTCGACTGAACCTGTTCGAGGTCGGCAATCCCTATCGTAGATCGGCTTACTGCTTTTGCGATTGTTGAGAAATCGGCTTACTTGTTTTTGCGACTGTTGAGAAATCGGCTTACTAGTTTTGCGACTGTTGAGAAGTCGGCTTAGATTTGCGAGGAAGGACGTTCGGCTTGACCCTAGAGTTTAGTTTAAGAGTACGTGAATAGCCCATCTTAATATGCTCTAGGTTTCTCACATTGAATCCGAGTGTGCGAGACGGACTTGGCTTATTTAGCTCGGATAATCTGAGAATTTGGTGCGAGATTGATCTCGGCTTTGAATGTGGAAAGTGTTTTATCCATTGCACCATGAGGATGCGTGCGAGTTAAGCTCGACTTATTTCGATCGTCTGGCCAGGACGTCGATATGGGAACCGTTTGTGGTTGAAAATGCGAACTGTTGAAGTTCGGCAAACGTAAAGTTTGACTTAAAAAATACGAACAGTTGGAGTTCGGCAAACGAAAAGTTTGACTTAGAAAATACGAACTGTTGGAGTTCGGTAAACTAAAAGTTTGACTTAGAAGATACGAACTGTTGGAGTTCGGCAAACTAAAAGTTTGACTTAGAAAATACGAACTGTTGGAGTTCGGCAAACTAAAAGTTTGACTTAGAAGATACGAACTGTTGGAGTTCGGCAAACTAAAAGTTTGACTTAGAAAATACGAACTGTTGGAGTTCGGCAAACGAAAAGTTTGACTTAGAAAATACGAACTGTTGGAGTTCGGCAAACTAAAAGTTTGACTTAGAAGATACGAACTGTTGGAGTTCGGCAAACTAAAAGTTTGACTTAGAAAATACGAACTGTTGGAGTTCGGCAAACGAAAAGTTTGACTTAGAAAATACGAACTTGGAGTTCGGCAAACTAAAAGTTTGACTTAGAAAATACGAACTGTTGGAGTTCGGCAAACTAAAAGTTTGGCTTAGAAAATACGAACTTGGAGTTCGGTTGCAATGCCTTTGCGTAATAAAGTTTTATTGATGTTATAGCTGCGCCTGTGAAGGCTGCCTACGTACCTTCGAGAGAAGGATCAAGCCGTTCGTAGTTCATATTACATAGTGAAATTGAGCCTAAGTATAATAGCTCGGTGATCTTTTTTTTTTTTTTTTTTTTTTTTTTGGGCTCGAGATCTAGACTAGATGTAGTAGCGTTTGAGGTTCATCGAATTCCATGAACGGGGAATGGGGGTTCCGTCTAGCTTCATGAGCTCGTAAACGCCGGGTTTGACTACCCGCGTGACCTGATAAGGTCCTTCCCAGTTCGTGCCGAGCTTGCCGGCATTCTTCTCTTCGGTGCCCTCGAAGACTTTTCTCAGAACAAGGTCGCCATCGGTGAAATGACGTCCGCGGACCTTTTTGTTGTAGTAGCGTGCTGCCAAGTTCTGATAATTCTGAATCCGAAGTAAGGCTTGATCGCGTTGTTCCTCGAGATTGTCGAGGTTGTCGAGCATGATTTCGTCGTTAAGATCAGGATTTTGTACGAGCATCGTCCGACGGATAGTCGGGATGGTGAGTTCGGCGGGGCATAGGGCTTCCACGCCATAGGCCATGTAGAAGGGGGATTGCCCCGTTGACGATCTTGGGGTCGTTCGGTATGACCATAAGACTCCGTCGAGTTTATCTGACCATGTCCTTTTATGAGTATCCAATCGTTTCTTGAGGCCGGCTATGATTGTTTTGTTTGTTGCTTCGGCCTGACCGTTGCTCGGCGGGTATCTTGGTGTGGAAAAACTTAGTCGAATTTTCCATTTAGCGCAGAAGTCGTTGAATAGTGTTGATATGAATTGGGGACCGTTATCGGTGATAATCTCGTACGGAATTCCATGTCGGTAGATAATGAATTTCCAGACGAATTTCTGAACGTCAGAGGCGAGGATGACGGGATATGCCTCGGCTTCTACCCATTTGGTAAAGTAATCTGTCATGACGAGGATGAACTTTTTCTGCGTAGTGGATCGTCTGAAAGGACCGATGATGTCCATCCCCCATCGCATGAATGGATACGGAGCTGTCGAAGTGGTTAGCAGCTCGGTAGGAAGATGTATCATTGGGCCATGCCTTTGGCATTTGTCGCACTTCGCGACGAACCTCTCGCAGTCTGCTTGCATACTTGGCCAATAATAGCTTGCTCTCTTGATTTTCAGGGCTAGAGATCGGCCGCCGGAGTGATTGCCGCCATCGCCTTCGTGTATTTTTTTCATGACTTCCTGAATTTCATCGCCTGAGATGCATTTGAGGAGGATTCCTGCTGCACTCCAACGAAACAGTCTGTCTTTGATAAGTATGTAGCGAGCGGCTCGCATTTTGAGTCGTCGAGCGGCCCATCTATCGGCCGGAATTTCGCCATCGATGATGTACATTTTTATCTCCAGTGTCCAATTGGCGGGAGTCTGCTCGTCGGACTGTTCGAGGTCTATTGGCTCATGAAGTCCGTCCGTCTGTTCCTCCGTTTCATCGTCTGATCGGGCCGATTCATCGATTTGCAGCGTGTCGTTGTTGCCTTCGGCGGTACTAGAGTGTTCGGGCTCGGTGTCTTGATCGGGCTCGACGGTTGGAGTCCATCTCTGTCGACGTAAGACAGGTTCAGTCGCAGGATTTTCCTCGTAATCCCGTCTACGAGTCGTGACGATGCATTGTTCCGTGCTTCCGATACTAGGTTCTGATATACTTTCCACCGGGATCGTTCGTTTGAGGTGAGGGTCGGAGCTTGAAGCCAAGGCAGCGAGTGCGTCGGCTGGAGCGTTTTCTCCCCGCGGAATCTTGGTAAGTTCGAACGAATCGAATTCGGCAACGAGTTGTTTGACGAGCTTGAGGTATGCGTCCATTCGATCGTTCTTGGCGTCATACTCCCCGCTGAACTGACTTGCGACGAGCTGTGAGTCGCAGTAGGCGTGAATGCGTGTAACGCCGATGGCTTTGGCCAAACGTAGTACGGCAATTAGCGCTTCGTATTCTGCCTCGTTGTTAGACGCGTTGAACGTCAGGCGGAAAGATTGCTCCAAGATTTCTCCCGTTGGAGATTTGAGGCGAATGCCTATTCCAGAGCCTCGGTGGGACGACGACCCATCGACGTGAAGGATCCATTGTTCGGCGGTTATGACATCAGTGTTGACGTATTCCGGAGATAGTTCAATGAGGAAATCGGCGAGGACTTGTGATTTGATGCTTGTCCGGCTTTTGTAATCGATGTCGTACTCGCTGAGTTCGATGGCCCATTTAGCCAACCGACCGGACTGGCTTGGGCTATGTAGGATTGTCCGGAGTGGTTGATCGGTTAGCACGGTGACTGAGTGTGATTGGAAATAAGGGCGCAATTTCCGAGCTGAAACAACAACGGCGAGGGCCAGCTTTTCGAGAGTCGGATATCGCCCTTCAGCTCCATCTAGTGATTTGCTGATATAGAAGATCGGTTTTTGTTCGCCCCGGTCTTCCCGAACGAGGACCCCGCTGATCGCCGAGGTTGAGATCGCGATGTAGAGATAGAGGGTCTCGCCGTCTTCGGGTTTTGCCAAAACTGGTGGTGTTGATAAGTATTCTTTGAGTTGCTTGAATGCTTCCTCGCACTTATCATCCCACTCAAGATTTTTATTTCCGCGCAGCAATTGGTAGAAGGGGAGACACTTATCGGTGGACCGGGAGATAAACCGGTTGAGTGCGGCGATGCGTCCTGTGAGTCTTTGCACCTCCCTTCTCGTTGTTGGAGATGGTAAGTCAAGGATTGCTGAGATCTGTTTAGGATTGGCTTCGATTCCCCTTTGAGTCACGATATACCCGAGGAATTCTCCGGAGGTTACACCGAATGTGCATTTGGTCGGGTTAAGCTTCATGCCGTACTCGTTTAGGATGTCGAAACAGGTGTTAAGATGTCCAGCGTGATCCTTTGCAACCAGTGATTTGACGAGCATGTCGTCGATGTAAACCTCCATTGTTTTGCCGAGCTGGCTAGCGAACATCCGATTAACGAGGCGTTGGTAGGTGGCACCGGCGTTTTTTAGGCCGAACGGCATCACTTTGTAGCAATAGATACCGCGATCGGTAATGAATGAGGTCTTCTCGCGATCGTCCGGGTGCATGAGTATCTGATTGTAGCCTGAAAAGGCGTCCATGAATGAGAGGAGTTCGTTCCCGGCGGTGGCTTCGACGAGTCTGTCGATATGTGGGAGTGGGAAACTATCCTTTGGGCAGGCTTTGTTTAGGTCGGTAAAGTCGACGCATATCATCCACTTTCCGTTTTTCTTCTTCACAACGACCGGGTTTGCCAACCAGTCGGGATACCGAACTTCTGTAATCGATCCTGCGCTAAGTAATCTTTCGACTTCGTCGTTTACAGCTCGGGCTTTCTCGGGACCGAGCTTGCGTCGTTTCTGTTTGATCGGTTTGAAGGTGGGGTCTATGTTGAGTTCATGGCTTATTATCTTTGGGTTGATTCCGGGCATATCTGTGATTGACCAGGCGAAGGTCGAAACGTTTCTTTTGAGGAGTCGGATTAAATCCTCTTTGATGTCTTTGTCGAGCTCGGCTCCGATTCCTACGCATCTTGCCGGATTGAAATCATCGATATTGACTTGGATGATCGTTTCGCGTCGCGGCAGATCGGGATCGTTTGGGATTTTCTTCTTATTGATCACGTAGGTGCGGGGAGTAATCCTTAGTTTGCATTCGTTTATGAAACACGTTCGGGACATCACGTGGTCGCCTCTAAGGGTGAAAACTCCGGAAGGTGTCGGGAACTTGACGCATTGATGATACGTTGACACGACTGCTTTCATCGAGAATATCCACGGCGTGCCGAGTATTACGTTGTAGATCGCAGGTTTGTTTAGCACCAAGAACTTGACCATTCGACATATTCCCCCGGTATACATAGGAATTTTGACCGTTCCTGCTGTCATGGTTTGCTCGCTTGAGAATCCGGTGAGTGGTTCGATGTTCGGTCTGATTTGGTTGTCGGGAAAGTCCATATTTTTCAGCGTATCCTTGAAAATCACGTTAACCGAGCTCCCAGTGTCGATCAAAATTCGCCCGACTACGACATCACCGATGAGTGTCTCGACGACTAACGGGTCGTTATGCGGCATATGAAGTCCTTCCGTGTCGGCCTCAGAGAAGGTGATCGGCGTTCCGCAGGGTGTAGTCTGATGTGACTGTTTTGCGGCCACTGCTTCCTTACTGTATGTCTTCAGAGCTCGGACGGAGTAGTTGCATGTTTCCAATGCACCCATGATCATGTTGACGCGTTTTCGAACCTGCGGAGGTTGTTGAGTTTCCACGTTGTCCTCCCGATCTCGTTTTGGTTGTTCGTCGTCGGTTTCTGAGCCGTTGACGAGGGCTGCGGTGGTATCGACTGGAAGAACCATTGCCGAACTTCAATCAAACGATATCCGAAAGTACTGTTCTATCTATCCCCACAGTCGGCGCCAATTGTTGACCCGTAAATCACACAAAAGGGGTAAAACAGTACTTTTAGTCGGAATCTCGTTTATTGATCTAAGTCGGCGTTTACAACAGAGTTTAAGTAAGAAGGCAAAGAGAAAAGACTTGAGATCGGTAATGAGCTCTCTCTTGTATTCTCTGTCTCTGCGGAAGTTGTGGATCCCTGGATGAATGAGCCTTCTCCTCTATTTATATTGTCTTGAGGCGGTTTGAAGGGAGAATATTTCCTCTTCCGAATTCAATTAGGAAAAGGAAATCTTCCGGTTTTCTCTCCGAGATAAGGATAAGTTTCCTGATATCTCGAGGAGTCGACCAAAGAGAATATTTCCTTTTCCGAGATCGGTGGGAAAAGGGAAATATTCTGGTTTCATCTGTTGTAACGGACCGGGCTTGTGATGGGCCTAGATCGGTAGCCGAGATGGGCTTTCAGCGAGATTCCGAGCTCGGCCCAACGTTTTCGGGCCGACTTGTCTTTGATCCGAACCATCGTAGACCGGTCTTGATGGAACCGATCTCGGTTCGAACCGAGTTAAACCAGGGGGTGCTAATCCCCCCTCTAACACTTGATGTTAGACATTTGGGTATGAAACCAAATACAACACATGCCCAAACGGAGAAGCCCAAAACAGAAGTTCACACATGTAAGAGATCAAGAGCTTCGTACAAAAAAGCATTGTGTCGAGGATGAGAGCTACATGTGGCGATTGGTTATTGAGTGTTCTAGATCTAAGAGAGTAACATTTTTCCTTTATAATGTTAATCTTCACCCGATAGTAAGAAGGGGGAGAAAACATTATGACAAGAAAAATGTTTCTCCTTTACTCTGGGTTTTAATCAAGTTTGAGTGTTCATTCTATTATTTTCAAGTTTTTTTTTTCTCATCATGGTATCATAGCACATTGGAAAAATGGTCGAGGAATTATATCCTTTTCCAACCCATCTTAACGTTTCCAGTTTTGTATCCACCAGACTCACAATTACAAATTACTTAGGCTGGAAACTTCAGTTTGAAGCTCTTCTCAGAAGCCAGAAGCTTTTGAGGTTCGTCGACGGCAGTCTTTCAGCTCCAATAGAGAAGATACGTATCAAGTTCAACAACGACATCAGTGAGGTCAGTAATCCCGACTATGAGGCTTGGTTACAAACATACCAACTTATTCATTCATGGATGTTTGGTACACTTTCTGAGGAGGTTCTAGGTTATGCGTTCGGGTTAAGTACGGCTCATGATATCTGGATGGTGCTAGCAGAGAGCTTTAATCATTCCACCATATCTCGGGAGTTAGATTTGTTGGCTGCTTTATAGAGTATTCAGAAAGGAGACAAAGACTTAACAGTCCATCTCCGTGAGTTTAAGAACTTGTGTGACCAACTGAGTTCCATTGGGAAGCCGGTTACTGAATCTATGAAGATATTTCGTAATCTTCAGAGTCTGGGCAGAGCTTATGAGTCATTCAATACCTCGATCCAGACTTCTATGCACAAGCCTCCTGTTCCCACCTATAATGAAGTGGTTTCTCAACTAAAAGGGTTTCACAGCCATCTTCAAACTTATGCACCTGCCTCTCCAAACCCTCAGATGGTGTTTCAAGTCCAGAATGCTATACCTCCTGGCCCTAATTCCGACTCTCCTTAGCCTACTTATAACACTCAATACTACAATTCTCGAGGCAGAGGAAGATCATATGGCTACCGTGGTAGAGGTGGTTACACTACAAGAGGTCGTGGCTTCTCTCAATAGGCTCAACACTGGAATGGTCAAGGATCTTCTGCTCCACTGTCTCTACAACAACGTCCCACGTCAAATATGTGGCCGAGTTGGTCATGTGGCTCTCCGATGCTTGAACATATTCGATAATAACTATTAAAGTGAAGAGATTCCTCAGGCGCTTGCAGCAATGCACATCTTCGCTCCAGCACAAACTTATTCACCTTGGTATCCTGATTCTGGTGCTTCTTCCCACATCACAAACTCTGCAGAAAATTTACAGGATCCCTCTGTCTACAATGGATCTGGGAGTGTAATGATGGCTGATGGGTCTTTCATGCCGATCACACATGTTGGTTCAACCTCTCTTGCAACGGGAACATGTAAATGACCATTAAACGATGTTTTGGTCTGTCATGGCATTCAAAAACCCTTGTTATCTGTTTCCAAACTGTGTGATGACTACCCTTGCGGTGTCTATTTTGATGCTAATCATGTATGTATCTTGGACAAGAATACACAGAAAGTGTTGACCCAGGGAAGAAGACATGAGAACATGAATCAGTTGGAGAATCTAGGAGCAGCTCAGACATTTTTCTCTTCACGCCAGCAAGTGGTTAGTGACGATGTATGGCATATGCGTCTTGGCCATCCCAACACTCATATTCTCCAACTGTTGAAGAGCAACAAATCTATTATCAGTAATAAGACTAGTTCTAGTTCTGTATGTGGTTCATGCCAAATGAGCAAGAGCTCTAAGTTGTCGTTCATTGAGTCTACGTTTTCTACGACAGAACCATTGGAAAGGATTCATTGTGACTTGTGGGGTCCTGCTCCTTATGCGTATGTGCAAGGATTCAAATATTATGTCCTCTTTGTAGACAATTTCTCTCGTTTTTGTTGGCTCTATCCGTTGAAGTTAAAATCATATTCTTATCTTACTTTTATCAACTTCCAGAGCTTGGTTGAAAAACAATATAACAAGAAAATCTAAGTATTCCAGAGTGATGGGGGAGGAGAATTCATCAGTCAACATCTAAAAGAACATTTTACAACTCATGGTATTCAACACTTGATCGCTTGCCCGTATACCCCCCAGCAAAATGGCTTAGCAGAGAGGAAGTACATGCACATCACCGAGTTAGGGCTTGCTATGATGTTTCAGAGCAAGGTTCCATTCCATTATTGGATAGAAGCTTTCAACACAGCGATATACCTCATCAATCTTCTTCCTACTCCAGCTCTACAGTTTAAGAGTCCATTTGACACTACAAGAAAACACCTGATTACCAACGAATTTTTACATCGAATTGTGGCCGTCGTAACTTTACATCGATATTACGACGCAAATTTGTTTCGATGTAAATTCGTCGTAAATTATTGTGGTCGTAATATCGTCGTAATTGGACGTCAACAGTACGATGATCCAAACAATCGTCGTAATATCGTCGTAACACGTACATCGATGTTACGACGACTTAATATCGATGTACATTACGACGAGATTACGTCGAATACATCTAGGTAGGTGGGCATGTTTTAAAAGGGTCACCTAATTTTTTACATCTGATTGAGCCGTCGTAATTCCATCGTATAAACGATGTAAATTCGATGTAAATTTATTTTCGATGTAAATTTTCGATGTAAATCCGTTGGTAATTCCGAAAAATTTCTATAAATACAGCGAACTTCGAACGACAGTTATCAAAAACAAAACAATCTCTTCTGTTCTCAAAAAAAAAAAACACTTCAAATTTTTTTTTAATAAAATGTCGACTTACGATCTACGACGATGGATGTATACGCAAAAGGATTCGGAGGATCGTTGACGCAAGAATTCAAAAACGGGCTTGAAATATTCATGTATCAGGCCGGAAATATGCAAACAACCCTCGAAAGCGGTAAGATGTTCTGTCCTTGTCGTAAATGCAAGAATACGAGATATACGCAAATTGAGACGGTGTGGAAGCATTTACTAAATAGAGGGTTTATGCCACAATATTATGTTTGGTATCAGCATGGAGAGGGTTTTGAAAGGAGTACTACTAATCAAGCTGATTGTAGTAGTAATCAAGGTCATGTAGATTATGATCAGGGTAGTAGTTATCATCATGGTCATGATCAAGATCATGATAGGATGCATGAAATGGTCAATGGTGGATTTCATGAAACAAATGTTGATAATAGTGTTGAGGAACCCAATGTAGATGCGAAACGGTTATATGATATGTTAGCCGCTGCAAATCAGCCACTCTACGATGGATGTAGAGAAGGTCAGTCTAAATTGTCGTTAGCAGCTAGGATGATGACAATTAAAACTGATCATAACTTAGCTGAGGTTTGCATGGATGATTGGGCTGATCTTATTAAAGAGTATTTGCCAGATGATAATTTGGCTGCCGAAACATACTATGAGATACAGAAGTTGGTGTTTAGTCTTGGGTTGCCTTCTGAGATGATAGATGTATGTGTTGACAATTGTATGCTGTTTTGGAAAGATGATGATAAGCTGCAGGAGTGTCGATTTTGCCAAAAGCCGAGATTCAGGAAACAAACTTCTGGGCGTAGTAAGATACCGTACCAACGGATATGGTATCTTCCTATAACTGATAAGTTGAAACGATTGTATTAATCTGAAAGGACAGCTGGATCGATGAGGTGGCATGCAGAACATTCGCAGAGAGACGGAGAAGTGACCCACCCGTCAGATGCAAAAGCTTGGAAACACTTTAAGCGAAATGTGTATCTTGGCCTTTGCACTGATGGATTTAGTCCATTTGGTATGTCTGGTAGGCAATATTCTTTATGGCAAGTAATCTTAACGCCATACAACCTTCCTCCAGATATGTGCATGCAAAGAAATTTTTTATTCTTGAGTATATTAGTACCTGGTCCGAAGCATCCGAAACGTTCCCTTGATGTCTTTTTGCAGCCTTTCATACAAGAGTTGAAACAGTTGTGGTATACAGGAGTTCGTACATACGACTGTTCGAGGAAGAAAAATTTTACGATGCGTGCGGTGCTTATGTGGACAATAAGCGACTTCCCTGCATACATGATGCTATCAGGTTGGACGACGCATGGGAGGTTATCTTGTCTATACTGCCTCGATCGGATATATGCGTTTCAGATGAAACATGGTCGAAAAACATGCTGGTTTGATTGTCACCGTCGGTTTTTACCAATCCACCATCCATATTGGAGAAACAAGCGATTGTTTAGGAAGAACAAAATTGTGTGTGTCCCCCCATCAGTGTATCTATCTGGGGAAGATCTAGAAGCGCAAATATATCATTTTGGGGGAATAGAAACTGTGAATTGTGGGGGAAATTGGCACACTCCAGCTAATATGCCTGATGGATATGGGGTAAATCACAATTGGCACAAGAAAAGCATTTTTTGGGAACTTCCGTACTGGAAAGATCATCTGTTGCGACACAATCTTGATGTCATTCACATTGAGAAAAACTTTTTTGATAACATCATGCATACGGTGTTAAACATGACAGGAAAAGCCAAAGACATCAGAAAGTCAAGGTTGGACTTGCCTGATATTTGCAACAGAAATGAGTTGCATATTATGAGCAATGGGAAATCACCAATTCCTATATTTTAGTTGGGTGCCCAACAAAAGTCATCGTTGTTCAATTGGGTTTCATCTGATGTGAAGTTTCCTGATGGGTACGTATCCAATCTGGCTAAATCTGTTGAGACATGACAAAAGTTTTCAGGGATGAAGAGTCATGACTGCCACGTGTTTATGCAACGATTACTTCCTTTTGCATTTGCCGAACTCCTTCCAGGAAATGTTCACGAAGCAATTGGAGGTAAGGGAGACATCATCATATCACAAATAATTTGTTCAAATATATATATTGCACTATATAATTTTGGTGTTGCAAGCATCAGAGCGTTTTTCCGGGATCTTAGTACACGGACGTTGTCAGAAGATGTAATTGCACAGTTGGATGCTAATATTCCAATATTGTTGTGCAATCTGGAGAAGATATTCCCGCCTGCATTTTTTGATGTTATGGAACATCTTCCCATTCAACTCCCTTACGAAGCAAAACTACGCGGGCCTGTTCATTTTAGGTGGATGTACCCATTCGAGCGGTTCATGAAAAATTTAAAGGGAAATGCTAAAAATCTAGTGAGAGTTGAAGGCTCAATTGTTACGGGAAGTTTGACCGAAGAAACTTCACACTTCACTTCATACTATTTCGCTACGAAAGTCCGCACACGCAAACAGAAACCCCAACGATATGATGATGGTGGTGTGGGAAGAACTTATGCAGTAGAGGGTGTCCCAGACATCTTCTCACCAATCGGTCGTCTTGGTGGAAAAGTGAAGGAAGTTTGGTAGTCTAACGAAAATGACAAGCACAGCACACATACGTACATCCTCCTAAATTGCGAGGAAGTGGAACCTTTCGAGAGGTAACGTGACAATTTAATCATCCACTATTAATTTAATATTATATATAAAGATAAAGGTGTTAATTTCAATCTATATTTTGCAGTTTATTTGTTAGTCAGGTACAAGAATGCATTGAAGGCGTTTCAGATGATGAAATAAACGATCGGAAAGATCGTCACTTTGCTAAGTGGTTAAAGACGCAAGCAGTAAGTTTACGTAATAAAAAAAAATTCATTAAGTTTATCGATGCTCGATCTAACATGCACACTTCTCGATATGTGTGTCTTTCATAGGTGGATCATGACGACCCCGAATATCCAATATGGTTTCATGAGTTAATACTAGGCCCCCTCGTGAAAATAAAGACTGCGCCCATGTATTTCACCCGGGGTTATGTGTTTCATACCTTCAAATACGGCGTTCGGCGGGCAACTATCAACTACGGAGTATGTGTTAGGGGTGAAATACATTTTTATGAGGTTTTGCAAGAAATAATCGAAGTGGAGTACCCCGAATTGGTTAGTATGAAATGCGTTCTTTTCAAATGTGATTGGTTCGATCCAACAGTCGGTCGAGGGGTGCGAATTAACAAATTTGGTGTGGTCGACGTCAACAAAGCACGGCGATACAACAAGTTTGAACCATTTATCTTAGCATCACAAGCAGAACAAGTAACGTTTGTGCCTTATCCGCGAGTTCGAAACACTGGACCCACATGGTTATCGGTTATTAAAATAGCTCCAAGGGGTAAAATTGTTGGTGTTGACGCTCTTCTAATGCAACAAGATTCTTGTTGTGACATTACAGAACCAGAGATTACGGAGAACGTTCTGTTAATTGATCCCCGCAACAGGGAACTTGAATATCTAGATGACGACACTGAACAAGAAGGCGATTCTGATGAGTTTGATGAGAGTGACGATTCTCAACCTGAAGATGATGAACCCAATGAAGTTGATGAACCGAGTGGAGATGATGATTCTGATTGATTTATATATATGTAATTGCTCTTATTTTTATTTGTATAGTAAAACTTGAAGATTATGGGCGGATCTCGGCATATGACCGGAGATAATCGGAGATAGGATCGTTAGGATTCCCACAGGTCGAATATTAACCAAACCCTGGTATTATATGGTTTAGGGAAATATTAGACTTGCGGGGGTCCTTTCGATCTCATCTCCGGTTATCAAAGTACGACGGATTTACGACGATTGAAGACACAATCGTCGTAAATTCGACGTAATACTTACGACGATGTTACGACGAATCCATCGTAATGTCGATGGTAAATTACGACGACAGTACGACGAATCCATCTTAATAGGGTTTTAGGGTTTAGGGTTTAGGGTTTAGGGTTTAGGGTTGATGATATGTTGTATATGTTTGGTTTTGCATCAATTACATTGTTTTCGGTTAGTTTTTTGACATAATACAAAAATGATTAACAATTTATACTTCATGCAAGTTACGAAGAAACTTATCGAACGAATGTTATAGAGAAGTAGGAGGAGATAAGGAAATTTAGTATTTGTTAGATTCAATCGTCATTATTGATTATATCATGTACAATGAAAAGTTTTTGATGTACAAATTTACTTCGTTAATTCAACACGGTTATGTATGTTAGGGTTTAGGGTTTAGATTTCATACATACAAATTTACGTCGTAAACTCGTCGTACCCGGAAATTAATTTTACAGCGTGATTAAAAATTTCCCGCGTTGTTAAATTTTTCTTATTGGTTTACTGTAAGGTTTCATGAGTTACAACGATTTTACGACTGCCACAAAATCTATATAACCCAGCGAAATTTCTCTCCTCATCGCTCACAATCTTCTTCGCTCTCTCTCTCTACCATGTGACCAAATCGTCTCTCTCTCTAAGCCAAACTAAGGTAAACTTTTTTTTAATTGTTTAGTTTAATTATATAATTTTAAATATTAGATAGGATTATCATAACTTAGGATTGGAATTATTAGTTAGGATTGGAATTAGATAGGATTGGATTATATTTTTGATAGTCGTTTCTTTTTTTTTAGATATGGGACCACGTAAGACTCACTATCGGGCATTTATGGGTGACGAGTCGGGACCGAGTGTTAACTCGGATGTCCCGTCATCGTCTGCCACCGCGTCTTTGGTTCCGGACACCGGGCCTGCCCCACAGATGCCTACTGCACCTCCACCTGCAGCACCTCGACCCGTTTTGCCATATGCGGAATTGACGGTTGAGGACATTTTGCAGTCGCCGGGTCATCATCTTTTACCCCGGTTAGATCCGCTCGGCCCGCCCAGGACTTTTTGGTACGTAAGAATTTTGTTTTTTTCATTAATATATATATATATATATATATATATATATATATATATATATATATTTTTAACTGATAATTATATTTGTATATTTCAGGTTTTAAGGAGGACAACAAAGTCGGGCGGAGTGTGTCTAACACCATAAAGGCCTACTTCGAGGAGCCCCACTACAATTGGTCGGCCGTTCCGGGCGACGTCGTTCAAATGTTTTGCGGTAAATTTTTTTTGTTTCATAATTATTATCTAATTTTATTTAATTTTATTTAATTTTATTTTATTTAATATTTTCTAATTGTTTTCTTGTTTTTATAGCAAAAATGACACTGGGATGTTGCGATCAACGAGACGGTGAAGACGGAGTTTAAGGAGAAGGGAAAACTCCGGCTCAACAATACCGTCTCCGATTGGAAGCAAAAGTGGGAGGTTGATGGCGATGAGGAGAAGCTCCAGTACATGAGTCTGGAACAACTTGAAGGCATACTGGAAGAAACAGCATTCGCAGGCGGTGGCTGCTAAGTGTATCGGTCCAGACGGTCGCCGGGCGGTGTTGCCACATACTTCAGGCCAGACGTCATTTGCGGGAAGGCGTCTACAAATGGTATGATTTTTTTCCTTATATTTTTTTTATGCTTTTTAACTAATTAAATTTAATCTTTAACCGTTAATTTTTTAATCTTTATTTTGTAGGCAAACGGAGGCGAATTTCCTTTGATAACTAGAGTTTTTGAGGAAACTCACAAAAAGAAGGACGGTACTTTTGTGGATCCTCGACCGGAGCAGGTCTACAATGACGTGCATGCACGGATCGAGGAGCGTCAAACTCAACTGTCTCAGCAGGTATCACCTGGAGGTAGCTCGGTCCAGTCCAATGCCGCTTTGACCACAGCCCAGATGGACGAGATATTTGAAGAGGTAACAAATATCACATTATATTTTTACTAAATTATTTCGTATTCAAATTTATTAATTTTAACGGTTTTTTTTTAGGTTGCTCCGAAGAAGAAAGGCAGAGTTTTAGGTTTGTGATCGATTCAAGGTAGTTTTGTTGCCTCGGCTTCCGTACCTCACGATGATCCGGTTGGGTTGAGGAACGAGTTGAACACCTCCAATACCGAGATCAACAGTTTGCGGGCGAAGCAAGCGGAAGACCATCAGAAGATCCTTGGATTAGGTAAGACGATCCAAGGATACGATACTCTGTTCGACATTCTAGCCGTGGATAATCCCATTTTGGTGACAGCGCTAAAAGCGCAACAAGCATCGACGTCGAGGAATCCTCTTGCGGATCGGGTATCGGACGTGATTAACCGCACCGACTAGGAGCTTCTCGAAGAGTTTGGTCTTAATAATTAGGATTTTCTATTTTGTATTTTCGGATTTTATTTTGTATTTTCATATTTTTATTTATAAAATTTTAATTTTAATTTTTAAATTATTATAATTTAACTTAATTTTAATTTTAATTAATTATTAATTTAAATTAATACTTAAATAATTTAAATTAATAATTTAAATTAATAATTAAATACGATAGATCGTCGTAATTTTGTCGTAAATAATTCCGTCGTAAATAAAATCGTCGTAAATAATTTCGTCGTAAATACAACCGTCGTAACATGGTCGTAAATCAATCCGTCGTAATATCGTCGTAAATAAGTCCGTCGTAACATCGTCGTAAATAAACCGTCGTAAAAGTTGTCGTAAATACTCCTTCACTATTTGTCGTAATATCGTCGTAAACATTCGTCGTATACTCGTCGTAAATTCGTCGGAATGGCATTCGTCGTTAATCCGTCGGAAACCCTGTTTTACATCGATTTTACATCGAATCTGTCCGTTGTAAAACAGGTGTTTTCTTGTAGTGTGAGCGGTTATTAAAACAGATTCCCAGTTTCAAAGCCTTTAGGACATCTGGATGTGCATGTTACCCCTATTTAAGACCTTATACTGTGAACAAATTTGATCCTAGATCATTACAATGTATTTTTCTTGGCTACATCACTCAATATAAAGGTTATAGGTGTCTTCATATTGGCACCATGAAGCTTTATATCAGTAGACATGTGAATTTTGATGAACAATGTTTTCCCTTCAGGCAATTACAATCATCTACGTCTTTGTGTGCACCCACTCCTTTGGTTGCAGCATGGAATGAGTCAGCCCCAATGTCTGTACCTCAGGTACTCCCTTCCCGATCCCTGGTGACACCATCTTCTTCCACTGCCACATCGTCTTCAACTGGTCTATCTTTTGATCCGTCTACTGCATAGAGCGGAGAGTGTTCTGAGCGTACGACAGACTTTGACTCTGATCCTATAGGCGACAACTCTTTCTTCTCTTCTGATAGGACATATGGCTCTAATCCCACTAGATCATCCTCCACATGTTATCACATCGACACTTCTGCACCACAGTCTAATCATCCGATGGTCACTAGATCCAAAGCTGGGATATCTAAGCCTAATACACGTTATGCTCTTTTAAGTTCAACATCTCTTCCTCTTATTCCTAAAATAGCTGCAGAGGCTTTAAAGCATCTTGGATGGAGGAAATGAAGTATATTTTTGATAATAATATATATGAGCTGGTTCCTTATGATAATCATATGAATGTTCTTGGATGCAAGTGGGTATTTACTATAAAGTTAAAGGCTGATGGTTCTCTAGACAAACACTACAAGAAAATACAATTTTTGTGACTTTTTTTTTGTCGCAAAAAAGTGGGACGAAAGTATGACTAATTTGCGACCACTTTGCGACTACTCGCAATGCAGTGGCAAAACAATCGCAAATTAACGACGAAACAGAGGAGTCACAAAAAGGTCTCAAATTTGCGACTGTTTAAGGACTTGCAAAAGTAGTCCCAAATTTGTGACTGATTTGCTTCGGTTTAGCAACTCCACTCGAATTTGTTTTAAATAAACATCAAATGATATACTAAAAAATTCAACACTTACAATTTTCAAAGTATAATCATTTTATAGATCCTAAATTATAAACCCTAAACCTCTAACCCTTAATCATAAACTCTAAATTTTAAATTGTAAAATATATTTTTGAACAACTTTATACCCAAAATCATTGTAAAGTGATATTCAAACCTTATATGTTCTTAAAGATTAGAATTTAGGGTAACATGTACACTAATTTGCTAACCCAGTTTTTGTGATCAATTTGTGACTAATTTGCAACTAATTTTTAATAGTAGTCACAAAATAGTCCCAAATTTGGGACTAATTTGCAACTCCACTTGATTTTTTTTATAGAAATCAATAAATTCTAAACTCAAACCACAAAACCTTAACCCTTAATCCTAAACCCTAAATCTCTAACCCTTAATCATAAACTTGATCTAAATCTTAAATTTTAAACTAAATCTTACACATAAATATCAAATAATATACAAAAAATAATTCAAAACTTACAATTTTTTTTTAAATATGATCATTTATAATCCTTATTATAAATCCTAAATTATAAACCCTAAACCTCTAACCCTTAATCATAAACTCTAAATCTTAAATTGTAAAATATATATTACACATAAACATCAAATAATATACAAAAATATAACACTTACAAAAATTTCAATCTAATCATAACATGTACTAAGCGTTACATGTGTTTTATAAGGAATGATTTTGAAAGATAAAATTCTCTCAAAATTTATTTATTTTTAAGTTTTAACATATTTTTAAATTGCTAGATACACAAAATCATTGTTAAATTATATTCAAACCTTCTAGGTTCTTAAAGTTTAGGGTTTAGGGTAAATATTTTTGATTGTCACAAAATGGTCTCAAATTTGAGACTGTTTAGCAACCCCAATCGATTTTTTTAATAGTCACAAAATAGTCCCAAATTTGCGACTAAATGACAAAAATAATGAAAGCTTCTCATTGGCTAGTTCCTTGTGACGATGATCGAGATCCTCCACCGTTGATTGGTTTAATCCAACGGTAGATGATTTAAACTGCTTTATCTTTTTTTTTCCTTCTCTTTCTCTCTCTCCTTCTCTTCCTTCTTTTTTTTTTTCTTCTTCTTCTTCTTACTTCTCTTCCTTCGATCTCTTGATTCTTAACAGATTTTGACGATTTTGGTGTCTATCTCCATCGGTTTTTCATCCTCTACAAAATCCTCAACCCAAATTTCTCGATTAACCAAGGTAACTTCTTCGAAATCCCTATTTACAGACAAGAGTTTTGTCAAAAAAAATCACAACTCTCTTTTTTTTTGTTTTCCAGATCCGACGATTTAAATCTGCGGCGGAATAGATCTGCGGCGATGGTGTTGGGCTGCCGACAGCGAAGCTTCTCCAGATCCAGTCGCCGGCGTCTGTCAATGGCGATGAAGGAGAGGTTGGAGAAGAGGAAGAGACCGTCGACGTCGACGTCTTTTTTTTTTTCATTTTTGTAATTAATTAATTAATTTAATAAATAATTTTTTTTTTTGAATCTTGGTTTTTGTTTTTTTTTTAAATATTTCTTTTATAGGTAGTCACAAAATCAGTCTCTAAATTAGGACTGATATTATAGTCACATATTAGTCTCAAATTTGCAACCGTTTTGCGACCACTTTATTTAGCGACCAAATATTTGCGACCATTTTGGGACTCTTTTGGTGGTCGCAAAAACTGTGTTTTCTTGTAGTGAAACTGAAAGCACGTCTTGTCGCTAAAGGGTTTGACCAGGAAGAGGGGCTCGACTTCACTGAAACTTACAGTCTTGTAGTCAAGACAGCAACCATACGCATTGTTCTCTCTGTTGCTATCGCCAAGCAATAGTCTATTACTCAACTTGATGTGAAAAATGCGTTTTTGCATGGAGATCTTCAAGAGGAAGTGTTTATGCAGCAACCACCAGGCTATGAGAATCCTGCAGCTCTGTCTCATGTATGCTCTCTGAAGAAAGCTCTTTATGGCCTGAAACAAGCTCCTCGGGCTTGGTTTGACAAATTCAGTAACTACTTGCTTGAGTTTGGATTCACATGCAGTAAAGCTGACCCCTCTCTCTTTGTTTATCATCATGATGGTAAGACATTGGTTCTACTTCTCTATGTGGATGATATTTTATTGACCGTAAGCTGTACTGACTTGATGCACTCACTGATCACGGCACTCCACAACAAGTTTTCCATGAAAGATCTTGGTCTGTTGAGTTATTTCTTGGGCATTCAAGCTCAGTTTCACCAAGCTGGTCTTTTTCTTCATCAGCCGAAATATGCAGAGGAGATTATGGTTGCTGCTGGAATGGCATCTTGTAATCCCATGCCCACACCTCTACCGTTGCAGCTTGATCAGGTTTCATGTGGTGACAATCTTTTCTCTGACCCAACGTATTTTCGCTCACTTGCCGGCAAATTACAGTACTTAACACTCACGAGGCCTGATATACAATTTGCCGTCAATGTGGTGTGTCAACGTATGCACGCTCCTACTCTCTCGGACTTTCACTTATTCAAACGAGTCTTGCGATACATCAGAGGCACAAGTCACTTGGGACTCAATCTCTCCTTAATATATCATGGTTTTTACCCCGTTTAAGCCATGATATAAGTCATTTTTATAGAGCATTTCTAGTATTTTGGAGTCTTTTAGAGTCTTTTACAGGTTATAGCACGTTTGGAGCATAATTGGAGATATTAGAGCTTTCTGGTGCATTTTGGAGCAAAGCAGAAGTTCGTGTAGCTGAGTACCCGATTTGAAGCTTCAGTATCGATCGATACTGGCTAGTATAGGTCGATACTCACTGCAGCAGACACGAGTCGCGACTTTTATGAAGAGTTGAAGAATTGCAGATTTGCCCCAGAAGATTTTATTATTTACAATAATCCCCAAAACGTGTCTTAGGTTATTTATTAGGTTTTTCAGCCACTTTTGTGGCTAAGTTTTATTATACGCTTTCATTACGCTTGATTTTACTTTGGTTTTTGGAGAGACAACTCTGAACTCCTGTTTCTTATTGATTTCTTTGATGATCTATTCAATCATGTTGTTTTCATTCTCCATGTCTGAGTATATCCACTTTAGGTATAGGGTTCTCATAAGGGTTTTCTCTGAATGCTAGGTTGATTAGTTGATTAGGATTCACCATCTGAATTAGTTATTCACCATAGGTTGTTCTCAAATCTAATTCTAGGTTGACGAATCTAGAACTTAGATCTTAGGTTAATCAATTAGGCACGACAGTGCAATTGAGAAATCTGACAGAACCTAGGGTGAGCAAATTGATTATTCGCAAAGAGATTTGGTTTATTTGATTTGTGAACATATCAAACTCGGTATTAAAGTTGATTTATTCTTAGGAATTTGCAAAGAGATTTGGGATTCTGAAGTTTAGATTTAGATAATTCTCGCAACGACAGTTGGTTAATTATAGCTTAGTGATTTGAGTTCAAGAACCGCGCTAAATCTGAATCATGTTAGTTAGTTTATCTGCATTCATTGATTTCCTGAGAAATACCCTGAACCTATCTTTCCTCCATTGAACTTACAACTTGTTTAGTTTACGTATTGCTTTCAATTACATCTTTTGGTTTAGCTTAATTCGAATCTATCTGATATATTGTGTGATTTTTTGAGTTCTTGTGTTCGACCCCTGATATACTGCATCAACTGCTTTAGTACTTTTTAGGGTATTAATTTGAGCATATCAAATTTGGCCCCGTTGCCGGGGACTCTCAGAAGTGTGATGGGGATTCGATTGAATACAAGGTGAAGTGCAAAGGAACCTCAAAACCATTCGCTAAGGCTACAGCCATTCTTACTTCGGAGCTGAAAGAGAAAGGAAATGAAGTTGTGGAGAGCATGTTGAGCAGAACTCTGAGTCTGAAAGTATATAGCTATGGAACTTGCATGGGAGTAAATTCTTAATCTCGCTCCAGTTGATCACCTGAGTGAAGTCAAGATCGTGACGTAAAACAAGCGCTTGGTGGGAGGCAACCCACTGGTAAATCTGTACATATGAGTCTTCTATTTTTCTAGTTTTTGTTTTGTGTTTCGTTGTGTCACGTGAATCAGATTCGGAGGTCCCGTATCGACCGATACTACTTGGTATCGGTCGATACCCGTCGTTAAACGTACACATTCTGGACCGACCTCCGTGTGGCGAGCAAATCATTCCATTCCCTCAGTATCGATCGACACCAATTGGTATCGATCGATACTCCACGCGCAGGTAAGTTTCCTTTAAAACCCTACGATTTCCTTTCTTCTCTCACCACCTCCATCGTTCGATACCTATACCGAAACTCTCTCAAAATCACAAATCTTCGTTTCTCGACGGAATTGAGTGATTTTTGAGTCTATTATGCTCGGATTTTCGTGCTGTATCTCATTATCTCACTCATTCTCACGATCTACAAGGTATGAAACACGAATTTTCACCTTTTCAATCCGTAAACCAAGGTTGGATTTTTGACTTTTAGGCTCTTAGAACTAGTTTTGCTGGATGATTATCACTTGATTCGTGTGTTCTAGGCCTAGTAGAACCTTGCCTTACATATAATTACCCTTGGTTTGCACTTTTGGGATTTTCGGATTGGTGTTCTTCGTGATGCTCGATACCTATATGAGTATCGATCGACACCACATTGGTATCGGTCGATGCTCACTATTTCACTTGGCCGAGATTGCTGTGCTTGAGAGAGATGTAAGATTTATGATGTGTTTTGTGTTTGTTGATGATGCAGATGTCTACTCGAAAGCGAACACGAACAGATGGAGCATCTAGCTCAGACCCATCGCCAAGGGATTTCGCCTTGGGTCAACGTGTCAAGATCTGGGATTGCTTACATTGGCAAAGAGGTGGAGTCAACGGTTACCTAGGTAACGACATTTACAGAGTGAAGGTCGACGGAGCATCCGCAAAAATTGAGGTTCCGCATTCTTCCCTGCGCACCATGCCACCACCAGTGCCACCTCCGTCACAACCAACCACTGATTATGTGGCTCCTACTGCCACAGTTAGTGCTCCTTGGCCTATGCGGAACGAGAAGGCCAAGATTCCCTGCAACAGAGATTGGGAGGGAACAGATAGGCAGACAGCTGAGAGTGATGACTGCGTCTTCAGGCCCATCTCTGAGACGTGGGACGATTACGACACATTGTTCTACAACTCTTGGCAAGACATTGATATACATACCACTCGGTTTATTGACCCTCAGACCATGCGAAGCCTGGGTATCGACAGGGCACTTGGGAACCTGATAGAGAAGATTGGTTTGGGGACTATGCCGATGCGACAGTATGATTTTTACCCTGACTTGGTGCGACAGTTCCTCGCGACAGTCCGAGTCTACTATCAGGACGAGGTTCTGAAGGACGCACTGGAAGGTACCATGGCCTTCATGATTCGCGGAGTGAGATACAAGCTGCCACTCCCAGATCTCTGCGACATCTATGACTTCCGCAGGGATTTCAGGAAAGTCGCTATGCCTACTCAGTTTCACGATGTGCAGGTCTTCTGGGAGCACTTCGGGAACGGAGCCTACTACTCCAAGACATCCACCCAGATGGATGTGCGTCATCCAGTTCTGCGTTGTCTGGTTAGGATCATGAGCAACACTATCTTGTGTAAGATGGAGCCTAACAAGATGTGGCTGTCTGAGCTTATCATGCTCTCCTTGGCCATTGGAGACATCATCGACGACGAGAACTATGAGTGGCCTGAGCTCGATCTCGCGGTCAACCTAGGGGCAGTCTTTGCCCATCACCTGGTCTTTCTGAAGACCAAACCATTCGTGGGTACGGCTCAGAAGACCGAGACAGTGGGTAGTCTTCTTACCCCTATTTTCAAGCATTTCAGTATCAGCACAGCGAGTTGTTCGATAGTCACCACTCGCACTATCATGGACGAGAGACAATTGCAAAACCTCAGGTGGTTGAAGCCTGCGCGACATTGGTGTTTTTCCAACACGGATGGGGAGTTTCTGGTTAAGCTCCAAAATAGAGGGCTGACAGACATTGGTGACTATCCCGATCAGCTGCGTTTCAAGTATGTGTGGTTTTTTTTTTAAAAACCAAACTAAAACCAAATTAAATTACAATCGAACCGAATTAAACCAAACCGAACCAAACTAATTTCAGTTGAGTTTGGCTAGAGCCATGCTTATATGTATGAATAAGGGCTCGCCTTCGATACATCGATAATTCCATGGTGGGCTTGGATGAAGAGATATCACTTACCCGAAGCTGAGCTCCTCAATGGTTTTTGTTCCTCTCTCTCTCTAATCCCCTAAAAGAAGATCAATCTACCACTACTAACTAAGATGAATGTTGTTGCAGGCCGTGCTGCGATGATAGGCTTCTTCATGGCTTACTTTGTTGATAGCCTTACCGGACTAGGACTTGTGGACCAAATGGGCAACTTCTTCTGCAAAACACTCTTGTTTGTGGCTGTTGCTGGAGTTCTTTCCATCCGCAAGAACGAAGATGTCCACAAACTCAAGAAACTGTTCGATGAGACCACATTATATGACAAACAATGGCAAGCAGCTTGGAAAGATGGTGAGGACTCATCATCATTGGGTTCAAAGAAGTGAAACTTGAAACAAAGATTCTTGTTTTTTTTTGTTACATGATGCTGTAATTAGTCAAATAGCTTCAAGCTTGAAACGTTTTGATGTTAAGATGTTTTCTCTGATTCAAATCTCATCATTGGGTTCATCATCATTGAGTTCAAAACGAGGGGAATTGTAATTAGTAGCAAATGTAATATCAAGAGGTTTTCAGATGTTTTCTCAGGCAATACTCAGAATTTTTTTGAACTATTGAATCTGTTGCTGTCGAGTGTATTCCCATAGGGCAATGGCACCACTGACATGAACGTTGAGGGACCTGACAACTCCAAGTTGTGGGATCTCGACACAAGCGTCCAGTACATGGATTATATCCACAGGTATGCCTTCCTTTTCACGACCCAGCACCAAAACCTAAACAACAGAGACCAACAAGAATCCATTTAGTTCCGTGGGTAGGTAAAGTGAGAGCAAAACAAAACCTTTCTTCTTTGTTTTTTCCCATCAACTTACCGTCTTCTTTGGGAATTGATATTTGTCCAGTGAAACACTGTTAGCTGTCTGCTCCAGTCCCAAGATTGAGAAGCCTTCTCGTTTCTTTTTCTCCAAGAACAGTTTTAAACTGTTCACCGGGACTTCCATAATTGGAACCCATTTCTCAGCAGTCACACTGCAGAAAAGAAAAACTCTTGTGAATGGGGACTCTCGAGGGTAACCATTCTTATAATTCACTAGGAGCTGATGTGATGGGTCCATGTTTTCAGATTTATTGAGAATTCTAGGCCACATTTTCTTGCCCACTTTGCAACACTCTTCAAATTTACTGATCCATTTACCATACTCTTGTATTCTAAGCAGATCCAACAGCATGAAATATACAGTCAAGAGACTTGAATATTTGAGCCATACCTGATTAGTTGGAATTGTTTGTCGTGTATTATGTTGGCATCTGCAACAGCAAGACCTGATGCTTTAAATATCTGGAAATTATGCAGAGAGAGGCTTGTTAAAACTGTACTAGATACAACAAGTACAAGGCACGTAACTTTTTCTTGTCTTCCTTTGATTGTCGAAATGGAAGGAAAGAGAAAGAATAATAGTTATACCTCGCATGTCCGGGCTAATCCAGCAAGATTAGGAATACGATCAAGCAATGAAGCCACAAGGATCAAACTCTGCCGACCAGATTTCAACCGTTCGACCTCCATGCTTCTAGATCTTAAGAGTTGACTCACCAGCTCGTCTTCCTTTTCCATTTCTGAAAAGTTACCCATGTTGGTATGGCGCAGAGAGGCTGTACATAATCTTGAGAGATAGACAGCTATATAATATTTTCATACCAAAGAGCCGCTTGTAAGTTTCTCCGTTTTGGAGCACAGAAGTTGAACTAGCATCTTGCTTCTCATGTTTGGACAGAGTGATCTTCTTCTGGAAGTCCAACGAAGATGGCTCAGAAAGCCTTTCTTCATCTGATGTGGACATGATCAACTGACGGTTGGGCTCTTCTTCAATCTTGAAGCCTTCATTCTTAATAGTAACGATGTCCTTTGCCATGGAAGCACGGAGATCTTCCCTAACATCCTACAAGACTTGAAGATAAGACAGAGAGACAGAAACACACACAAAAAGAAAAACATTCTAAATTATGTTTATTTGCTTACATTCAGAAAAGAAATCACGTTATCCATGAGGCATGTTGGAACACATTCAAACTCACTTTCCTGCATAACCGCCACAAAATTATCGTAAAATAAAATGGCATTGAGATCTGAAAGCAACTTTGTCAAATAAAAACAACCAAATGTCGAAGGATCAGTAGGAACCACGATATAATAATCTTAATAATGTGGTCACTTGGCTGTATGATAAATTTTGAAATATCTAAATGTTTATATTCGGCCGTTGGTGCAGGATCCACTTGAAGATTGCATAGTTTACCTCAACACGGTTGACGAAAACACCAGCCGGAGTAGCAGATGTGCTGGGATCATAGGCTTCAAGATATCCTTCCATTGATGATCGCAATCTAGACCAGGAAAGAAGATTCACAACTGAATTTTTGTAATAAACCAAAACCTTCTAGATGGCTTTGGCCACAAAACTAAGATCGTTTCTATGACCAATATGAAAAATTATAATCATACTGAGTGGAACAACACACCTCGAACAATCAGGATTCTTGTCCAGGTAAGACTTCAAATTCTCAAAAGAAAGTTTCTCCAACGATATTGTCTGAGAGGATGTGGACTCCACGGGGGGAAACAGTCTAAAGAGTACCCGATGCACTAATAACTGCCCAACCCAAAATGAAAATGGAAAACGATTGATATACAATTTAAGGCCACCATTTACCAAAAGAAAACATAGATGGCATCTATATAAGACCAACCTGGGTGAAACAACGTAAGCTGTGATGATGAGAAGTTAATAACGGAATTATTGGTGGAAGAAGTTCTCTCAAATGTGTCTGTTGAGCTATCTTTTCGGCATGAAGGATGACATTGGCTGCAATGAAGACATAGGAAGAGAGAGCTTGCTGCGTATTTAGAGGAGAACATATATCAACATATTGAGCTGAAAACTTCTAAAAATATATTCAATTTAGTAGAACATTTAATGTGTATTTTGCACATTATTTACCTGAGCTTTAGTGTCATAATTTTGTAGTATAGGAACTAACTGCTCTTTAACCTGTGATACAACATCCAAGTAGTGGTTACTTAAGAAAAAACAGAAATCCACAAAATGACATTGCCTGTTAAGACAGGAATTCGTTTAGAGTGTGATTACAAATTTGTTTTTGGAAAAACAATTGTAAAGTTAATTACCAATGCTGGAAATTTCAGGTAAATGTTGATGGCAAATGTTTCCAGGTATTGTCGAACAGCAGGCAGGTTATTTCTCTGCAAGCAAAAGAAATACAAATCAGATTCAATTCAACTTGAAAAAACAAAAAAAAACAAAAATTATCCAAGTGTGCATGAAATGATTTTCTTATATTAGTTTCTGACTGAATGATTTCTCATGCATAAAAAATGTGAGCCCCCTAACTTCAGCCTGTTTTTGTAAACTTACATTCAAGCATGTGTGCAAACTGTCCATGGCTTGGCCAACAATGTCATCGCTGACAAATCGCGACATAATGCATATCATCTGCCAAGCGCGTATTTTCCGTCTATGGATCTGTTACAGAGAAATCAGAAACTACAGTCAGTTGTGGTTCGTCACTTTTATTGATTTACCATTTACCAAATGTCCATCTAAAACTCAATGAAGGAAAACAAAGGAAAGAAATGCAACTCTTACAGCACTATACTTCTTGTAAAGCTCTTTTGCCAAGTCTTTATCATGCACCTGTACCCCCCCCCCCCCCCCCCCCCCCCCCCCAATCAGAATATCAGAAGGTCGCCATGCTAATTGAATTGGCAAAAAGTAACAAACAATAAGTACCGCCGCATCAAGAAGCTCCAATAGAAACAATTTTCCAGCCACAAGAGCATCCTGATAATCTTGATTTTGACATGCTGGTTCGGCCATACAGGCCAAATTAGCCAGTTTCTGAAACAGACCAGCGACTGAGACACGTGCATACAACTCCGTGTTGATAAAAACCTGAGGAAAAATGCAGAACATGTCGCTTCACTGAGTCAAATAATTCAGCAAAGCTATCAATCCATTATCTGCCAAAATTGAATCTTACTTCTGTCAGTTCAGGGTCTGGGTTTTTTGTCAGTAATGATACTTCAGTTCTTGCATCATTATTGTCAGATAATTCAGCTTCAAAATCCTCATCGAATGCAACTAAAATCATAAATCAAACGATAAGCACTTCAATACCACAGTCATTGCAATGACGGCTTAATAGAAATAAAATTTATCACAGACCAGAACCATAAAGAGTCAGAAGCTTCAATTCTTTAATGTAGAACTTTATCGTCCTAGGGTACATGAGCCATAGTCCTGTTAGGTGCAAGGCCGCAAGACGAATTGTGCGTGGACTTTTTTGACCTTCCTCAAGTACTTTTTCAACAAACTGTGAAACAAGTCATTTCCAATAAAGACACATTTTCTCTTTTGTTCCTTCAATTAATTTAACTAAGAAGGATAGATGCATACCCACTTCAGCGGACCATGTCCATCTTCAGCTACGTGCATGTCTTTATTACTAAACAAAGAAGAATGCAACACAGAAGACAAAAGCGCAGCAATGGGTGCAACCCTTCTTTTCTTGCAGCTGATATGTAATATCCAACATGATTTGACCAACTGCCACATTGTCTGCTTGTAAGACATCACAAGATATAAAATATATATTAATTATTCGAAAAGGATGAAGACAAAATTCCATCCAATCTATAGGAAAAACCATTACACAACCTGAGTATCCACACCCGAGAAACCATCCAAAGATGAATCCCCAGATGCAAGTAACCCCAAAGCGAGTCTGACAGATTTCAGCATAGGCAAAGCAGAACCCTCCCCAGCATTTTCAAGGCTGCCAAATCGTAAAGGAATATTAGAGGTCACCAAAAAATATAAGCATGTTTACATCCTAAGACAAGAATCCGAACTATAGCCCTTTCATCTGAGATACTATTAGGTTGTAACTGAAATCGACTAGAGTTGACACTCATGATAAAGAAAAAATTCTCTGGTACTTATGTGTCTGTAATATTTGTATCTGCTCACAAAAATGAGAAAATGCCATAACAACAGCAATAAAGGATTCAACTTTGTACGACTGCTTAGAGAATAAAACTAAACCAAGTTTATCACACATCCCACCTCTCTACAATATCATGAAAGATGCTTGTAACTGTATCATCTGAGAAGAAAGACTTTCTATCCCCTGGAATACGTCTAGCATCAAGAATATGCATGATTGATAATAGAGACTCCACACAGAGCCACTAAATCACGTACAAAAGGTCAGAATTTTCTTTAGCCATCCAAAAGTAAAAGGTCAGTGATAAGACAATCTTGTAATATGTATAATTCCACTGGTAAACGGCTATAGGTCTGTCAACTAATAGAAAATTATGCATTACCTTCCAGCTAAGCAGAACTGCCCTTCTACTTCTTACCAGAAGTCCTGCTGTGAGAAGATGGTTAATGTTATGGAGGAAAGCCGGAACCGAAACTTGTAACCAAAATTCACCATCTACCATGGCTAATAATGTATTATCGTTTTCTAAAAGGTTGAAAGCTCCAGCTGAGCACAAGGACACAAATGCATTCAGTACTGCAGCTATTCCTTCAAATGCTGCAAGATAGACCTCAGCTTCAGCCTGGTCCGAAACATTCATAGTGAATTAGTACAGTGTAATTCCGTAGAAGATACAAGTAAGTTCAGAGCTTAACACAATTCATGCATCACATCAAAATTCATAAGAATGGCATTACCTCAGAATTACAAATTTGAGATGACATGGTATGCTGGATGAACTTCCAAAAGAAAGCCAATGTTAATTTGAGTTCACCACCACCACTAGTGACTTGAGCACAGTATGACGAAATCAATCCAATAACTTTCACCGACGTTACCTGCTCATCATAAAGCACTGACATGAATCTTTTTTCAATGTTGTAGACGTGTTACTACAAGGAACTGGGCTTATGGAAATTTGTATGTAATTTTCCCAAAACAAGAACACAGAAAAGAAATCATACAGCTTCTAGTACAGCTGTTGTAGTAGGAACAGATAGCCGGCGTTGACTTGGACCCCCTAGTTTTCCTATGACAGAACCAGACAGAGCACCATTCTCCACAGTAGTGTGAGACCAGAATATAGTACAAGATGAATCAACAAATAATATCAGCTCCTTCTGTATGGCCAGGAAGAAAAATCATAGTAAGCCAAGTTGATGAGAAGAAAAATCATAGTAAGCCAAGTTAACGAGAAGATTATATCAATGCCTGTCAAGAAAATTTGTAAGTGCTGGCACACTGTTTTCTGTTTACCAGTATCGATAAGAGAACAGCAGCAAACTTTTCATTAATAACTGTAGCATTGCCAACAATCTGCTTGCCAATTTTCTCAACAGAGTCGATGCACGACTTGCTTTTCACCGAAGAACTAAGCTCAGAGATTCCATCTTGCATGTTCTGGAGCTCTAAAAGCATACTCAGAATAAAGATTAAAAACTTCGCAGGTGCCCGCTCTAAATGGTTCTTCTCCTGGAAAATTTTAATGCCGCTCTTTTGCACAAACTGCAGAGTTACAGGGGATTGTCAAATTTGCAACGTACACCTAAAAGTATTAAATGAGAAAAATAACTACCAGAACTTTTTAGCTGGCAGGTCAAAATGAAAGTCAAGGACCACAAACCACTATGATATCGGTGAGATGTTCTTCATCATTAATTATGAGGAAAAATACTCTTGCCCATCGTTTTGTTTGGGATTCCCATGCCTCCAAGTCTTCATCATCAAAACCCTCAACATGATCACTGATAAATCCATTCAGATACTCATAAAGGTTCGCTAGAAGACGAGTGCCATCAGTACAGAAACTATTGGAAGTATTTTTGTTGCACCTCTGGAGCCATTCTAGCATCATTTTGCGCAATGAACCTGACATGGAAGAAAGCATTGGAAGTTAGACGATGAATTTACATTTAATTTCCGTATGTAAAAAGTCTCCCACTCACCATTATGGTCAGTAAACTCCCGAGGGATTGCTGAAACAAACTGCAATAGTGTTCCAAGAGGAACATTACAAGGGTTCACCACTGAAGCAGCAGTTTCCAACACTTTTTGGTAAACTAGAAAATGGAAAAAACACAATTCAAAGAATGAGTTTTAGTGTGACTAATATCATGAGGGAACACCCAAAATGATAATTACAAATACATATGACTAAATCTGACAAACTAACTGATTAGCGACCTCGAGTACGGTATTTGTGATTAAAATGTTGTCTGCTGCTTTCTGCAACAAACTTCAAGACATCCAGTATAAGTGACATATCATCTTGACTTAAGTGTTCACTAGAAGGTTCTAGGGGAGTCCCGGAGAATCTATTTTCGAGATGCTCCATTTCCTTGTCTCCGTATCCTCCAACCACATATGCTGTAGAAACAATGCATTGTACAAGAGCCATAAATCCAGCCCTACCAAATGACTGTTTCTTTGCAAGAGATGCCAGGTTGATCAAAAATCCAACCCGATTCCTATGAAATGAGTAAACAGTTAGACAAGCATATAATGATGAAACTTTATGGTTTAAAAACTCAGACCCTCAAGAACATATTCAGCCGCATACGACCATTAACATATATACATGAAAGCAACAAGGAAAAGAAACTCTAACAAAACCATAGATAAGATGAAATAACACTTGAGACACCCTACCTTGGGTTGAGGCAACTTGTGTACGCACACACATACTGAGCTGCACCTTCAATTGTTCTTGAGGTATAGATTCCTCTCAGACCTGGGGGAGCAGAATAAGCAAGAAATAACTCTAGTTATCACTTCAGCAAGATGACAGTACAACAATGCACGATAAGAGTTCCAATACAATTTACTAAAGACATTGGAATACATTTCTCCAAGAAGCACCTACCGAAATCCTTGTGGTGTACAGAATCATTCAAAGCCTCTATGAAAGGCCCAAGAGCGAAAGTTTGGGACATTGATTGTGTACATGTTTTGTATCTTTTCCACTCAATCCCCAAAAAAGACTCCATGACCGTGCACCTGACTACAATTTAGAATATATGAATTAGCAAAAGAACTGAAATGAAATGCAGGTCTAGATCACTCAAAATGTGTTGCCAACTAGGATACTTAAATTAGTAAAAAGAAGTTTGGCTGAAATGGGCCCACTTTAGATAGTGATTATATGTGATGAGCAAGTGTAAGAAATTGTTGAAATCTAATTACACAATATGCTCCAACAAGAAAACGATACCTAGAGGGTTATCATGACGAAATCCCCGATTCCAAAGAACCTCTAACCAATTAAATATTTCAGTATCTTCATCTGGAGTTTCCATGTGACATTGATGAGAGATACAACAGTCAGAATTCAAGGATCCATCATATCTGAAAGATGACTTGATTAACAAATCAATCTGCAAGGTGAATTAAAAAATAAAGTAAAAACCAATGAGCAGAGGAGACAAAGCATCAAGACCTGAAAATTTACAATCACAAGAGAAATAAAAACCTGACCTGGTTACTCCATGCTGCCTCTACAAGATGAGTGCCGTACTCTTCAAGCATCTCATACAGGAGCACAAAAGCTTGCCACTGCTGCTCACTAGTCAACCCAGAGTCAACAGAGCCATACCATTCTCCCACACCAAGCGACTTGGCTTCCTTCTCTGTCCACATCTCCTTTTTTGTCATAGCACGATGAACTGAATTCCCTTCAGGCTTCTTCTCAGAACCGGTCTTACTCACTTTACTTATGGATAAAATTGATTTCAGTATATGCAATGACTGCTTCCTTACTAAGCTCTCATCAACTACCTGAAAGGAAATGATTTGTACTCGTGGATGATCCTATTGTGGAAACTAAAGAATCCGTAAAAATATCAGGTTTTTTTGCCATACCAAGCCTTTCTTGATTTCATCCCAAAACTCTTGTTCGGATCTCAAGTCAAATTCGACGGCGTCTTTTTCTGCAACAAAACTTTCAGTTCCGTCCATCCAAGAGCCAGAAGAAAGACACAAAGAGAGGACACTGTAAGCATCCCTTCTCTCTATTGATCCAACCGAGAACAGCTTCTTGCAGCATTCCCAAATTCGTTTTTTGAAGCCATTCCTGGAGTTTACAGCTTTAAAAATCATAACAAGATAAAAGAAAAACTAACCTAAAAGCACATAATTTTTTGGTTCGTAGCTTCACCTTGAAAGCATGTACATATTTCCTTGATGTGAGATCTTCACAGAGGACTGAGAAGTGAATGCCTTGAAGATAGCAGGGAGGAGGAAACTAATAGCACATGAACGATGCTCTACACTTTGTGACAAAAGCCGCTCAGTCATATTACTCAAATCCCAAAGTATACCAGCTGCAAAAATTTCCACCTTCGGATCTGCTTGGTGACTTTGAAAAGCAGCATTCAGTATCAAATTGAGGAGATGGCACGACAGTGGAATGGGAAATGCTTCAGACAAAGATACAATGTAGTTTTCATCCATATTTACTACATTCAAAGAATCACGAAGCAACAGCTCGCCCCATTTACAGAAATCTGATTCTTCTTGTTGAAGCATTCCCATCGAAACACCAACTGATCTCAATAAAAAAGGCACCAAGCTCACTCCTAATACACTAGTATCGTTCACAACATCAAAGAACGATTGGACAATCTGGTACAAATCAAACAAAGAAAGGGAAAAAAACGAGATGATGATCAATAAGCTCAAGGAGATGCAGCTCTGAGGATTATAACACAGCAGGAAAATTCACCTTATTGAGCATATCCAAGTCATATGCACGAACCATCTTCATCAGTGGAATAAACACCCTCCACACAAATAACTGCAACGCATTATGATTATCCGCAGTACCAAAGCCTGCTTCAACCTCAAAACCCTCAATTAATCAATTCTCGAATTCTCAAACACACCATACATACATACGTATCCGCAAGATTCAAATTCGAACTCACCAGAATTCTTTAGTAGATGACAAAGCCCAGCCACCAATGAAGCAATGTGGCTGCAATCATCAGAATCAAATTTTTTGTCCCCTTTTGTCGTGTCCTATTAAAAACATGGAAGAAGAAGAAGCCCTTTTCAAATCTTAACCCGAAGCCAAAATGCCGAAGTGTGAAACACTAAATCGATCAATACCTCCAAACGAAAAGGAAATTCGTCGATGAGCGATTCGAAAAGGGCAGATGGAGGTACACCTGTGGAGCTTAAAACACAGTCGAGGAAAGCAGGAACAGCTGCTGGAGGAACCTGTCTGAAGCTCAGCAACAGTGAAGTAATCACAGAGGAATCCATCTCAATTTAAGCTCGAGCTTCCGAAAATTGATCAGTAAAACGTAAACGAATTTGAAATTAGTTCATGGACTTTGTTCCGAGAAAATCCCTCTCTTAAACCCTTTTGGCTTCTATTTTCATGACTAAGGACAGATAGACCCTAGTCGTATAAGAGGGGAAAAAAACAGAATTTTCAAAACATATCCCTAGACTTCTTGTACTTTACGTATATTGCCTAATAGTATTTTCAATGTAAGGAAAAAAAACTTTAAAATACCTGACCTATTTAATATTTGTCACAAAACTACAAGAACTTTTTGCGTTGTCAGAAAACTATCTAAATTAATTTTTCGATGCAATAAAAAAACTCAGACTATTAAAATTTTCAGTTTTCCCTCGCGATTTAACATCCATTAACAAATAAAAAAAAAAGCTCTGTAAATTTTTTATTAAAGATCTACATACATTCTTATCCTTTAATGGGTTTAATATTAGACAAGGTTAATAAAATGGGTGAGATTCAGTTTGCAGTTAGATTCAATGCGACATCGGTGATCGATATGCTTCAGACATATACATAGCTTTTGCTTCTGCAAATGTATTACATTAATTGTTTACCAATTAGACAGCCCAAGACACCAAGCGGTTTACATTCTCTGCAGCAAGCCGGCAATAAGAAGAGATTGTGTGGAATACAAAGCCGGCTCCGAATTTTAGAAGGCCGTAAACTAGAAGAAAAAAATAGGTCGTTTTGGACATTTTCGTAAAACAAAGAAAATGTCATTTTAAAAGGTTGCAAACTAGAGGAAAAAATGGGGCGTAAGCCCATGTTGTAAACGAAATACGAGTTTAGAGTGAACTAGATATGTAACCTGGATTGACTCATTTGTTTTGGTTTTACTTCTTGTAATCTTGGAAAATCATCTTAGTCGTGCTATAACTGTGAGGTGAACAAACATACAACACCACTCACCTCTCATCAAAATCAATCGCCAACTGCACAATAGGGCCATCAGAGGCGCCTTTAAGGAAGGTTGTCATGATAACACTTCAAGCAACACCACGAACCCGATCTCTATCAGTCCGATCAGAACATAATGAAGATGTATGTGTTGCTGTGTCAGTCACGACGTAGTACACGATGTAGTACAGGAAGTGGTACATGACGTGGATATGTGAGATTTATGAGATATGATCAAATCTGGGTGATAAGATTCGAATCTATAGTTGCTTGGTGAGCTGGATGAATATATTAAAGAGGATATTACAGTTTTGGAGTGTTTCCATAATCTTAGGAGAAGATATTAGAAAAAAGTATAAGATTTGGAAATATCTTAAATAAAGGAAAATATATATTTGCGATATTGGAAGAACTTGGAGTGCAAGTTAAATATGCTATATATAGAGTGCGTGTCCTGAGGTTAAACTTGCGCACGTCTAGGGTGTATTGAGAAGAGGCACACAAGGTGTGTGTGGCGTCGCCCCACCGAAGAAGATTAGTTTGATCTGATCGGTGGTCATGTCTATGGATTCTGCAGCCGTGTGAAGACGGTGGTGCACCGGTGCGTCCGGGTGGTAGTCAAGTCATGGGTGACTTATTACTATGTTCCTAGAGATAGAGTACAACATATGTGTGATGGTGTTTGGAATCAAAGTCTAGGCTTGGGGGAGTTTAGCTCATTGTTAGGTTATCCTGAAGAGTTCATGTTATTGAATGGAGCGGTAGTTCAAGAGGGTTGTGCTTGATCTACGCGTTTGCAATTTGTGTAATTGCTTTCTAATTCTAGTGGATTCGAATTCTGGACGTGGTCCCGGGGATGTAGGAAACGAACCTCGTTAAAAAACAATTATTTATATGCTTGGTATCAGAGCGAGTTCCCGATAGAGATCTAGTCTTGTTTCATGTAGATCATAGATTTGTGGATAGGAGATGAATAAGAAGACGTGTTCGTTAGCGACGTTTTCAGGGTCAAATATGTTCTGATCGGGCTGAATTTTTGTGGCAAGATTCGTGGCACTGCTGTCTTGATTTTCAACGGTGGGATCGTGATTCCAACGGCTGGTCTGAGATTTATTTATGCGTTTCGGTGACAGGTCTGTATAGAGAAGGCTGTGACCAGTCTGACAAGAAAGTGGGTTTGAATTGTCAAACAATACCGTCTTGAGCTGAATTTTTGCAGGAGCATTCTGGACATATGGAACTATGTTCTGACCAAAGGAAAGATTATTTGGAACTTGGATGAAGGATAGGCGTTTTATTGAAGTCTATAGCAGTATGTGCTACAGTTGGTGTTCTACTAACTTATGTGATTTTTCTAGAACTGCTACCATATAAAAAAGACTGTTATGTGCGTACGGCAAGCTTAGATCTTGTTCCTATTGGCGACAGTAGTTACTTTTTTATGATGGTCCATCATGTTATCATTGTGGGGTTCAAGGACATGTTCAACGTAATTGTTTCACGTTTGTTCAAGGGGCTGTTTGGACGAGGAAAGTTAATCATTACAGAGATGGTGCAGTGGGAATTTATCCTCAATTTGGAGGGAGACGGTTCTTGCATTAGTTTTTGACCATGATGTGACTCAAGCAGGGGGAGAATGAGTGTTGTTGGTGTGGATTGTGTTACGAGTGACGAAGCCTTTGAAGATAGGGATTGCTTGAATTCACATACATAGTCAAAAAAGGGGAGAATGAAGATGCATTGCTTGAAGTGTTGTTGTACCAGTCACGAAGTAGTACATGAAGTGATACATGTCGTGGAGATGTGTGATTGCTGTGATATGAACGAATCTGAGTGATGAGATTCGAACCAAGGGTTGGTTGATGAGCTGGATGAGGATATCCAAGAGGATATTACAGCATTGGAGTGTTTCCATATTCTTAGGAGAAGATATTGGAAAAAGAGAATATTTCCAAAAAAATTTGGAGATATCTTAAATAAAGGAAAATATGTTATATGGTGATTTGTAAGAACTTGGAATGCAAGTTAAATGTGCTATATAGAGAGTGTGTGGCCTGAGGTTAAACTTGCGCACGTCTAGGGTGTATTGAGAAGAGGCACACAAGGTGTGTGTGGCGTTGCCCCACCGGAGAAGATTAGTTTGATATGATCGGTGGTCATGTCTATGCGCCCCATCGGAGAAGATTAGTTTGATTTGATCGGTGGTCATGTCTATGGATTCTGCAGCCGTGTGAAGACAGTGGTTCACCGGTGCGTCCGGGTGGTAGTCAAGTCATGCGTGACTTATTACTGTGTTCATAGAGATGGAGTACAACATATGTGCGATGATGTTTGGAATCAAAGTCTAGGCTTGGTGGAGTTTAGCTCAGGGTTAGGTTATCCTGAAGAGTTCATGTTATTGAATGGAGCGGTAGTTCAAGAGGGGTGTGATTGATCTACGCGTTTGCAATTTGTGTAATTGCTTTCTAATTCTAGTGAATTCGAATTCTGGACGTGGTCCCGAGGATGTAGGAAACGAACCTCGTTAAAAAACTTTGTCTTTTTTACTTTATGTTCATACATACACGTATTAGAACACATAGAACTAGCCCAAATCTACGTTTACAATTGGTAGCAGAGCTTGAAGATGCATTGCTTGAAATGTTGTTGTACCAGTCACGAAGTAGTACATGAAGTGATACAGGTCGTGGATATGTGTGATTGTTGTGATATGAACGAATCTGAGTGATGAGATTCGAACCAATGGTTGGTTGATGAGCTGAATGAGGATATTCAAGAGGATATTACAGCCTTGGTGTGTTTCCATATTCTTAGGAGAATATATTGGAAAAAGAGAATATTTCCAAAAACATTTGGAGATATCTTAAATAAAGGAAAATATGATATATGGTGATTTGGAAGAACTTGGAGTGCAAGTTAAATGGGCTATATAGAGAGTGTGTGGCCTGAGGTTAAACTTGCGCACGTCTAGGGTGATGAGGACATCAAAAGCGGTCTAACCCAAGAAGCGAGCCTCAATTATCCAAGACAAGCCGAGAAGACATATGAGCCTTGTTCAGCCCAAACGAAGCAAAACAACAACTGTTCCAGCCCAACGAACACTTGGACTACATTCTCACCTCAACCAGAGCACTTCTCGATGTGGAATCAGCCCAATCCGAATTCCGGTGAAGAAGTTATTCAACTTCCAAGTCAAGCGATTCCCAGTGAACTTTTTACGGTTCGCACAATTAACCCATTGTGCACAATACCACAATCTAATGGTATGTCATTGTAGCACTTAGGGATCGAATCCACAAGGAGACACGAGAACAACACACAGAGAATATGAGACACTTCTTAATCTAAGTTAATCAAATAAAGGTTTTCTAATGATCCTAATCAGTTTACAGACAATATAATAAATAACCAAGCATATAACAAAGGTAATTAAAAGACTAACAAGTTTTGAACTAAAACGTAACGAAAACGATTTAAACAAGAATAAGCAAACGAACTTCGGGTAATGGTAATCGACTTGGACATTCTCTAGCTAAACCATGATACTCAAACAATGCTAATCTTTAGGCTTTAGATCACTAATTTAGACTAACTCACTTCCATGACGATAATCATTTCGTTAATCACTTAATTGAGAACAAACTTCCATTTGCAATTAAATGATCAACAAGCATTAATCCCAAGTCTAAAAAGTCATTAAACACCCTAGACATCCATTTCTATAGGCTAGGAATGTAAAACACTTGCTAAGTTTGGTTGAGGAATTTCATCGAACACCTTCCGGGCGTGAAATTCACTAAGTTATAAATCAACTTTGTCAAGGCCAATCTAGCATTAATCACACCTAACAAGTAAGAATTCTTCATAAACTAAGTCCTAAGCCTCATGATTTAGCAAGAAAACATCTAATCTACCATACCCAAAGTTCTAAAGAAACTACTCACAAACCATGATAATATCAACAAATCCTATGTAGGAGGTGTTTAGATTCATGGTTAGATGATTAAAAATAGATAGATAGATGAAAACAAACAGGAACTTTCATAAAAACACCAAGAATCTCTTAAAACCTCTCTAAAATCGTGTTTACATAAGCTAAAAAATGAGATATGATCATAATTAAGTCACTTAATCATTTATACATAAGTGGTTCGCAGGAGTCACATCGGTGTGCATCTGGCCGATGCAGCACCCCGATGTGACTTCTATCATTAGTCCAAATCGATGCCAGACTGATATGTGCTCATTAAATTTCTCGTATCTCTTGAACCACTGCTCGTAATGACCTGAAACCACATCCAAACTAAAAATAACTCAATTATCTACAACTTTCATGAAGATCGCTGAAGCTAAATCCAAATTAAAACCCTTCATATGAGTCGATCTTTGAATCTCTTTGGACGGACTATGTATTTTGCTCATGAGGAGCCCACATCGGTGTGCACTTCCCCGATGCATCATCCCGAGGATTCTCCTGTGTGTTTTCTGGGAGTCCACATCAGTATGCACTTCACCGATGCACCATACCGAAATGACTTTTGTCTGAGTCAATGTCGCGTCAGACGGACGTATGCTCAGTGAAATAACGTTAACTTCCGCAATATAGCTCAGAACGAGATGAAACAACCTCCGTTGGAAAGATGACTCAGTTACCTACACTTTTCATCAAGTTCTCCAAGGCTTAATATGAGCGCAAGGTCTTCTTATTAGCCGATATTTGAAGCACGTCGGACGGCCTCTGCATTTGCCTTGATCTTTGGGCATAGCTCTTGCTCCAAACTGGTTCCTTTTGCCCCATGATCTTCCTCCAAGCTCCACAATGCTTCCATAAGCTCCAAATAGTACCTAAAAGACTCCATAACACACAAACACATGCAAGAACTAACCTAAGACTCATTAACTCTAAAATGGATGCAAACTAGACTAAAAACCATGAAATGAATGCAAAAATTCACAAAATGCTAACTAAAATGTATGCTAAAATGGGCTAAATTATGCAACTATCAACTCGCCCGAACTTTCTTTTTGCTTGTCCGCAAGCAAACAAACAAGAACAAGTCGAAGAAGAGGTTGGTATGCGGGAGATCATATCCGAGAATATTAACAAAAGAATTCAAATCAATGCCCTTGAGAGTAGTTATGTGATGCACAAACAACCTCTACTTCAAAATATTTAGCCATACTCGTTGCTATACGAATTTGGTCTAAGCCTTAGCATCTACAAGTAATCATATCCTCTAACTCTTTAACATTCATTAACTGCAAATGGTGAATCATGCTTAATACAAATCAAGGGAACTCATTTGGCTTAGGGAAAAGGTTTTGAGATAAAAATGGTCTCAATAATGTGGGTATTCCAATGCAATGGGATCTCTCACGAAAGAATGAACTTTGGCAAAATGTTAAGAGTAAAAAACAACTGATGCGTACAAAGATGACATCCGTCTACCCAATGCCCCAATATGAACTCCACTCCTATTTCTAAACCCATCAAGATCCATTCTAAACTACCCATTTCACAAGGCATTTTGCCTTCTTAGACCACATTTCTTTTCTTCTTCTCTTTCAACAAATGGATTGACTCTTTATATTTTTCTTTTAGCTCCTTTTCACTTTCATAACTAGTCTCTCAATCATCATTTAGATGCCTTAGCCATAATTTTCTTTTCTTTTGGCTCTTTCTTTCTTTTACACACATAGAGACTTATACTTTCAATACAAACTCAGTTACCTACACTTTTCATCAAGTGCTCCAAGGCTGAATATGAGCGCAAGGTCTTCTTCTGAGCCGATATTTGAAGCACGTCGGACGGCCTCTGCATTTGCCTTGATCTTTGGGCATAGCTCTTGCTCCAAACTGGTTCCTTTTGCCCCATGATCTTCCTCCAAGCTCCACAATGCTTCCATAAGCTCCAAATAGTACTTAAAAGACTCCATAACACACAAACACATGCAAGAACTAATCTAAGACTCATTAACTCTAAAATGGATGCAAACTATACCAAAAACCATGAAATGAATGCAAAAAGTCACAAAATTCTAACTAAAATGTATGCTAAAATGGGATAAATTATGCAACTATCAAGGCTCTCCCCGACGCGACCAAGCCCTTGGTCTTCTCCTCCTTTCACTTCAGCTAATCCTCAACTTCCTCTTGAATTCTCCAAATTTACTTCCAAACTGCTTCTCGTAACTCTCCACGATTCAGAAACAACGGTGTAAAAGCATCTCCGGCGAACATTGGCCGGAAAACCTGAGAAGCGGGAGAACCGGGCGGCGTAGAGAGCGGAAAAGAGAATAAGAAGGTTTAGAGATTGGGAAGAATTATAATAATCGGAGAGTAGAGTATGGAGTGAGACGGAGAGAGGTGGCCGCCATTGCAGTTTGGGAATTTTGGATTGCTCTCAGACGTTTATTTGGACGGATCATTCACCCGACCCGATTTTGTATAACCCGCCCCGTAAAATTTCGACCAAACTAAGCCCATTTAGAGTCCAGTGACAATCAAAATCGAACATGGCCCATTTAAAGCTTGTCTCTAAATGAGTTTTTGACGAGTTCGTTTCTGAATGAGTGAGTCTACACAACATTAAATCCATAACAACACTTATCAACATCAAGACACCAACACTTATCAACTTGTGTTTAAATTGTCTCTGAAGTGGATGACTAGAAACACTTCTTTCTTGTCTTGCTTATTATTCACTTATATTCTTCTTCATCACGAGAAGATGCATGTTGAACTTCTTGCTGTATGATCTGTATCTTACCAAACTCGAATGCTAAGAGCTGTGAAAAAACAAAAGGTAAAAATGAACATTTCAATGAAAAAAGAAGTTCGAAGAAACATTTCATTGAAAACTTACTGTGAGAAAGACTTACAGTTATGGCCCAAAGAATTTGAACAAACATTTCAATAAATCCAATGAAGAGTCTCATCGAGTGTTTCATATACTCCATATCCCCACGGTTTGCTCTCTTCATGATCTTGTATGTATCCTTCATTGTCCATAACACAAAGAGGAAAAGCACACAGAGTAGCTGCAGTAGACTTTAAAGTCAGGATTGGTTTGTTTAACACAATACATTATCCCTGCTTCTGGGTTTTGTATTACCTCGATGCAGCCCCGGTCCAACAAAAATGGTGGTCCGAGACAAGATAAAAAATATGGTCATTTGTAAATTACAAATTTTGTAGTTAAACAAAAAAACTCATCTTTGTATTTCTGAAAAAAATACAGCAAATCGAAAAAAAAAAAACATTATTTCTGAAAAACAATCCTCTTTACATTTTTTTCCTAAATCGTTCAATTTTTTTTGTTCCAGTGGTCTTTAGATAGATAATTATGTGACACAAACCAATTGTTTTTAGTTACAAAATAATATTTTAAATAAAAACATAGAGTTCAAATTTTGTGCATTATATATTATTAACCTAAAACTAAATATGTGACCCATAAAAACATAAAAAAAATATGGTGGTCATATGCCATCGCCTAACTCGCCTGTCCAACGGGCCGGGCCTGCCTCGATGAAGGATGATACAGACGATAAAGACATCAAGAGCCAAAAGAAGATGGAAATGAAAGAAGCCATCATTCCGCCAATGTAAAAATGTTGTTCCCGCTTTGCAAAGTGTGATGCGGCAGCAAAACAAGCGCAGGAAACGGCAATTCCGACAAAACAGGTGAAGGCGACTCTGGACAAACAGCAACAATCTTATTAGACATAAAACAAACAGCATATAACAAGCATTAAACAAGGATATAACAAGCAAAAAAGACAAGTAACTTACCTTGGATCAGCAGCAAAGACAAGTTTTAGGATCGGGCCTAAAGAAGCTCCTTCAAGCACAACACATAGAAACATGAGGCAGAGTCTCTTTGCTGGGTTATTTGGGGCTCTGATTAACAGAAACATCGTCCCTACGAAGCATCCAAGGCTCGTTCCACGTCCACCGAAGTTAAAGATGATATGTAGGTATGATCCAAAGGAAGCAGTCAGAAGCAAGGCACACGTGAGGAGGTATACCTGCATATGATTATCAGAAATCTACTCTGTATATCAGAAATATAAACAAGAACAGCCACTTGTCACACACAAAACGACCCTAAGTATTCATGATTATCAGAAATTTTCAAATGAGAAATAGAAAGTCATTATCATCAGAAACTCATCATCGTCTACTCTGTATATTGGCTCAAGACACAATCTGATGTAAGACTCGAGGTCGGATTTACAATCAAGGCCTCAAAGGGACTCAAAGCGGCTTAGATGCGGAATGATGGGTCGATGGTGATGGTGCGGAAGCTTGGCTCGGTTGTGATGGGACCGGACAAACAGTATGAACTTAACTCTCCTGGGGGAAACCACGCACTAGAGAGAGAAGATTCAACAGTTCTTAAGCAAGGGGGACTCCTCGCACAATACTTAAGAACAACAAGAGAAACCGATTCAAAGGCGACAAGACTTTGAAAGCTAAACTCGAAGGTTTATTGCAAATAACTTATGAATTTCGTCGTTTGTGAATACAGAAGCAAAGAGCTTTTATAAGAGCTCGACAAGAAGACCTAACGGTCATAAAAATTCAAAAACAAGGAAAGCAATTAAAAGAAAATATTGCAAATGTCGACATTGTGAATCTTCGGATGTCGCCATTGTGAGGTCATGAATCTTTGGGCGATTCTCGTGGGGATTTTATGGCAAGGCAAATCTTCCTTGAAGTGCTGGACGTCTAGGATGAGTTGCTGAGATTGGATGGCCGAGATTAGACGACAATATATTGCCTTTGATCTAGCAAATCGCGTGCATAGCCGGATATGGTAAGTTTCATTAACTTTGGGCCAAAACGACCGTGCTTGGTATTTGAGCGTGTCTCCTTGTGATCTGGTGGTCTAGGACCCATTGTATACTCTATGGACAGCATTACACATGTGGAGAAGTCGTGCAAAGGACCCGCAGTCGGACTTGCCTTACTTGGCTCCAAACGAGCCCGCGTAGGAGATTGGCCTTCCCGATTTGGATTCGGATTGTGCCAAGTCAGATCTTCCTTTGGTTTGGACCATAAGAGGCTCCAGTATGCGTGTTGGGCCTTGGCTGGATCAGTGCTTGAAGATCTTGGGCCAAAACACATGTTTCCCGGCTCGTACGCTCTCCCGGGTGCGCCGTGGAGCATGGCTAAGGTGAGTGCCGGTTTTGGTCGAGCTATGGGGATTCCGGCTCGACTGTTCTCTTCTCCATGGTAGGTTGGTCGGTGAAACCCATCTCCTTTGGGTGGTGGGACGTTTGGATCCTCCTGGCCGTCGAGCTCACCAGTCGGGCTTGATTTGTGAACGGTCGGTTCACCGTGATACCAAGGTCGAGCTATGGGGATTCCGGCTCGACTGTTCTCTTCCTCGTGGTGGGTTGGTCGATGAATCCCACCTCTTTTGGGTGGTGGGACGGTCGGCTCTGTTCGGTCTAGGAGCTTAGGAACTACTGTCCCGACCTTAGGAATGGGGCCGCTGTTGCCTATAGGACGAGGGTCTAAGCCTGCCGTACACTCAGTACAGTCCATTTCCAAGGCAGTAGCAATCCCATGAGCTTTCATGGCGTTGATCTTAGGTCCTTGCGAGATTTCGGACTTGATGTCCTCATCATACCCTCCCTCTTCAAGTGATTTCGTCCTCGAAATCTTCAAACCTACATCCAAACAAAGCGTATTAGACTTGTATTCCGAAAAGTGGTTTAGGGGCTTACCTCGGAGTTGGCTTGATTTTTGGATTTGGGCCACCATTGGCGGTGCTTCTTGGATCAACAAGGAGTAGATATATCCTTGTTTCGGCTTGTTGAGTATGTTGGTAGTGATGTGGAGCTTGGTGAAGTCCTTTGAATTTGTCTCGGCAAAGACTCCTTTTTCCTCGGCTACAATGACTTTTGCTCCGGCTAAAATTGGTGCTGCCTCGGCAATCTTTTGCTTCTCGGCCAGAACTTCTTTCTCTCCGGCTATAGGAAATTTTGTCTCGGCTAGAATTGGTGTTGCTTCGGCAACTTTTGGTTCCTTGGCTAAGACTGATGTGGTCTCGGCTAAAGTTGATTTGCTACCTACAAAACCTGTTTTCGACGCGAATGGCAAAGACAAGTGTGTTATGGGTTCTAAGGAAGATAGCTTATCGGAATGTCCAAGAAAAAGACTTACCTTGAGCTGTCTTTTCTCTTTTGCCCTTGCTTGCAACACACGGACTTCCGATCGGTCTAATGGGGCAAGCGTGACCTTCTTGTTGTTGAAATGGAAGGAGTACTGGTTCGTTCTTCCATTGTGGGACACGGTCCTATCGTATTGCCAGGGTCTTCCTAGGAGAATATGACCAGCTTCCATTGGTGCGACATCACACACCACTTGATCTTTGTATGCACCGATTGAAAAGGAAATTTGCACTTGTTTCGACACCTTTAGCTCTTCCTTATCGTTCAGCCACTTAAGCTTATATGGTCTAGGGTGGTCCGTGGCGGTAAGACCTAATTTGTCAACTAACAAACAGCTTGCAATGTTAGTACAAGAGCCACTATCGACAATGAGATGACATACCTTGTTTTGGATGGTACAACGTGTGTGAAAGAGATTTTCTCTTTGGGCAGTGTCCTCTTCAACCACCTGCGTGTTGAGGGCTCTCATGATCACTAGGGACTCTCCTTCATCAGCATATTCAATGGTCTCCTTTTCGTCCTCCGGTTCTGCCTCGTCTTGTGATTCACATTCACCGGATGGCAATATGATCATCACTCTCGGGTTCGGACAGTCTCTTGAGATGTGGCCTCTTCCTTTGCACCTGTAACAAGTGAGCTCACGTGTATGGTAAGGAGTAGAAGACTTACCTTGCTCTTGTCGTGCATCTCTATAGGCCTCGGCCGCTTTACTCTTGAATCTAGATTCAATTTCAATCGATTTGCCTTTGTCCGTAGCTTGGGTTGTTGGGGAATTCCATACCGGTGGGTTGTATTTCGGCTTAGGGCCAGTAGATGTCTTCTTCTTGAGGTGTTTCTCCACTTGGATAGCAAGGTGTAGCAGCTCGTGAAGTTGATGATACGGTTGTATCTCCACCTTCTTTGCAATCTTTTCATTAAGGCCTTCGAGGAAGTGCGACATGAGGGTCTCCTCGGTCTCCTCTAGCTCTAGCCTGTTCCTCAAGATCTCAAATTCATCGTAATACTCTTCTACCGTCTTCTGGCCTTGGTAAAGTTTTCGGAACTTCCTTTGGAGCTCTCGATGATAGTGTGGTGGAACGTATCTTCGTTTGAGAAGTGCTTTCATCTCTCTCCAAGAGTTGAGTGGTCCATCTCCATACCTTCTTCTTTCTGCCATCTCTCGGTCCCACCAAGCAAGTGCATGGTCGGTGAGTTGAGCAGCTGCGAAGGTCACCTTCTTGTGCTCTTGATAGTTATAGCACTCATAGATATACTCCATACGCCTTTCCCAATCAAGGTAGGCTTCGGGATCTACCTTCCCAGCAAAGGTAGGTGGTGTAATCTTCAAGTCATTGTTGGTGTTGTACTGGCCTGGACCTTCATCACGATTCCTGCCTCGATTCAATGGATCTCGCCGGCGTTGTTGCTGGTTTTGTTGTGGATCCGGCGGTTGATTCCGACCAGGGGGCGGGTCGTCATCAAGCTTGGGCATGTGTTCATCATCATGCTGTGCTGCTTGTGGTGGAGCTCTCCTCTGTGCTTCCACTCGGTCAAGCCGTCCTCCGACGTTGGTTAAGCCTTGCTCTAACCGTTGGTTCATGCTTCTTATCTCTTCTTGGAGAACCGTTAAGCTACGAGCCATGAGTGACATGGGGTCGTTTGCTAGTTCTCCCATAGTACCTTACACAAGAAAAACTCACAGGAATCAAAGTCTAGTTCAAGAACAAATAAGAACACAAAAACTGTTTTTCGCACAGAAATTTTCCGGTTCAGTTTTGCTGGTTCGAAAATTATTAAATCAACTTCAAAAATTCCAGAAACAATTTTGTATTTTTCTATGATGAGTTAACAAACTACGACAGAAGACGAAATGTTTTTATGAGTTTTTATGATTTAATTAAAATTGAAACAAAACAGACGGTAAAGCAGATTTTTTTTTTTTTTTTTTTGTTGTAGTTTTCGGTAAAGAAAAAAAATGAAAGAGCAATGAAACAAATGAAAATTTTAGACAAAGAACGAAGTAACCTGATAGATAGGAGCTTTTGAGCTCTGATACCAATGATGTAAGACTCGAGGTCGGATTTACAATCAAGGCCTCAAAGGGACTCAAAGCGGCTTAGATGCGGAATGATGGGTCGATGGTGATGGTGCGGAAGCTTGGCTCGGTTGTGATGGGACCGGACAAACAGTATGAACTTAACTCTCCTGGGGGAAACCACGCACTAGAGAGAGAAGATTCAACAGTTCTTAAGCAAGGGGGACTCCTCGCACAATACTTAAGAACAACAAGAGAAACCGATTCAAAGGCGACAAGACTTTGAAAGCTAAACTCGAAGGTTTATTGCAAATAACTTATGAATTTCGTCGTTTGTGAATACAGAAGCAAAGAGCTTTTATAAGAGCTCGACAAGAAGACCTAACGGTCATAAAAATTCAAAAACAAGGAAAGCAATTAAAAGAAAATATTGCAAATGTCGACATTGTGAATCTTCGGATGTCGCCATTGTGAGGTCATGAATCTTTGGGCGATTCTCGTGGGGATTTTATGGCAAGGCAAATCTTCCTTGAAGTGCTGGACGTCTAGGATGAGTTGCTGAGATTGGATGGCCGAGATTAGACGACAATATATTGCCTTTGATCTAGCAAATCGCGTGCATAGCCGGATATGGTAAGTTTCATTAACTTTGGGCCAAAACGACCGTGCTTGGTATTTGAGTGTGTCTCCTTGTGATCTGGTGGTCTAGGACCCATTGTATACTCTATGGACAGCATTACACATGTGGAGAAGTCGTGCAAAGGACCCGCAGTCGGACTTGCCTTACTTGGCTCCAAACGAGCCCGCGTAGGAGATTGGCCTTCCCGATTTGGATTCGGATTGTGCCAAGTCAGATCTTCCTTTGGTTTGGACCATAAGAGGCTCCAGTATGCGTGTTGGGCCTTGGCTGGATCAGTGCTTGAAGATCTTGGGCCAAAACACATGTTTCCCGGCTCGTACGCTCTCCCGGGTGCGCCGTGGAGCATGGCTAAGGTGAGTGCCGGTTTTGGTCGAGCTATGGGGATTCCGGCTCGACTGTTCTCTTCTCCATGGTAGGTTGGTCGGTGAAACCCATCTCCTTTGGGTGGTGGGACGTTTGGATCCTCCTGGCCGTCGAGCTCACCAGTCGGGCTTGATTTGTGAACGGTCGGTTCACCGTGATACCAAGGTCGAGCTATGGGGATTCCGGCTCGACTGTTCTCTTCCTCGTGGTGGGTTGGTCGATGAATCCCACCTCTTTTGGGTGGTGGGACGGTCGGCTCTGTTCGGTCTAGGAGCTTAGGAACTACTGTCCCGACCTTAGGAATGGGGCCGCTGTTGCCTATAGGACGAGGGTCTAAGCCTGCCGTACACTCAGTACAGTCCATTTCCAAGGCAGTAGCAATCCCATGAGCTTTCATGGCGTTGATCTTAGGTCCTTGCGAGATTTCGGACTTGATGTCCTCATCACAATCGCTCATCAAACACCAAAAAATCACTCTCTCGTGCGAACCACACAATGATCGATAAGCAAAATCGAAATTCAACCGTAAACTTACCCGGTTCAGAAATTTCTTCACCGGCGGAGAGATTTCATTGTTGATCGGGATTTGCGATTCCAGTTCCATGCTTCAGAGCTCTAAACCAGACTGTAACTGAAAACTGAACATTTTCAAAAGCGAGAGCAAGGCTCAAATTGGAGCCTTGGCTTATATGGTCAAAAATACCCTTTTGGAGATGGGCTTTTCAGCGTCTCTTCAGTTGTGTGCAGGCCCAGCCTTGGCATACATGTAGTAGTAATGGTTTTAACTTTAACTTTAACTTTCGTTGTTTGTTTTGAAGAGGCCATGAGAAGAAGATGGCTTGATGTATGGTTTAATAAACCTTTCACATGGTAACCTGTGCTCTTCGGTAAGTAAACAATCCGCTTCTGAGTTTTTGTGTGATTAATATCATGAGGGAACCCCCAAAATAGTTACACATAAATGACTATATCAGACAAGCTAACTGATTAGCAACCTCGAGTCCGGTATTTGTGATTAAAATGTTGTCTGCTGCTCTCTGCAACAAACTTCAAGACATCCAGTATAAGTGACATATCATCTTGACTTAAATGTTCACTAGAAGGTTCTAGGGGAGTCCCGGAGAATCTATTTTCCAGATGCTCCATTATTCTTGTTACCACATGCTGTAGAAACAATGCATTGTACGAGAGCCATAAATCCAGCCCTACCAAAAGACTGTTTCTTTGCAAGAGATGCCAGGTTGATCAAAAATCCAACCCGATTCCTATGAAATGAGTAAACAGTTAGACAAGCATATAATGATGAAACTTTATGGTTTAAAAATTCACAGACCCTCGAGAACATTAATATATATACATGAAAGCAACAAGGAAAAGAAACTCTAACAAAACCATAGATAAGATGAAAGCAACAAGGAAAATAAACTCTAACAAAACCATAGATAAGATGAAATAACAACTTGAAACACCCTACCTTGGGTTGAGGCAACTTGTGCACACACATACTGAGCTGCATCTTCAATTGTTCTTGAGGTATAGATTCCTCTCAGCCCTGGGAGAGCATAATAAGCAAGAAATAACTCTAGTTATCACTTCAGCAAGATGACAGTACAACAATGCACGATAAGAGTTCCAATACAATTTATTAAAGACATTTGAACACATTTCTCCAAGAAGCACCTACCGAAATCCTTGTGGTGTACAGAATCATTCAAAGCCTCTATGAAAGGCCCAAGAGCGAAAGTTTGGGACATTGATTGTGTACATGTTTTGTATCTTTTCCACTCAATCCCCAAAAAAGACTCCATGACCGTGCACCTGACTACAATTTAGAATAGATGAATTAGCAAAAGAACTGAAATGAAATGCAGGTCTAGATCACTCAAAATGTGTTGCCAACTAGGATACTTAAATTAGTAAAAAGAAGTTTGGCTGAAATGGGCCCATTTTAGATAGTGATTATATGTGATGAGCAAGTGTAAGAAATTGTTGAAATCTAATTACACAATACCTAGAGGGTTATCATGACGAAATCCCCGATTCCAAAGAAACCTCTAACCAATTAAATATTTCAGTATCTTCATCTGGAGTTTCCATGTGACATTGATGAGAGATACAACAGTCGGAATTCAAGGATCCATCATATCTGAAAGATGACTTGAATAACAAATCAATCTGCAAGGTGAATTAAAAAATAAAGTAAAAACCAATGAGCAGAGGAGACAAAGCATCAAGGCCTGAAAATTTACACTCACAAGAGAAATAAAAACCTGACCTGGTTACTCCGTGCTGCCTCTACAAGATGAGTGCCGTACTCTTCAAGCATCTCATACAGGAGCAAAAAGCTTGCCACTGCTGCTCACTAGTCAACCCAACTAGACTGTAAAATATGTAATCTAAATAAAAAAGATTTTCTAAATATTTTTTCTTACGTTTTTGGAATTATCAAAATTTTATATTTACTTAAATATATTTATTTTCTTTTTTAAGAATTAAATTGGTATTAAAAATAATTTTTTTAAATAAATTAGATATTAAAATATATGATTTTAGGGCTAGTTTTGTCAAAATTGTGCCTAGAAAATTAAAGATTTAGATGGACAATAGTATAGAAAAAGTATCATTTATTTCTAATTTTCCTAAATTATTTTATAAAAAAACATGAATAAAATAGAACCCGACGTCGTTTATACTTTATAGTATCATCGAACAAACCAACCAATAAATTCTCTCCGATCCTTCGAGAGAAATATTAAATCCGGCCAGCAACGAGACTAAATTCGCCGGCGGAGATCATTTTGATACCTGAGATTACAAACCTGTTTCCAGTAACACGTCGTTTTTCTCCCAGCAAAACCCCAGATTCAAGATTTTGTTGCCGGAAAAAGGGATTTTTTTTTCTGCTTGAGTTTTATCCGTTTGAATTACGAATGAAATTACTCTAAATTACTCTAAATGATTGATTTCAAACGCCGGCGGAGAAAGTTTTCTGCTTGGTTTTACGAATGAAATTACTCTAAATGGACCAGCTCGATTTAGAGTAATTGAAACCAGCTCGATTCAGTGTTTCTCTCTTTAGTCGCTCATGAACCGATTTGGGGAATTTCTATTTTTTTATTTTTGTTGTCGGATCCTTTATTTTATTCATGTTTTTTTTTAATATTTTGTTATATAATAAAATAATCACTGTATTTTAATTAAATTTAACGGAATTAAATTTTCCGTTAACATAGTTAACTAGTTTCGTTTAAAATTTTGGTAGGGCAAAGTTACGAGTTAATTTGAGGGTTTGAGTGTCAGTTTTGTTACTTTCATTATTCAAAGTGAAAATGGTAAAATCTCAAGATTTAAAATGATAGTAAATTCAACTTGGAGGGTTTAAAATGTAATTTTTTCGATTTAAAAGTTTGTGACTGATGATTTGCTAACTTTGGTAAACGATCAGCAACTAATTGATTTGTCTCCCGTGGAGAGTAATGAAACTCCAATCTTGTGAAGAGTGTCTTCCGTCTTTGACGAGTACTTCGATATAGAAGTCTTACAGTCTTCTTCATTACAATCGATCGATGTCCGAACAAAATTATCAGAAGTTTGTAAAAAAGAATTATAATGAAAACGATTGTTCACCGACGCGTTCCCGACACGTCCGCTGACCATGTCAAATAGTCAATTCAAGCCAACCATTAAAGTAATTGATTAGATTTTGAAGTACTATTATTAAATTATAAAGTAATTGGCCGACTTAACAATTAAAAGACTAACCATTTGACACATTTTGTTCTTGACGTATCGAAACGTTTAAGTACTGCAAATCGTTTTTACTTTTGGATATGAAAACATTTTACGTATCAATTTCAGTTTTGTATAGTGTAGTTTTCTTTTTGGCCGGCCTGTAGTTTTCTCACATCTTTCTGATTATTTATTCTTTTCTTTTTCTTATATATATATATATATATATATATATATATATATATATATATATTCATCTGAGTATATAATTAAATGACATAATTTGAAAACATCCATGTTAATTACCATTGAGAAATAATATATTTCTAAACAATTCTAACAAATGCAAACTAGTGTGACGTGAATATATGTTCGAATTAATAATTTGAGTTGTTATAATATACTCCTACAAGAGAATAAAACTATTAATTATTTACAAGATACCCTTTTTATAGACCTTTAGAAAAGTGGGGTTTATTCGAGAAACGGTCGAAGAATCAAAGCAACTAATTAATCATAATCAAACAAATTAATATTGTATACGATTGTATTGTTGTTTTCAGCGATAATCACGTGGTCAGATCGTGATTAAGGTCCTCAATATGTCAACCTGTGCTGCGACATATATAAATCATAAAATTATATACTTTATAATTAAACTAGATTAGATCCCGTGTAATACGCGGATAAAAAAAAAATTAGATTCTAAAATTGTTATTTTGTTTAATTATGATCTGTATAGTTAGATTCTAAATTAAAATTTTCAGTTATTCATGAATTACGTTTAGTAATTCGTATTTAAAAAAAAATTGTTTCATATTATCCATAAATATGATAAACAAATCCTTTAAATGAATGAGAGAGTTCCATAATTACCAAACACGCGATAACAAATATTTATTCTTCTAATTTTTATATATTATGAATTGTATATATCTTTTTTATTTAACACTTTTTATTTGGTAGTTTTTTTTTATCTTACTTCACTTTTTCAATATTATTAGTTTTCATTATATAAAACACAATTTTTTTTTTGTTATTTTTTTGGTAGTTTTTATTTTTTCTCTTACTTTACTTGTTCAATGTTATTAATTTCTATTCTATAAAACACAATTTTATTTGTTATATATTTTTTTTAATAAATAACTAACAATAGGAAAGTTTAGATTATTATTTTGACACATGTCGCGATCTTACTTAACAACGACATATGTTACGATCTCGTGAGTAAAAATTATCTTACGTTTCACGCTCACATTGAGAGATTCATCTTTAGAGTATATTTATAATTTTCATCTTTTAAGTTTAGAGTATATTTATAATTTCTTTTAAAAAAGTTTGGTTGTGGTTGTAGATTATAAACTTTTAAGTTTCCTTTCGTCACTTTACTTTATTATAAGTTTTCCTTAGTTATTCTTGTTTTTTTTAAAGATTGCCTTTTTTAGTTTATTTTTTTGTAATATTTACTTTAATTCATTTTTTATTTATCTAAATTGACACATGTCAAGATATAAATTAACAACTGTGAAAAATGTCACGATCTCGTGATTGAAAATTATCCTACATGTTTAAGATTGCTTTTTTTAGTTTACAATTTGTAATATTTACTTTGATTCATTTTATTTTTTTAATTAAATTGACACATGTCAATATCTAAATTAACAACCATGACAAATGTCAAAATCTCATGATTAAAAATTATCATACGTGTCACACTCACGTCGAGAGATCCAAATTTATATAATAAAATTGACTCTTTTAAATAAAACAGAAAATTGATTTGAAATATTATAGAGAATTAATTAAAAAAAAAAGATTATAGAGAATTGGCTTGAAGATCTAATTAATTAATAAACGTATGCTAAAATCTATTATATAATAGAAGAGTTCTCTCTCAATCTAGAGTGTCCACATCAGCAAAAAAATAATTGAAATTAAAGAAAACTAAAACTAAAGTTAATGACATAATTAATTCAAACACTTTGTAATAATAATTATTTTTCATTAAAAAGAGAGAGAAAAACACTTACACTAAAGTTGATGACTCAATTAATTAACACACTTTTTATAATTATCATTTTTTTATCAAAAACAAATTTACAAATAAAAAAAGAGAAAAATAGAACAAAAACACAAAAATTGAATAGAGATTGGATGAATATATAATTATATATTAACATAGAGTTAATGGAGCAGTAATTACTTCTAAAGAAATAGGAAAAACAATTATCACGTTAAAATATATTAAATGGATCAAAGAGTATTTTTCTAATAGTTACATATTATTTAGGATAATAAAAATTACAAGTTAATTGTTATAGTAAATACAAAATTTAAACTGTTTTTACTCAAAATAAGAATAATTATTTTTCAAGAAAAAATTAGACTTTTTAATGAGTTTTAAAGTTACATTTTTGCAACAAGTTAGACATTTTAAGAAAATCAAAATCAAAAATCATGTGTAGCTAAAATTATAATATAATATAGATGAAAAAATATATATCATGAGAGAATTTTTATTTTATTTTTTAAATAATAAGGTTAGAGTGCAAGGTGTGTCAATGATATATGATGTCTGGTAGATAGAAACGGATTAAAAGATAAGAATTGATATTTAATAAGCAGATTTGATGTGCATCACAATAGGTGAGAACATCCTCGACACGACAAATGTGTATCATCAGTAAATTTGTTTGATGCTCAAATCAATAAAAAGTTCAAACAATTGATAAGAGAAAGCATAATGTATGAGGATAAAAAGGAGAAAATAGTTCTACAATGAGTTAAAAATCAAATCACTTTCCAATTTTTTATATGTGAGTGAAGAAAAAGTGAAAAGACATAAGTGGCGGAAAGGGAATGAGTACAAGATAACAAAAGAATTGGCGGTAAAAAGTGTGAAGAAAAATTGACTAAAGTTCAGAAATATCAAATATGTATGCACAAAACTAAAATGAAATATATTTTTTTAAAATCTTTTTTAGGAAGTGAAATTAATGAGTTTTTTATATAAAAATATTAAATTGTTTGACCATGCAATGTAATTGGTGATATTAGATAGGAACGTTTATGACTTGGTCGACAGTTTTTATATATATGGCACAATGCACTTGCTTCGGTGGGTAAAACATGCTTACCAAACCTATTGTAATGTCATGGGTGTTATGTTTACACATTTGCATTTACTGATATTTAAACTTGGCCTATTTACATTAATTTCGGGGTGGTGTTAAGTTCCCATTGGTATTTAATCATATGTATGATTAGGTTAATAGTGAAAATTAAAGCTTATAAGGCGATCTCTTCACGGGACCTGAATCTGGAATGAATTTTCTCTATGATAAAATGTCATAAGATGGTCGTCGATGCCGTTTCTTCCTCTTATAAAGTTTTCAACTGAAGGATTTATTGCTTTTTCTGCTTTTTCAAGGAAAAAGTTATATTTGGCAATATCTATGTTTTTTATCATTTGGTAAAATAAGTTTGTTGTTTCTACAAATGTTAACATGAATAATTTAAAAAAGTTCAAATGATTATATTTATATTCAACGATTCGTATTGATACATGTTTAAAAATGTTATCTCGCACAACGCGCGGGGCATAGAACTACTCTATTATAAAATGGGAGAGTTTTCTTTCAATTTAAACTATTCACGTCATCGTTACAATCTTCTATATATTAAAGGTAATTAAATGCATAATATCATTAAGTCACATTAACAAAATATATAGTCTATTTCCAGGATTTAGCTAAAGTGTAACCAACACTTTTTATAACATAAAGTCTACAAGCTAATTATATATGTCACCAACAATTGCTAAAGTATATATATTTGGATAAAAGATGCATACATAGACATGCTCCATACATACATTTTTGGGAGTGGGATTGGTTGGATTTTTAGAAGTTAGAGATAATATGTTTTTCGGAGATGGGGAACAAGGAAAAAAATCACAGATCTTTTGTCAGCGGTATTTCACGAAGAAATCAATACTTGGGCCAAAATATATATAAGCATAAAGACCCAAACATTAGAAAAGATTCCCTATTAGAGGGTGTAACTCTAAACAACCTAAAACTATACATACATAAAGATATAATTTTAAATACTCAAATATGTACATGTACTTAAATCATTTATAATCAAATGTAAGTGGTTTGTTTAGTTAATGTGTAAACGGGCCGATGAGGTTATAATTGGTCTCAGTATGAACTATAAATTTCAGAACAACAATGTAATATTATACGTTCAACTAAATATGTAATTTATGAGATATTTGAAATGGTGTTAAATAAAAATAAATATAAAACTGTAATTAGAATCACCCAGTACTCACATACAACATATAAACACATGAAAAAACAATATTTCAACATAAGTTAACAACATAATTAAGAGAAAATCGTTGTTATATACAAACACTAATGAGGAGAAAAAATAAAACACATGCACGTACACACAATGCAACTATAAATATAATCCGACTATTAAACTAAAATTCGAAATTAAAAAAAAAAATATTTCCTAAAAAATAGCATATAAACAAATTTATAAAACATGAATATAAAATAAGCCTGCGCGAAGCACGGGATCAATCCCTAGTTAACTAACTATCTTTACATATAATAACACTTAGAGCATGTAAGGCTTCTCAGCTAGGTTATATGGAAACTTTGTTCGAGATCCGTTTCCGTTTCGGAAATGTTTTGAAATCATAAACTCTTGGAAACACGGTGGAAATGCGATGAAAATACGGTGGAAATCCAAATCTATAAAAGTGAACTTAAGAATTGGAAATACATTTTTTGTTTTTTAATATGAATTTGATGTTTAGTGTTTTAATTATATATATAAATATATATTAAATATTAATATATACACGTTTCCAAAATGTCCCCAAAATTTGTTTATACATTTCCAAACGTTTGGCTTGTGTATCCATTTCTGATTCCATGCAACATAGCTTTTCAGTTATCAATATTATCTTATAAATATCATTTATGATGGATTATTGATGTATATATATGGTCCAAACCTGAAACAGAATTTTAGTTTTGGTTTATCAAAATAATATCAACGGAAAATAGTTTAATCAGCACCTTCATTAGTTATATAATATTTCAAAAGTGATACATACACGGATTAGATATTAGTTTAAATATTTTACTTGGTGAAAATCATTCAAAATTTTTACTTTGTTTGAAAACCAATATACTGAAAAGCCAAAAAATGAAAAAGCAAAAAGAGAGAGAGAAGAAAAGCATACGCACGCAAGACGAGAGAAGATGGTGGTCAACACGAAGAGAGATGTTTCCGGAATTTATTATTGGCGTTTTTCTACATCAATTTTCCGAAAATCATAAAAGTAGTCGAATTACAGGAACTAGTAGTATAAATATCTTAAAATACATACATGGTTTCGAATATTCAAGATATTCCTAGTGACTATTAAATATGGACGGATCTTTTGAATTTTCCGGATCTGATGGATACATATTTGGAAAACCGATTTTTTTAATTTCTTGCCCAACAACAATGAATGTATTTTTATATATATTTTTTTTTATACACCATTAGGTCCATTATTAATATATATATTTTTTGGTTGCTAAAACCATAAATATTTTTAATTCCATCAGCAACGTTTAGTAATATCAACTAAGTTGTTGGTGGTCGAGTGGTTCCTTTCCTGTGGTGAGTGTCGGCCCTGTTGGTCTAGGGCAGGGATCGATTCCCCGCGGAAGCGAAATTACCAGGACAAGCACTTGGTCAAGTGAGGCATTATAAGTGGGCTGTGTCACTCCCACCCAGAAGATTAGTCTGGATCTTTGAGATTGAGATTATTTTTGGGAGCCGAAAGGCATAAAAAAAAAAAAAGTTTAGTAATATCGTGTATGCTTACGTAATTTATAAACAGAAGAGAAATTGTAACAGAGATGAATATTAATTAGGTAGGGTCTAACAGAAATACACGAGGATCTATTAACTTCCAAAACTGACTCGCCTCGCACGCGCTTTCGAGCATTACACGTGCGTAATCCATATTATAAGCCGCTACTTATAATTCCTTTATTCTCCCCAAAAGCAAAACAAAACAAAAAAAAGATTTCAACCGTCCGATCATCCATCTTGCCCATCAACGTTCACCAATCCCTACACAGATCATCGCCGGCTAGCCGTTCTCTTAGGTGCGGTGGTGAGTGTTTGATTTCTGGGCTGCGTAATTCTACATTTCCCCCTTCTGATTCCGAATCGTGGTATACTTTTGATTTCATCTCTGTATTTCCTATGTTATGGATTCGAAGAACTATTTATTTTCTTCCCTATTGATGCTACTTTGATAGGGTTTAGACTTATTTACCCAGTTGTTGAGATTCTAGACTCTTCTCTTTCGTTCCACGGACTTTATTTGATGTTTTGCTTCTATTCAGTACAAATGTGTAGATTCTGAACAAAATATGTTTGTGATTATGGGCAGTAACTGTATCAAATCAAGCTCGCTGAATTAGCCGTTGGATTATCCTCTGTCTTCTTCTTCTGCTCGCGGTTTCATCTCTAAATGGGCTGCTTCCACTCAAAGGTAGCAAGAGATTTTCGAGGACACGAAGACCCTGTAAAGCTTGCCTCCGAGACAGCCTGTAAGTTACTTTCGCAATAGAATCATCAGCTAGATTATATTTCATCCTTCTTCTCTGCTCATTAAAAGGGGTCCTTCATGTGCATAGTCCATCTCATCTACAAAATGTTAATTTTACTCATGTTTCAATATGTTTCTTTGTTACCAACACCACACCTAATCTTTATTCCTGTTCACAACCGGTTTCAGTTTACTGCTTAGTATATCTTTATGCGTTAAGAATGGTGTCTGTCTCCCTGATTTATGTCGAAAGTGGATTAATCTCTCTCTTTTCCAGTTAGTGTGAGTGAGGTTGAAGCATTGTTTGAGCTGTTCAAGAGCATAAGCAGTTCGGTTGTTGATGATGGTTTGATAAATAAGGTACAAAGATTGATAATTCTTGTTTCTTTGACCCCATTTGGATCTTTTTATGACCCTACCTACTGGAGTAATCTTTTTCCTCTTTATGCTCTTCATCTACAGTATTGTTCCACTTCGTTGACTTTCACCAATTTATTAGAGCAATAATGATTCTTCCATGCTATCTGTCTGTTCCATATTGCACCAGTTCAATGTATCCTATTCCGTAATGTTTGACCTGAGTTTAGTTTATTTTATTGGTTGCTTTGGTTTTGAAATTTGAGGCTTTCATGGCCCACTTTCTTTATGTTTTTTTTGTTTCTTTACTAAAAAACTCTCCCTTCACGTGTGTATGCAGGAGGAGTTTCAACTTGCATTGTTCAAGAGCCGGAAGAGGGAGAATATATTTGCTAATAGGGTAAAATCTAAGTTCCTCAGGCTTTGAAAAACTTTTTCTGAACATAGAACTCTTGGTTTATTGAAAAGATACTATGTCAATTAAACTAAACAATTATGCCTCCTTGCAGATATTTGATATGTTTGATGTTAAACGAAAAGGAGTCATTGATTTTGGGGACTTTGTCAGATCACTCAATGTTTTCCACCCCAATGCTTCTCTAGAAGACAAAATAGATTGTAAGTTGACATAAGAGAATCTCATATCTATTCTTTCTCGAAGCCGTTGTGAAGAGTTTTATTGATTCTGGTCTACGATTTTTCTCAGTTACGTTTAGGCTTTACGACATGGACTGTACGGGTTTCATTGAACGCCAAGAGGTAATAATAATATCCTGCCTCTGTTTCAACTTATTAATGACCAATATTCAAACTGTCTAAAAAATTTGTAAAAGAAACATGTGGAACAGAATAATTGAGGTTGATGTTGATGTTGATGTTGTTGATCATGCGTCCCTTACTTAATATTCTTGCAGGAAATCATTATTGTGTGTGATATTTTTGCAGGTTAAGCAAATGTTGATCGCCCTTCTCTGTGAATCTGAAATGAAACTGGCTGATGAAACCATAGAGATAATACTAGATAAGGTTTGTGGTCCAAAGTTTTAGTATTTTTACATGTGAGCTAAAGTTTTAACGTGGTGTCTTTCTTTCTTTTCATTCATGAACAGACATTTGAAGACGCAGACGTGAATCAGGATGGAAAGATTGATAAATTAGAGTGGAGCGATTTCGTGAACAAAAACCCATCATTGCTTAAGATCATGACCCTCCCATATCTCAGGTATTTTTTTCGCTTTTATGGTAACCAAAACTCAAAAAAACAATTGAAAATAAATGTTAGAGAAATTTTTATTAACGTATACATAATAAATCTATGCAGGGATATAACAACAACGTTTCCGAGCTTTGTCTTCAACTCGGAGGTCGATGAGATTGCCACATGAAGAATCAAACTGGTTTACAAAGTTGGAAGAACAATAGCAAGACCAATTCTGAGTTGATCGGCATCTATTTGCAAACACAGTAGAGCATATTTTTTTGTTTTTTTTCTTTGAAATTTTTATTTTCTGGGTGGTTCCTTTGTTTTCTCCTCGGAACAGTTTTGAAATCTTGGGTTTAAGCTTAAAAAAGTAAGAAATGAGCGTAATCACCAATCATGTACTTGATCATATATACTTAGGAAGTGTTAATGAGTTTTTAGTTTGTAAATATCACATTCATGCGTTTGTTCTTTGAAAGCAAGATTAAAGCTTATTTGGGGCCTGATTGTTTCAATTAAATCTTACGACACTCAAAACTGTAAATGTAAGAATTTATTGAGCCCTTTACCGCAAAAAGCAATTAGTACAAATGTCCTTGAACCCAACGAAATTTACGGTCTTGCCACTCCCCGTCCGTTCCAGTGTTGGTCTCTTCTCTCTCGACTCCGAGTTTCCAGCAATTTAGGGCTCTTTCTCGATTGCAGAATTCGTATCATTTCCTCGTCAATGTTTCATTTCGATTTGGATTCTTCTAAATCTAGCTTCTTCGCATCCCTCGTGTGCTAAATTTTAGATTGGGAATTCGAAATTGATGTTTAGGAAACGGAGCTTAGTTCTAGAATCGGTGCGTCGATTCGATCTCAGTAACGTAGAAACCCTAATTCCAGGTACTTTGTGCAGTCGCATAGTTGGTACACCGGAACTGTTCTGCACTAGTGTTCAACCTGCTAGATTAAGCTGGGAAGCTTCTTCTCAAGTGATTCTCAAGAAGAAGCTCGAAACAGCTCTTAAGGATCACCGTGTAGATGATGCGTGGGATGTGTTTAAAGATTTCAAACGGCTCTATGGTTTTCCGGACAATGCGATCATGAACAGGTTTGTGACTGTATTGTCTTACTCGTCTGATTCCGGTTGGCTTTCCAAGGCTGATGATATGACTCGTTTGGCTTTGAAGCAAAACTCAGGTCTGTTAAATGGCGATGCTCTAACTAAGCTGTCGCTTTCTCTAGCGAGAGCTCAGATGCCTGAATCTGCCTGTAACATTCTTCGCACAATGCTGGCGAAGGGATATGTCCTAACCTCAGATGTATTGAGGCTTGTAGTGATGCACATGGTGAAAACAGAGGTCGGCACTTGCTTATCTTCGAATTATTTGGTTCAGGTTTGTGATCGTTTTGTGGAATCAAATGTGTCGAAAAGAAATAGCCCCGGGAATGTCATGAAGCCTGATACGGTCTTGTTTAATCTTGTACTCGGTTCTTGTGTGAGATTTGGTTTCTCTCTCAAAGGCCAGGAACTTATCGAGATAATGGCAAAAGTCGATGTCATTGCAGATGCGGACTCGATTGTGATCATGTCTTGCATTTATGAAATGAATGGTATGCGGGATGAGTTGAAAAAGTTCAAGGAGCATGTTGGTCAGGTACCGCCTCGACTTCTTTGTCACTATCGGCAACTTTTTGATAACTTGTTAAGCCTTGAGTTCAAATTTGATGATATTGGTTCTGCGGGTCGGCTTGTCTTAGATATATGCAAGAGTAAGGACTTGCTTTCAGTTCAGAATCTTGGATTTGATTCCGAAAAGCCCCGGGTTTTGCCTGTTGGTTCTCACCACATCAAATCCGGTTTAAAGATTCAAATTTCACCCAAGCTTTTGCAGAGAGATTCATCTCTTGGAGTGGACACTGAAGCAACATTTGTCAATTATGTAAATTCCAAGCTTGGTATCTCAAACAAGACTCTTGCGAAGTTAGTATATGGGTACAAGAAACGTGATAATCTCCCTGAGCTATCAAAGCTTTTGTTTTTGGTGGGTGGATCCAATTTATGTGCTGATGTGATCGATGCTTGTGTTGCTATTGGTTGGTTAGAAGCTGCTCATGATATTCTTGACGACACGGATTCTGCTGGCCATCCCATGGAATTGGCCACACATAGAAAGGTCTTGTCGGGCTATTACAAGAGCAAGATGTTGAGAAATGCCGAAGTTCTTCTGAAACAAATGACGAAAGCCGGACTAATTACAGATCCATCAAATGAGATTATGGTTTTACCAGAAACCAAAGAGAAAGACAGTAAAAACACAGAGCTCAGGGCACTCTTGTTTCAGGAAATCAATGCAGAAGAACAAACGAAAGTTCCAAGTATGCTCTACGAGCTAAACTCGTCCCTCTACTACTTCTGCAAAGCTAAAATGGAAGGAGATGCCGTGTTAACCTACCGGAAAATCCAGAAGATGAAAATCCCAACAACTCGCCAAAGTTTTTGGATCTTGATCGACATGTACTCATCTCTTGGCATGTACCGGGAAATCACAGTCGTGTGGGGGGATATCAAAAGGAACATGGCGAGCAGAAACTTAGAGGTAAGACAAGATTTGTTAGAGAAGCTTGTTGTGAACTTTCTCATAGGTGGATATTTTGAGAGAGTAATGGAGGTTATCAATTATATGAAGGAGAAGGATATCTATAATGATCTAACTATGTATAAGAATGAGTATCTTAAGCTTCATAAGAATCTATACAGAACCTTGAAAGCATCTGATGCTGTAACAGAGGCTCAAGCCCAGAGGGTTGAACATGTCAAGGCCTTTAGGAAACTAGTTGGTATAGTATGATTTTATTTATTTATCCCTCCCATGTATGATAAGTCAAACCAATTTTGTGTCATAATTATGCAAAACTTAGGTTACTTTTTTATTAATCTTGGCTTCTTCTCATCTTCTTTTTCTGTTTATCTTCCGTACGGCATCTCTCATGGATCTCCTCTCTCCTCCGTTTCTTAGACATTTCCTCATTCTTAGCTTTCTCTGTTTCATACACTTTCCTCTTCAGCTGCTCCTTTACTTTTCTTTTCTTCATCTTGTCTTTATTCATCAGGTGATAATGCTGGAGGATAGCAAGAGCTTTTCGTTCTTTCGGTTCCATTACAACAGCTCTTTTAGTCTCTAGTGATGGTCTTTTCCGCCCCGGCATATCTTTGAGTTTGGATTCAAACGGTACAGCTGCTTGTAGACTCTTTGACACCACCAATGGATTGAACTTTCTCCGCTTCCTTTCGATTGGCTTGTAAAGTGAATCCTTGTTCACAGGAATAGGAATGTTTTGCTCTCTACGAAGTTGGCCAATAGTTTTCATCCCTTGCCAGGTCTTATCGCGGGGTTGCAAGGCCGTAGTTAGAGGATTGTAAAACTGTGGAACTTCCACTGTGGTCCAAGCCTTTAAGAAGACAATGTCGCTCATTTTTATTTGATCTTCAAAGGTACACCTTGCAATCCCTCCTTCTTGGACCTTGTTACCAAGCATGCTTTTGCAGCCTGACAAATGTTTGTTAGAAAACCAGAGAGCCAACAAATGAAGAAAAAGTATAGTAGATGACTCGTAAAGCTTAAGCTAATGGAAGACTGACTAGGAATAACAACAAGATCAAAAGCATACCTTTTTCACTTGTCCTCTAATGCCACTAACTGTCCGGACAGATGAACCTTCAAATCGAGCTATTTCAAGGTCAGAAGTGAACATGTCTCTGATAAATGCAGTCTTTTTCTTGATCTTGCAAGGGTGTCCGACCATCTTGATTTTCTTTGCAATACGAGCTTGGTGATTAAACTCGAGAACCACACCAGTTGCTGTTATCCTAAATCCTGCCTGAAGTACACACCAGGGAGAGCTACTCAGTGGGAGAGGAATACAACAGAGATATATATATAAAAATACATTTGACAACTAATGGATGAAATGAAACACTGCAGTTTCAAGATATCTCAACAAGCAAATGGAGCATAATGGAATCAGATAATCTACATGAGGCAACAGTCATTTAAGGTTTGTGGCAACGATAACAAGAGGGAGAGAAATTAAGCAACTTTTCTTTTGTCAACTCATGCAAGTTTCAGTTTTCAACGCACAGTTAGAATGGACCTTAAACTCATGACACTCCAAAGGTTAATTTGAATACAAATCTCAAGTAGCATAGGCGCATTATCATACCTGATTGTTTGACAGGTTCTGGAAAGCGACAAAGCCGGTTTTGGGTGGGGCAAGAGGACCCCAGAGCATAGCAAGGCAGTGCCCGTGTGGTGGAGTATACTTGAGCATTCGTTTTCTGCCGTTGGGATCTTCAGTGGCGTATACAGGAAGCGTCTGATAGCGTCTCCATCCGATAGACACAACAATGGGATCTCTAGTCTTTAGTACTTTCTTGTGCCACCTATGTCTCTTTAACCGGGCCTAAGGGACAAGAAACACATATTTTAAAAGAAAAAGATATCTCATGGTGAAAATGAAGTATTGAATTCAACACGGCTTTCACTTATAGATATTCGTAGAGAGCAAAACATTCCTATTCCTGTGAACAAGGATTCCTATTCGTGAAGTTAATGGATTAAACATTTCTCCGCTTGTAAAGTTAATGGATCAAAATATCTATCGAATCCCATAGCTATCAACACGGCTTTCACGATCTTCAACACGACTCTGTCATAAGGTTACTCGTTACTCAGGCACACTCCTCATCCATCTCCATATTTCATTATATTTTTACTCTAAACTTTATTTTAAAGTAAAATCTTCTCTATGCGTACTCTATTTCCAACTCCAAAATAGAGTAGTGAATATGATTACTCCAAATATAAAATAATTGTATTCATTACTCTATTTAAGTAAAAAATAGTGTAGAGTTTGAAAAAAATACAACTCTATTTTAAAATTACTCTATTTTAAAATAAAATATAAAGTAATATAATATAAATATTCTAAAATTTTAGATTTTTTAAAGAAAATATTAAAATTTCGTATTTTTAGCCTATAATCTCTTCCTCTAATTTTCGGGGCCAACCTTTAAAATATCTTGAAAGCCTAGATCATCTTTCCTACACAGAAAATGGTGAAACTAAGAAGTCTTTTTCTTTGTTTAGAAAGTTAGCAAGATAGATTGAATAATCACTTGGTATATAAATTTTTCTTCCTCAACAATTGAATCATTTATTTTTGTTTATATATACCTTAGTATGAACGACAATTTTTTGGTGGAAAAATGTAAATGTTCAGAAAATAAAGTAATATGCCCACGAGAAAATTATTCACCACTAATAAAAAAAAAAGTTGTGAGCTCATATGATTGAGTGACGTTTAAGACGGAGCTAATATTACATGTTATTGTTCCGAGTCTAAAGGATTACGGGATTCGACCCATAACCGGCTGGTAATAAAAAAAAAAAAAAAAAATATATATATATATATATATATATATATATATATATATATTATTCAACACTACTGAAAAACAAAATTGACGATCGGTGCCAAGGGTAATTTTGTAATAACAAAACGTAATGATCGCATTTGTTTTGGCATAACTTTATATAAAGACCTCAAAGTCATACCATTTTAACGGAAAAAAGCTCTCCACACCCCCAAAATAAAAGGAAAGAGACAGAAGAAGAATCTTTAGCAACAATGGCGATGGCTTTCAAGATGGTAGAAGAATATATATATATATATATATATATATATATATATATTTGTTTCTCTCTTGTTTAAGATTCTTGATCTGAATTTTGAAAATTTTAAATTATCCGATGACCATCGCAGGCAACGACGGGGATGCATGTGACGGAGGAGTGTACGAGCTCGTTCATGGAGATGAAGTGGAAGAAAGTGCATAGATACATCGTGTTCAAGATCGATGAGAAGTCCCGTAAAGTCACCGTCGATAAAGTCGGCGGCGCCGGAGAAAGCTACCAAGATCTCGCCGCTTCTTTACCGGTGGACGACTGTCGCTACGCCGTCTTTGATTTCGATTTCGTCACCGTCGATAATTGCCGCAAGAGCAAGATCTTCTTCATTTACTGGTTAGTCTTCCTAGCTCCCAAAATTAGAATTTGACATCTATACCCCTCTAATTGTATACACCAGCAAGGGTAGAATAGATATTTCATTTATAGCAACGCCAGACAATAATGCTTTTCGAATCGATTATGATAGTCCAAATTCCAACTAAATAGGTTAAACCGAATCCGAACTAAATCCAAATTTTATTTAACCGAACCATATACCCGAAATTAGCTAAAACTAATCATTTGTAAGCTTAAACTACGCAAAATCACATACTTAACCTATTAAGTATGCAAAGACACATTTACGGACATAAAACTATGCAAAAACACATATTAATTTGTAAACACATAAATTAACTAAAACTATGCAAAAACACATTTAAATAAACCAAAATTAAGTAAGCTTAATTATAATTAAATATTTATTTTTAATTTAGTTTGATTTATTATCCAATTCGAATTGAAAATTTTTTCATACTGAACCGAACCAAACCGAAATAAAATCTCCGGTCTAGATCAGACCTATATTCTTCAATATCTGGAAAACCCAAAAACACACCGAACTAAAAAACCGAATGTCCACTCTTAAAATCGGTTTCACGATTTTGTTTTCGGACACATTTATATGAGCCGAAGGGTAAAATGGTAATTATATTTGTTATCGGAATTAGGTCGCCGGAAGCGTCGAGGATAAGGGCGAAGATTTTATATGCGACGTCAAAGGCTGGCCTGAGGAGAGTTTTGGAAGGGATTCACTATGAGCTTCAAGCCACCGACCCGACGGAGATGGGATTCGATATTATCCAAGACCGTGCCAAATGAATGAACTAATTATGTTTTAAATCACATAAAAATATGATTTGACTCACTTTGTCGATAATTAACATTGATTAGGTATCAATTAATGTTAATTATTGATGGTTAGTGCTTACTCTTTTTTTGTCCATTCGGTCTTTACCAGCAACACCTTTTTATTTATGTATGTTACGACTGACGTTGCTTTTTGATATTTGTTGTTAATTATCACTTTTTGTCGGTTAAAGCAAATATGAAAAGTGAATGAATCTCTCTTAATAGTAACGATATATCATAAATAATTACGTATATATTTGTGAGAGAAGGTGGTCTTGTTCGTTCTGCAGTCGCTAGCGATGACGATTAAATTATGTTCATTTTTTATTGCTGGCGATAGCAATAAAGTTCAGCGATTATTTTGTAGCCGCTGTTATAGCAATATATTTTAATGATTGGTCGCTGAACCGAAATTTTAAAACGCTCAATTTTACAACGATTGAGATTTTTAATCGTTAGTCGCTGAAATCTATCATTGGCGACTAGAACAAGATTTTAGCGATGCGGTTAATCTCTGATCGTTGACGACTATGAAACGAATAACAAAATATACTGCTGATCACTATAGCTTATGACTTGTCGCTACCGTTGATCGTTATCGCCATCGACTTATCTTCTATCATTGTCAATCGGTTCTAGTTCTAGACCAAATTCGACCAAATTATGGGCATACATTATTAGAAAATATCGTGGATACAATATTGTAGATAGTTTTTTTTTTTTTTGAAAAAACAAAATACGGACGTGACTTTTTTTTTAATATGAATGGAATTATTTGTGATGTTGAAAGCAGAAAGATAACTTCGAACAATTACGTATGAAGAGATTAGATTGCCTACCTTTAACGACGTCGACATTAGTCAACTTATTTCTTCTTTTTTGCAGGTAGAGTCTGATTCGCCTCCCTCGTGGTGCCCAAACATTTGTGAGTTTTTTTTTTTTTTTTTATTTAAGAGATTCAACCAAAATTATATATGTTAGAACCATGCTTTTTAGAGCCCAAGGTAAAAAGATATTTAGACTTTTTTTTGGGTAAGTTAAATATATAGTCTGTAATAATCTAAAAATTAGGTATATGAAGTGTAATAATTTGATATTAGTTTTGCAAAAACAATTTTGTAGATTATGACCAAAATGTCTTTATTACTAAAACTATGAGAGAGTAGAAAACAGAAGACAAGATATATGTTTTGCTTCATACATTTGGTTTAAATGCTCAGAATAACATATAATCATGTTATTATTATTAGATAATATAAATATCACAATAATACATAAATAAATTATCCGATGACACTATTCAACAACCGATAACTAGTATGATATCTCGATAAGTTTATGGTTATCCGATAACTATATTGGATAACTATTTGATTAACATGATAACTAGTATGATATCTCGATAAGTTTATAGTTATCCGATAACTCCGATAACTATAGAATGTTACTATGTTAACAATAATATCCGATACTTGTAATATTTCGATAACCAATACAAAATATGAAATTGTCATGTTAATCTAGTTATCATATCATAAATTATCCAAACCCAATAAAAAGAATTTGAACACACCTGCGGTGGCCACCGTCGCCACCACCGCCGCCACACGATCACTGCCACCAACAATGTTACTCTCACCGACACCATCACCATCACTATCCTCCGCCCGTGTTATCGTCACCACCATCACCATCGTCACCGCCGTCGCCGTTTTTACCATCTTCACCACCGATTTCGTCGCCATCATCATCGCGGACATCAATCTCCATCTCTATCGTCGTCCTCCTTCTTCACCTTTCTTCTTCGTATTTCTTCTTCGCCGACCTTCGCTTGATGAGAGAGAGAGATACAAAAATAAAAGTGATATTAGTTATAAAACAAAAGGGTAAAAATGAATTTTGGTGGATAAACAGTAAGTGATGAATAATCACCATGAGAGAGATCTAATTTCAGGGTTATTGAAGATCATGCATTGCATATACCCTTCTTTTAAATCAATGATTATGAATTTATCGATTAAAACTTGTTTTGATAATATTTTAAGATATTTCTCATAAACTAATAACTTTATAATAAATTAATAAAATATCATAAAAAGATTCACTAACATGTAATAGAACTCATCTAAAATGAAATAAAAGGGGATTTATATAAACAAATAATTTGTTTGTCAAAATTGTCATATCCAAAAGAATATTTAGAATTTCTTTGGATTTGATCGTCTTTCCTTGGATTTTCAACACTCATTCCTTTGTAATGATGAACATGATTATACAATTTCAAAAATCCAAAGAAAGTCGATCAAATCTATTCGAAACCTCCAAATTCAGAATCAAATCCAAGGGAAGTCACTCAAAACCTCACTCAAATCCATATATGTTCACTAGGAATATTTCGATTTTACAAATCAAAACTAAAAAAACAAAATATTTTTCAAATCTAGATTCATCGCATGATTATACAATCTCGAAAATCCAAAGAAAGTAGATCAAATCCGTGAAAGTCACTTGAAACTTCAAAATTCAAGGAAACTAGGTAGGTAGCCCGCGCTTTGCGCAGGCCGAAGGGTCTCAAAAACGTAATACAAAACTTTATATTATAAACCAAAAAAATTTATAACAACCACTTGAGATATACATGATCAAAATAAAGTTAATCCAAAAAAGTAAACACTATACAAAATTAAAAACTCAAAAAATAATACTAAATAAATGTATGAAACCCACAAACCAATTGAAGTAAGACAAACGCGAGTTCTTCGCCTTCACATAATCGTTCTTCGTCATTTTTTCCCTTTTATTTATCATTTGATTTTTCTTCTTTATCGTCTTTCACATTTATCTATCTTTCTTCTCTCACGTCTTCTTCTTCGTTTTCTTTCATTTTTTTGTTTTCTTCTTCCGTTTTTTCTTTGTCACTCGTGTTTTCCACATATTTTCCTTCTTCTTACTCATTGTCTTCGATTTCTACTTCTCCTTCCTCTTATACATCTTTTGATTTTCTTATTCCTCACCATTTTCTTTCATCTTCATCATCAACTTCTTGTTCCTCTTTTGTTATGTCTTCATCTTCTTCTTCTTCTTCTTCCGGGTTATATTATTCTCTTTCTTCTTCTTCTTTTTCTCCTTCTTCATCACCTTCGTCTTCTTCGTTCTCTTCGACTTCCTATTCGCCTACTATGTATTGGTTTTCTTCTCAGACTTCTCTAACTTCTTATTCTTATTACTTTTTCCCTTCTCCAAATTCGTCATTTCATTCTTCTTTGTCCACCATCTTCATCTTCTCCGACAAATTTTCTTTTTTTCATTGTCTTCACTGGCTTCTTCTTTTTCTTCTCCCTATTCTTTATCTTTTAGTTTTTCATATTCTTCTTATTTTCCTTCTTATCATCCATCGTTTTCAACTCCTACTTCTTCTTCTTTATCGTCTTCGTCTTATTTGACTTCTAATTTTTTTTTTTCATTCGGTTTTTCTTCATTTTCTTCTTCTGAATTTCTTCGTTTTATTCTTCTAGTTTTCTTATGCCTCATCTTCTCCGTTTTCTTCTATCGTCTTTGTATTATCCTGCTTCTTATTCTTCCACATCTTCTACTTCTTTGGGTTCTTCTTCTTCCTTTTATTTGACTTTCGATTTTTCGTCTTCCTCGTAATTTTCTTCTTCTAATTATTTTTTAGAATTTTGGAATTTTTGGACGTATATTTTCACATTCTTTATGGGCTTGGCTATCTTTACACAAACGATCAGTTTCAAAGAATCTTGTAAAGTAGAAGCACATAGATAACATGGACACATATTATCCGACCGTTCTAACATGAACCCTTCTCTTGAAACTAAGGGGAAATATAGTTTGAAATCTGAAACAAAGTCACAATGTCTAATTGAAACACAATACACAATCATCTTAGGATTCAAATTTCTTCATTACAACCGTTTGTAGCAAGTATAGGCCATAACCGTTGAACCAGCAACACATACAACATGAAGAGCATCATATATATATATATATATATCTTATCGCTCTCAGCTCTCTAACCATGTTGGTATTCCGCACACCTTAAGTGTCACTATTTATTAAAAAAAAAGTATTTTCCACAATTTATCTTCTCGGATTTTGGTGTAAACTTTTTAATGTTGTTATCACTTTTAAGTTGATAATCTTCCGAGGTGTCCAAATATAATATCTAATTAATATCACCATAAGATTGTCAATGTGAATTCTTCTCAAAGATCCTATATGGTTTTTCTTCTCCAAATTCATCATCATCTTCCCCTTCTTAATCTTCAACATTTTCGTCTGTCCTAATTTTTCTTATTCTTATTTTTATTTTTCTTTTCTTCGGTCTTCTCCCTCTCGTCTTTTCCTTCTTCTTCTTCACGACTTCTCCCTCCTATTCAACTTTCGGATTTTCTTCTTCCTCGTCCTTTCCTTCTTCTTTTTCAATGTCTTCGGCTTCTTCTTCTTCTTCATTGTCTTCTTCTTCCTCTTATTTGTCTTTCGATTTTCTTATTCCTCATATTTTCTTTCCTCTTCCTCTTCTTCATCGTCTTCAACTTCTATTTCTTCTCTCTCTCTTATGATTTTTCTTCCTTTTCTTTCCTCTTCTGCTTTGTTCTACTCTTCTTCCTATTCTTTATCTTTTGGTTTTGTCCTTCTTCGTATTTTCCTTATTATGTTTCCCAGTTATTATTCGTCTTCTTTTTCATTCTCCAATTTTAAAGCTTTTGTCAGTTCCTCATCTTTTTCTTATTCTTCTTCATCGTCTTTGACTTCTACTTATTCTTCTTCCTCTTATATATCTTTTGATTTTCTTATTCATCACCCTTTTCTTTCATCTTCATCATCGTTTTCGACTCTACCTCTTTTTACTATTATGTTGTGTCTTCTTTTTCTTCCTCTTTTGGTTTTTTTTCTTCCTCGTATTTTTCTACTTCTTTGACTTCTTCTTCGTTATCTTTGTATTCTCTCAGTTCTTCTTCTTCTTCTTTTTCAATTTTTATTAGCCTTCTTCATTCTCTGCTTCTTATTCCTCATTGGTCTTCTTTGTATTATCAAAACTCTTTTTCTTATGGTTTTTCTTCGTCTCTTTCTCATCTTCACCTTCGTCTACTTTGTATTATTCATCTTATGGTTTTCTTCTCTTTTTACTCTTTTTTTTCTTCCACGTATTTTTATTCTTCCATTTCATCAACTATGTATTGGTTTTCTTCTCCTACTTTTTCTTCTGATTGTTTTTCTTCTTCTCCAAATTCATCATTTAATTCTTTTTTGTTCACCATCTTCGTCTTCTTCGACTATTTTTATTTTCTTCATTGTCTTCATTGGCTTCGTCTTTTTCTTCTCCCTCTTCTTTATCTTTTAGTTTTTCATATTCTTCGTCTTTTCCTTCTTATCCTCATTCGTTTTCAACTCCTACTTCTTCTTCTTTATCGTATTCGTCTTCTTTGACTTTTTTTTCATGCTGTTTTTATTCGTTTTCTTCTTCTGAAATTCTTTGTTTTATTCTTCTGATTTTTCTTATGCCTCATCTTCTTCTCTATCGTCTTTGTATTCTTCTGCTTCTTATTCTTCCACATCTTCTACTTCTTCTTTGTGTTCTTCTTCTTCCTTTTATTTGACTTTCGATTTTTCGTCTTCCTCGTATTTTCCTTCTTCTAATTATTTTTTGGAATTTTGAAATTTTTTGGACGTATATTTTTACATTCTTTATGGGCTTGGCTATCTTTACACAAACGATCAGTTTCAAAGAATCTTGTGAAGTAAAATCACATAGATAACACGGACACATATTATCCGACCGTTCTAACATGAACCCTCCTCTTGAAACGACGGGGAAATGTAATAAAAAAAGGAATATATAAATTATAATAACGAAATAATCATCAGTCATGAAAAGTGAAAATCTAAAGACATTCCATCGAAATTAATTTGTTTGTCGAATGATAAGGACCCCAAATGCTAACAAAAACTTGTACGGACAAAAAGACGGAAATATTCTGTTATATCAGTAGTGTCATAGAGAACCCTTTCATCCTTTGAGAGAAAAATTACCAGTGGCCTCTTCCCATGTCAATCAAAAGTCTTTTTAAGTTTAGTATAGTAACAATAGATATGCTCCATTTATCAATTTTCATTTCAATTTTGAAGTTAATTTTTAAACTCGTGCAAAATCGAATATATCATACGATTGAGACAATAACACAAAAAGTATCCAGGGTTTCGAAGACTCATTTCTCTCATGATATCCTTATCGATTCGAAATGAAGTGTTTTCTGCAACGTCATTAATAAGACTCCAAAATGTTCATGCAACATCAACGAAATTCTCGCTTATCTGAAACCTTTTTTTTACACACACGCAATCCTTATCCCCTTTATATATAAAAGTGCAGTATTTCTCACATGTGGGCGTAAAACCGAGGAAACGAAATTCACAAAGCTTGATAATATAATGAATAATGTTTCTTTGACACACACATTGTAATTACGAATGATTTTCTTCCCCCCTCAGGAATTGTTCTTATGAATGGGAAGATCATAGATCAATGAGAGCTTACAAAGGAACAAATGGTGGAGCAGCTTTCTGTTTCAGTGCTTGTGATGATGAAAAAAATAGTGGTTACACTCCTGTATATTTAAAAAACTTCCATTATTTCGTCATCATACAGTACCTCTCTGTATATTACCTTATCTGGATCATTGCGCGGTTGCAGGTGTTCACGGGAAAGAACGCAGGAGCCATGACTTATAGATTCATAAAGGCAGTGAAGACAGCTGGACCGGCACCCACGTACGGTCATCTGCTTAACCTCATGTGTTCTGCAATACGCGAGGACCTTTAATAGGCTGGTTAACTTCATTCTCATCAGCCGGAAGGGATCTCCAGTCGTCGAAGAATGGTGTCCGCAGAACACGTTGTGGTGCACCAGGCCACCTTGCTCTTCCAAAGATATATGTGTATTCGGTTTCTTCATATTCAATCAACCTCCTTTCGTATATTGGGTGTGCGTAGCGCTCATGAGTCGCCACAAACCTAAGAAAACAAACTCAGCGCAACAAACTCATTCAAGCTGTCAAACTTCAGAACATGTGGGAAGAGCACACCTTGTGCCTAGACAGACCCCTTGAGCACCATAACCGCGTGCATCCACGATTCCTCCAGCAGCGATGACAGGAACACCGCATTTCCCAACCAAATCAACCACTCTTGGCAACAATGAAAAGAGAGCATCCTGGAAAGAAAAGAAAATAAAAAATTGATATATCAAACATATAAAACTAAGGAATATACAACAAACAATTAGGCATACCTTGCCAATTACATGCCCTCCTGCTTCATGCCCTTGGACAATAATGGCGTATGCTCCTACAGCAACGACCTTTCTAGTTCCGGAAGATGAAAAGATAAACGCGAGGACCTAAAAACAAACCGAAAACAAACAAAAATAAAACATACATACCAAGCACGAACCAAAAACTTTACCTTTCGACATCCTCTTAATACAAAAGAACCATCGAACCAGGCAACCCAACAAAAAAAAATCACCTAAACATCAAACAGACAACAAACGAAATTAAGAAAAAATAATATATACCAAGCAACATTACAATCGCATAGAGAGCAAAATAGAACAAAAAAAAATTAAAATAGAAAACGTGATACACACAAATATACAACCAATTAGCATCGAACAAACCGTGTAAATATCTCTAGAACCAATTCAACTACACAATTAAAAACACAAATTAGTCAATCGGTTAGCATCGAAGGACAACAAACTGATCAAAATATGTAATCTAAAACAGATCGGGATCAGGATGAACTGAACAAAACGATGCAATTTAAAACAGATCGGAATTACAAAGAAGCCGATGATTAGATCAAGACAAACGATAAAATTATCAAGAACTATTCACCAACCAAACTAAAACATAGTACACAAAAAACATTGGCCGATATTGCTTTTGAATGTTAGAGAGACTTCATATATATAGCTTTGTAGAGAGGTTAGGGTTTACACAATTAATATCGACACTAAATAACACTAAATATTTTTTATAAAAACAACGGCGGCCACACACATTTACGCAGGCAACATGAAAACTTTAGAGTTTTTGAGAAAATAGACCCAAAAACGCTAATATTAAAAGCCCAAAAATCAATAATTGGTACGACAAATTTCAAAATCTAAAAAAACTTAATTTGAACCGAAAAAGTAATAACCGAGCTTTATGGTTTAGGGTGAATGAGAGAGCTCCATTCCAAAAATTTACTTCGCCTTTACTATATATGATATTCATATTTTAAACTCGAATCCCAAATTTATCAGAAAAAATCAAATCAAATCACATGAGATCCAATTTTTTCTCATTACCAACCATCAAATCCACGTGAAAACTTATTGTTTCCTCGTTTCTTCCTCCCTCCGTTTTTTCGTTTTCTGCATTTGTTTCCTCTTTTACCCATTTTCTCACGTAATGACTTTTCAAACAAATTTCAAACTGTTCAAATATTTTTAGTGAGCGGGATTGTGCATATTCGGGACATTGTGTACTAAAACCGAATTTCTCAAATGGTTACCCTCCAATACCTACATAAACAGAACTACCATAAGTCTCATGCCTAAGGGAACACAAATTTATTAAGAGGGAAAACTTGATAAAAGAGGGAAAATACCTGAGAGTTCTTCACACTGCCATATATGGTTTATGTGAAAACGAATCCTACAAAAATATAGTAGCTTGGAAGAGGATAATCAGTTGTATACCAAGTATCAGTCTAACAAAATAAAATAAAAAAACAATGAGAACTATGAAACCAAACCACAAGAAAATAACTTATGTTACAAAGAACATACAAGGGATTTATGACAAAAAGGTTCCCAGACATAAAGTAAAGTTTGGTTTAAATCAGTAGGATTTCGCAAAAACTTGAGATTTACTTTCCGCCTCATATTTTGTTTTCAAATCTTTTTTCAAAACTAATGAAACTCACCGGCATTAATTGCGTCTTTAGATTTTCCATTTCTCAAAACTTTGAGAGAGACTCTTTCTTTGGGTTTATTCAAAGCTATGAATTTATCCATATGTATCCAAAAGTCTCTTCTCAAATAAATCTGCAAGACAAATAAATTGAGAAACAATCTAACATTCAAAACATTAGATAAATTTATACCTTTTCCATCATTTTCTATCAGGATACCATCAACTTTGAGAATCACATCATCCTCCTCCAAAGTTTCTTTAACTTGTGAAAACTCAGTTATCTCAGTCACAAGAATGCCGGTCATCTTTTTTTGTCATCTGAAATATAGTCGCTGAGGGAACAAAACCCAGTATATTCTCCTTCCACAATACTAGCTAAGAAAAGCTCAACAACTGGAGATGGGATAACATAGCTGCAACACAAAAATTAACTAATTATGATCCATTATTACGATGATATATGTAACTATCTAATTGACAAAATACGAATATTCAAAATTTTCAAAACAAAGAAACATAGTTTAGTTTCATTAACCTTATATTATTTATGTCACACACCTTCTGAAAGGCTATATCAACCACCTTATTTTCCATGAATACGGGCCTGCCACTGTTTCACGGGTTGATCGTTGCGTTGATTTGAAGCGTCGGAAGTCTGAGATTGCTTATGCTGTGATAGTATACATTTGTATCGATTCTTGATACTATACCACTTGTGATACATTTGCCCTCACCACATGCAGATTTTGATGGAGGTAATCGATTAAATTGTAAAACATATAAGTTTTTTTAAGGAAAAACAATACAAATTATTAGAATCAATCCAAATATCTTCAGGATATCTGACTATGAGATTTTGAATGCGATTGAGGATATAATTCACGCACAAAGACAACAAGGTAGTTCACAAACAGCTGATGTGGTTCTTTGGCGACAACAAGAGGAAAATTTTAAATCTAGATTCAGCTCCAAAGTGACATGAAATCACATCCGGTTTGTGAATGGTATAAATGGCATATGGTTCTCATATACAATGCCCAAATACTCATTCATCTCATGACTTGCAATACATAATCGGTTGTCCACCGGAGACATAGCTCTAAAATGGAATATCAGAGCAATTGGGCCTTGCATTTTCTGTCATGATTTGGAAAGCAGACACCATTTGCTTTTCATGTGCAAGTTTTCGGAGGAGGTTTGGGCATGTCTAACCCGAAAATTGCTTGGAAGGAAGTACACGACAGATTGGCAATGACTCATTGTTCTCCTCCAAGACACTGATCAACAAACCCCGATCATATTATTTCTCCTTAGATATACATTTCAAGCAACGATCCATTCCCTCTGGAGAGAAAGAAATGGAAGACGGCACGACGAACCTCACACTCTCCCGAATCGTCTAATCCACTACATCGACAAACAAGTTCACAATCGATTAAGTTTTATACGGAAAGTAGGAGATGAAAGATACGAAGAAAGAATGCAGGTTTGGTTTGCCTCTCGATAAGAAGATTCAAAATTTCTATTTGAATTCTTTGATTTAATTTTTCAAAAAACATTTCAAAACTCAAAAAGAGATCATTCATTGTAAGTATGGATTTTGTTTTGTTGAATAAATTTTACATTAAAAAAAAACGTGGACGAGCTTGGGGTTTTGTAGAAAGCTGAAACTCGAGCTTTCCAGAGGTATGTAGATCGTCACATTGTTCCTCACGTTTTCACGGGAAACTGGCTCGCAAAGTTGCTGGTCGTAATTGTTGTTTACGGCGGTGGCCGAAGCAAAACCGGCAGAGGTTCACTGCCAATGTAGTTTAGTTTTGTAATTGGGCCTTCACTTAGTTTTTTAATTGGGCCCAAATTAATTATCAAGCCCAATTCATGAGAGAGAATCAAATAGGCCCACAACACCAATCTCTTACCTTTTGCTTCCAATTTGCTTCTCCGTCGACCTCCTCTGAAAACCTCCCAAGCTTGCGACTCCATCCCGTCGATTGTAGACTTTTTCAAATCTCGATTTCAAACTTTCTCGACTCTGATCTTGCGACAATCCAAACGGACCCGATGTCATCTCGTCGGCCCTTGAATCTATAATTCTCTGAGGATTAGATCTCGATGAAGGCTTCTCGATTTTTGGCGGCAGCGGCCGCGAGGGTTGGACCGGCGATGAGGAAGCAGGTGTTAACCTTGACGGATGAAGCTGCCTCTAGGGTTCATCATCTCTTGCAGCAGAGGCAGAAACCTTTCCTCCGATTGGGCGTAAAGGCTCGTGGCTGCAACGGTTTATCATACACTCTTAATTACGCCGGTAACGTCACACAACTCTCTTGAATTTCATTTACTTGATGATTTCAATTTATCGGCGGCGCGAAATCGTTGTTTCTCTGATTTTGGGTGGAATCGATCGTATTACCAAGTTTGAATCTTTGATTTTAGGGCATTGGTTTTTGGATTTTTTTGATCTTGTGCTGAAAAAACCTAACTTTTCCGTGTATTTTTCCTAGTCATGTCTTTGATGGCAGTAAGGCTTGGTAAAAATTGAGATTTGGTAATGCTTTTGTGTGTTCAATAGTGATGAATCTGTTTTTTTGGCTTATCGATGAAGAAGCCATATGCATTAATATGAATCAAGTGCATACTTAGTTTTAGATTCAACGATTCTGGGATGTTTCTTGTCTTATGAGACAAATTCAGTGACACTAGTCACTAGCTGAATGCATAGGACCATAGGTTCCTTAAAAGCCTCTAGATGTTCGCCTCAGGTTTATCCTCTGATTTTTTAGCTCGTCGATGAGAAAGCCATATGCATTGCTATGTTCCAAGTGCTATCTAGTTTAGAGTTAAAAAATTTGGTGGATGTTTCTTGTCTTAAAGCGTCTAGTTTAGAGTAAAACATTCAGGTTGGGTGGGTGGATGCGTAACATTATGTGTTATTGCATTTAAAGTTTTCGTGTCCTCAAACTTGATAGTTAGGTTTACATTCAATTTTGTTTATATCTATATGACTGAATCGAAAAATGTACTGGACTAGCCAACAAAGCAGTCTTGAGTATCCTTTTATGGTTCGTTACGATGTACTGATTTCTCTATCTTTCCATCAGGTAATGCACAATTTATCATTACTAGGAATTTTCAGAGTTTCTTGCTATGTTAGATGCTGTTGATTGTGTGTCTTTAGCCGTTGTTTAAGTATGTTCTTTTTCTCCACGAGTATTGTTTTAGATGAGAAAGGGAAATTTGATGAGCTGGTGGAGGAGAAAGGTGTGAGGATACTTGTTGAACCAAAGGCCTTAATGCATGTGATTGGAACTAAGATGGATTTTGTAGATGATAAACTCAGGTTTGGACCTCTATCGCATTACAAACCCCAAAGTCTGTTTTATATGTTCTTGTCGATTTTCAAAACCCCATAAACCTCTTCTTCTTTTTAATTGTAGATCAGAGTTTGTGTTCATCAATCCTAACTCACAAGGGCAATGCGGGTGTGGTGAATCGTTCATGACAACATCTACCTCCAGTTCTAAGCAGAGTGGTAGTTAGCACACGGGCGATGCATTGCATATAAAGCTGTATCAGAGTCGGATGAGAAATTGAAGGAGTTGAGTTTTATGTTTGTGTGCGACTTTAGGCATAGATTGGTTTCTTCATTGCATGTACAATAGAAGCTGTCGAGTCGTTGCTTAGAGATCTTTCTGAAGCTATGTTTTTAGTGGAATGGGTAATTTGTGTTTGTGATTTCATGAGACCAATTCATGTATTCTTTATAAGATGTTGGATTATGTAAATTAATTTTTGGATACCACTAAGGCCTTCGATAGAATCAAAACTCATTCGGGATAATTTGCTTTTCAATTCAAAAGTTAGGGTTGGTCTGGTCCAGCCCACTGTGGATAGAATGAAATATGTACTAGCCAAGTGATAACAGAGGACATAAGATTGTCTATTCCACGGGTTTTATGGAGTATTTCGAAAAACAGAAATGCCATATTGTTATCTGTGGAAAACCATAGGACCATACCATCTTCATAAGTGTTGTTTCCCATATTCCGGAGGGAGCTTAATCGGTTATTTAAACCAACCAGACTCATGGTTTTTGTTGATGAGTCTGATTATACGCTGAGCCGTCCATGCTCGCGGCTCTCGTTTTCATAAAAAAACAATTCAAAAAGTTTGGTAAAGCGGCCCAATTTTTTTTTTTTTTTTTAAGTTTGCGGCCTTAATCCTGTAAAAATGGTTTAACTGGATGTTAAAAAGGAGTATCTCAACAACATTAATGAATCTAAGTGTTGAAAAATGATTTTGTTTGTTTGTTTGTTTCCTTCCGAAACTATTCTTGTCTTCATAAAGTAAGCACTCAAAATTGAAGTTATTTAACACTCACACAAAAACGTAACTCGAACATAAGAAAAAACCGAACTATTGAAAAGGTTGCATTGTATCACAAGCTAATAAAAAAAACACAAAAGAGATTCCTCTTCTTCTAAGAAAAGAATGTTCCACTTGTAATCGTCAAAGATGCTCTTCTTATCTGAGTAGTAAAACTAGGTCCATTTACATGAGAATCGTCTCTTCCTCAGCCACCAAAACCTCAACAGGTTCCACAAAAGCCTTGACGACCACAACGACCACCTCTATAAGGACCACCGACAAAAAGACCACGATCACCGACAAAAAGACCACGACCACCGACAAAACGAGGAACACTATCACTCCCCTTTTCATCAGAATCCTCGCTAGAATCATCACTAGAATCATCACTAGTGGTCTTCTTTATTAAGAGATATAGGTTTATTGGGTATATATTTATTGGGACTTATATAGTTAAGATATTTTACCTTTGTATAAATAGAGAATTGCCTCCTTTGTAAAACCCTAATCAGAAATATACAGAATTTCTGAGAGTTCTTCTGATTCTTACATGGTATCAGAGCCATAAGGGCTTGGGGACGTTTAATCGGTCAACAAACTATCGAGATCTATCTGATTTCAAGGAAGAATGAGATTTCATAATCGAGGTATTATGTGTTCTCATTGTTCGAAGTATGGTCATGATGTGAGATCATGTTATCAGGTAAATGGCTATCCAGATTGGTGGCTGCAGAAGTACATACGATTTGGAGGTGTTGATTGTGAATCTGCAAAGACGAGCGAGTATCGATCGATACCTTTAGACAATCTCAAGGTGTCGATCGATACCATGGCTGCACATGTTGTGACAGGCCTCAAGGAAGATCAATGGCATAAGCTGGTTTGACTTCTTGAGTTGAGATTCGAGACAGCAAATGGTGTGGGAAATAACAACTATACAGATGAGTGGATTATTGATAGTGGTGGATCGCACCATATGACAGGTACACTGAGGGACATGTTCAATGTGCATCCAATCTCACCGTGTTGGGTGGGTCTGCCTAATGGGAATGTGGTTGCTGCTGATAGAGTAGGAAGTGTGGTATTGACAGAGAAGTGTACTTTGACACATGTGCTTTTTGTCAAGGAACTTAAGTGCAATCTCATCTCTGTGTCACAAGTTATTGATGAGATGAATTGCATTGTGTGGTTCTCGAAGCAGTTGTGTTTGTTGAAAGATCTTGCTTTGCAGATCCCGATCGCAGTGGGTGAAAGGAAAGATGGGCTGTATTTTCTTCAAGGTACTCAGAAAAGTTTGAATGTGGTGAAGGTCAGTAAGTTGGGGTCTTTGGAACTTTGGCATAAAAGAATGGGACATGCTTCTGAAAAGGTGATTAAGAAATTGCCAGAAGTGGATCAAAAAAGTGTTGGCGTGTCTGATTGCGATGTTTGCTTCCGAGCAAAGCAATGTCGTAATGTCTTTCCTGAGAGTACGGAGAAAAGTAAGGAGTGCTTTGAGATGATTGATTGTGATCTCTGGGGGCCATATCGAACATAGAGTTTGTGTGGGTCTTCTTATTTCTTAACTATTGTTGATGATTATTCCAGAGCTGTGTGGGTTTTTCTTCTTGTTGATAAAACACAAGTTCAGAAAACAATGATCGATTTCTTTGCTCTCATCCAGCGACAGTTTGAGAAGCAAGTGAAAATCGTGCGAAGTGATAATGGGAGTGAATTCGTGGTAATGAAGGAGTATTTTCGCACATCTGGGATAATTCATCAAACTTCATGTGTAGGAACTCCTCAACAAAATGGGCGAGTGGAGCGAAAACACCGTCATATATTGAATGTGGCAAGAGCGTTGAGATTTCAGACAAATCTACCAATAGAACTTTGGGGTTATTGTGCTTTGAGTGCTGCATATCTAATCAATCGTACGCCTTCTATGTTACACAATGGTAAGAGTCCTTACGAAATTATCTTTGAAAAAGTCCCTGCTTATAGTTAGATACGAGTTTTTGGATGTTTAGCATATGCTCATAATCAGAAACGGCATGGAGATAAATTTGCGAGTAGAAGCAGGAAATGTGTATTCCTTGGGTACCCTTATGCGAAGAAGGGGTGGAATCTAATTGATTTGGAGACACGTGAAGTCTTTGTCTCACGGGATGTCACCTTCATCGAGGAACGATTCCCATATTTGGAGCAAAAAGATCAGGTGGATGAGCCTCCTAATTCTGATCAAACGACGTTATTTGTGGATGATAGTGTTGGATTTGATGATATAAGTCATGTTTTGACAAGAGATACAGTGACACAGACTCCAGTTGTGTCAGACAAGGTTGGAGAAGAAGATATGCAAGCTATATCAGCAGGAATACGTGATATGTTGGGAATTACAGTGCCACAGACTGAATCTGAATCGTTTACACAGTCTGAGAATGTCGATGGGTGTCGACCGATACCAGCCAATATCGATCGACACCAGGAGAATGTCGATGGGTGTCGACCGATACCAGCCAGTATCGATCGACACCAGGAGAATGTCGATGGGTGTCGACCGACACCAGCCAGTGTCGATCGACACCTGGTGGATCAACCTGCTTCAACAGAAATTTTGGGACGCAGAATGCGACAGAAACAAGCCCCTGCCAAGTTACAAAATTTTGTGTGCAATACGACATTTACAATGAATGCATCTACTGTGAGTCAGGAATTGAGTAATGATTATGGTATTGAGAATTATGTGAACTGTGAGAGGTTCTCTATGTCACACAGAGCGTTCTTGTGTAGTATAACAGAAGGAGTTGTGCCGAAAACATTTGCTGAGGCTATGGAAGATCCGCGATGGAGAGAAACTATGAGACTGGAGATTGAGGCTCAGGAACGGAATCAAACATGGTTGATTGAACACTTACCACCAGGTAAGCATGTCATTGAGTGTAAGTGGGTTTACACAATCAAGTATAATGCTGATGGCTCGAAGCCCTCTCTTAGGGATAACCCGTCCTTTGGGTTGACCATTTATGAGGACCTTGTATTGTACTGATTTAATACACCACATCATCCATGTAATCCATTTCTCCGCAAAACCAAACTTTCTCAAAAGATTTCCAATAAAAGACCATTCTACCCGATCATACGCTTTACTCATATCCGTTTATATCGCCATAAATTTGCCTTTGCATGACTTATTGGTTTTTAATCCATGGAACATTTCTTGAGCAATCAGAATATTATCTGAAATTAATCGTCCATTATATGCATATTTTATGTGTTTTCAGATACGTTATCTAAACTCTCAACTAATTATAGTTTGTTGATATTATTTTTTGTAGATTGTGTGTAATTGGTATTTTATTTAGTGTTATGGTCTGGGTACCCTAGTGTTATGTAACTTTAGGGTCGGTTCAAACAAAAATTGGGCCATGTGGAAATTGCTTTACCATGGTCTGTTTCAATCCAGTTTACATTTGTATAGAACCAACGCCTTGTATTCATTTTTGTTGTGAGAATGAGCCCTGTCTGTAGTTTTTTTAGGTGTTCAATTTCTCCGAAGTGAAGCGAATATGCGATGATGAATTAGGTTCAAACAATTTATTCCTTCTTTCTTGCCAAGAAACCGTTTTTATTCTACTATTGTCGGCCTTCTTCCTTCAACTCATCCTCAACTGATCCAGTCAATGCGTATAATTCATCAATCTTATGTTATAGTGAGCTTTCTTCTGATCGACAGCTCCAGGTTGCCAGCCTCATCAACATATATTTGTTTCTTCTCTAGTAATTCTTGGTGTAGAAAATTTGATTGTATTTACTTTTCTGAAGTGTGATATGAATTCAAAACTGTAGCTAATTCCTGGATAAAATCCAATAAAAAATGTGTCCATCCATGTATTAGCTACAGTTTTTATTGACAATTCAATCATGAGTAAACTTTAAAAATGTGTCCATCCATGTATTAGTTTGTAAAATTTATCATCTAACCACAAGCTAAACCTATTAGTCACCTGAACGCATGAATTCACATGCATACTCCACATAAAAACCAACATCGGCGAGTCTAAAAGTTATAATAGAATGGGAGAAGTAGGAAACCTTGAGAGAGGAAGAGAACGAAGAACTAACCAAGATCATGGCGGTGAGAGAGGGCCGCGATTGAAGAGCGTAGTGAGAGCGACTTCGGCGGCGGAGTGTTCATATGGGCGGAGAGTGGAGCATTACTAAGGGCTCTCGAAGGTCTCGCCATTGAAGTTTACTGTCGCCTTGATTTACGGCCCCTGGTCTGGACCTTCCCTTATGGATGGGAGGTTGAAGCACTTCCCTCGACTTCCGGTTTCTTGCAGGAGAAAGGAAAGTCCGATGTCGGAGAGATCAAAGCTTCATGTTTTCTTTCCTTCATGCCGCCTCTCACTCTTCAATCATTGACAAGGCCTATTGGTTCAGCGATTAAATCTGATTTTGATGAACGATTTTAAGCCCTAAATCTAGATTCAGGAGTTAGGAAACGTGCGATGAGAAAGACAAAAGGAAGGAGATTTGGATTCCATGTTTAATTTTATGAACATGTGATCTAAAGTTAAAGAGATTAAACTCAAAGGAACGCGATGAGACAAAAATGGAATATGGGAAAGAAAGAAAAGAAAAAAGGAAGGAGAAACGTTGCAGAAAAAAAAGAATATTATACGTGGGTGAGAATTTTTTAGAAGCACCACGTGTCACTCTCTCCAATGCTGACACGTGGTGAGTAAAAGAATAAGAATAAAAGAACTTATTATGTAGTCCGGTGAGTAGTAAGCCTTTGGGTGGGAAGTCTGGTGAATAGTAAGCCTTCGGGTGGTCAGCTCAGTTAGTAACCCTTGAGAAGTCCACTCTGTAACACTTCGGTGCATTCCTACGGACTCTGATCAGCCGACTGGGTTTGTCCAAAAAATAAATAAATAAATAAACTTAAGAATAAATTTTAATTAGATAAAATCCAACGAAAATCCCATATATATGATCAATGGAAAGTCTTTAAAGTAATGAATAGAAGAAACATGTACCATCCAACCACTTCTATCGTTCTCAGATTCTCATCCTCATACAACTCATCACTTCCTTGAAAAATATCAAACCTTCTAGAAAGTTACTATGCACAAAGTGAAAAAAAAAATGGTAAACAAAATAGTAACTGGAATTCCTGCTTTATACGAAATCATTATCATTTTTGTTTGAGGTTAGTATTACTATTTTTTTATTCTTTATAACCGGGAGATACCTAACCGAAATCCAAATAAATCTTTGGAGTCCATGAAAAGTCGGCTATTCTAACTACTTAAGATATTTATTACATCAGGTGGCTGTTAGAAACGAATGCTAATTTTAGTCCCTCTTCAAAATCAAGAGAATTTGTTAAAAGAACAAACTAAGATCAATATTTTTTGGTAGTTAAGACTACCTATTTTTGTTGGTTTTCATTGATTAATAGGAAACGTACAAGAAGCAAATTGGAGTTATCAACTCCTACAAAACAGGAAGTGGAAAACATGGGAAAAGTGGAAATAGAGATTCCTAAACAAAAGGATGACTCGGTCTCCTTATTGAAGAAACAAAGTAAAATAAAGAACAAGTTAAAGCATCGATTATTGTAGATACTTCTGGTTTGGTTTGCTGACTCGGTTTGATGTCCTCACTCTGGTTTGCTCTGGTTAGGGGCAGTTGTACACAAAGCATCTCAGGAACTGTTCGATACATCTATTCACCACTTCGATTTGACTGTCGGTCTGAGGATGAAAAGCCGATGACATACACATCTTGGTACCCGAGGGACGCCATAACTCCTGCCAGAACGCACTGACGAAGACGGGATCCCTATCGCTCACAATGGACTTGTGAATTCCATAGAGCTTGACCACAAACTCAATGAAACGCGCATCAACTGATTTGGCCGTGTAAGGATGAGCTAGAGGCACCAAGTGTGCCGTTTTACTTTATTGGTCAATCACCACCATTATCGATGTATGATTATCAGAACGTGGCAATCCATCAATAAAATCCATTGAAAGATCACCCCATACCGAAGAAAGACTATTGGATTTTGCTCACTGACATATATTACAAGCCGAAACATATTTGCTAACGGACTTGTGCATTGATGGCCAATGGAACTGCTGAGCAAGCCTCTTGAACGTACGTAAAATCCCAGAATGCCTGCCTTGTGGAGTATCATGGTACTCTTGTAACAGTTGTGAGATGAACGCCGATTTTGGTGGAATAACGACTCTGTTATTGTAACTTATACTAGAGGAGACCGTTTTCCCAAGACTACCTTAGCTAAGGTTGAAAAGACACTACTGAAAATATGCGACTTATACTAATAAATAATTATAAGCGAGAACATAAGGAAGAGTTACAATAGAGGAGACGCAATTCTTATAAGTTAAAAGCTACAAAACGAAAAGTTTTTTTTTTTCCGACGAAATATGATTTTATTAATTTAAATTTGAAAAGTCCGAGTATAAAGTATTTGTTAATCAATATGGGAGATAAATACAACCCGAGAAAAATATATTGTTCGGAGATTCTCTCTGTGCAATTAGATGTGCAACTTCATTAACTTGTCTCTTCACGTGTTCTAATGAGTGATTTTGAAATTTTGAACGCCAAAAGTTAATATCTTTAACTAAATTCAGGATTGATATATCTTCAGAAAAGCCTTTCAATATATCTACTAACACTTTGCAATCACCCTCAAAATAGATCGAATCAAAATCGAGGCTCCACAAGCATTGTGATGCATGTAATAGTGCTTTTCCTTCTGCTTCTAGACTTGAAATTGCTTCTTCTAAATTAGATGATCCCCAGAATTTTGCAAATCCTTGATGATCACGTATAATCCATCCACCGATTACCTGTCTAGTTGAAGGATTGTAAGCCGCGTCGTAATTTCTTTTTTTTTTTTTTTGATAACTCAGGTAATCCGGTTGAATTAAGGACCGCTGACTCGACCGGTGTTAGCCCTTTACGACCTTTTTAACCAGCGGTCAAGCGTATCCCCCTACACCTATTAATCATGGGGCCAAAGGACCATGTGAAAACCCTTGGTGGCCACATGCCTATGTTGATGTTTCCAGGACTCGAACTCAGAAACTAGCCCATTACGACCTTGATTTCCTCCTTTCCTCCTTACCACTGGACCACATACACGTGGTTGCCGCGTCGTAATTGCATTTAAAAGATCCCAAAGTCGGTCGTCTCCAAGTCGGAGTAACATGATTGTGACGGACAGTGGATGCATTTCGTTTGTTGATGTTATCTTCTGTTTGGTAGCTCATTATCCACTCTTTAACATCAGCCATTGCATATGAGATGTCTCTTTTTGGATTAATTTGTTTCTTTTGAAAAATCAAAATGGAATTAAACTGAACGTCCTCCGCTTCAAGTTTTTTTTTTTTATGGCTAACATGCTTTCTTGAAACTCCATATTAGTAGCAATTGCTTCCAAGTGAACTTTATTTTCTATACGTAATTCTAATTAGTTTAAAGTTCTTCAACATTAAATTGATGTATACGTTGTTGTTTTTCAAAATTATGAGTTGAATGCATTTTAAAATTAATATCTATGAAAGAAAAGATGTTACACAGAACAAAATAAATAGAACTTGAAAAGACATAAGTGTTAAAAGAGGCAATCTTTGATAAAATAAGCGGTTGTGAATAAAAAAATCTACCTTATAAAGAGTGAAGGGAATCTCTCCAGCTTCGACACTTGTCCCCCCCTTATTGGTCATTTTTATTTTCTAATTAATATTATTTCAGTAATATTTATTTTTTTCATTTTTTTCATAGAACATTAATATTTATTCTTATATGATGTATATCTACATAAATTAGTAAGAGAAATAGTTACAATATTTATCGAAGGACAATAGATAATAAATTATGGAAAAAATAGTTTTCGCAATGGCGCCAATAGTCAAACTATTTTTTAACAATAAATTTTTCATGTCAACAAACAAATGTAAGTGAAAATAATAAATTATCAAAAAATGACTATAGATTAAGAAAGTTTCAAGAAATTAAAATAAAAACCATAAGACAAAATCATATAATAAAAGAATCGAAAAGATAACAAGTTATCAAGAAATAAGATAAGAAGATAACAAATAAAAAATATAAAAGACGGAAACAAAGATAAATACAATAATTATAAGGCGTATAAAAGAGAAACGGAATAGTGAAAGGTATGTGAGAACAAAAACTCAAAATGGTGAATTGATAAAGTTAAAAAGTGTGAAGAAAAAGTAAATATTCAGAAAAAATAAATGGAAGAGATTACTTAGGTCATTATAAAAGAAAAAAATATATATAAAAAATATACAAGATAATATTGAAGGTTCATCGATTCCTCGAGTAGTGTCGTCGAAGAAGATGTATTGGTAATCGATCTGCTATGGCGATAACCAGTCAAGGAAGAGGCCATGATCGCCCCCGCCGTAGATTCAACCTCCTCCATCTCTGTCTCCGAAGATGACGTGAGTTAGAAGTATGGTGATTCATCAACCTAACAAGGACGAGAGCTCCGACTCTTCTAGCGATGATTCGTTTTTAAATAGTAATGATCGCGGATTCAATCTCTTGAATTACAAGGGGCAAGGCTAAAGGGTTCAGACGAGGAAAGGAGCAAGAGAGGCGCTTAAGGAGCCGAAGAAGAGGATTCTTAATCGAACGGCGACATGCCAGATTGTTTCAATGGGGCATGCGGCTTCGGGAAAGGAGCATCACCAGGCGGGTCCGGTGAAGATGAGTTTAGGTTCGATGGCTAATCATGATCAGTCCCAGCAACAACAAACGCAAGGAAAACATGTATTTACCAGTGGTGGAATGGATGCATCGTCGTTTATGCTAGGGAACCAATACCATCCAGTTTATGTAACCAAAATGTTGGGGAATCCAACTTTAGCAGCATCAGCCAGAGGAGGTTACATGTATCCGATGTTGGAGAGTGCACTAACCCATGGTGGGTTGAACCATGCTTTGTTGCAGTCGAGCCAGATGGGTGGTATTGGTGAGCCAGGCGTTGGTGCCGGTCTATCAGTTTTGGGATCTTACTTTAGAGGTCAGAGCCTGCCTAATGCTTATCGTGATTCGGATACCGGGAAATGAGGGAATGGTAAAGATTCGGATGCTGGCAGCTCGTTTCATGGCTACTCAAACTATTCATGGTACGCTCTCGCTGTAACCTCTTGTGTTTTATAACAAAATATGTGCTCATATTGTGGTTTAAATGTATTTGGATAAGCATATATAGCATGATTCATAGTAGGAACGTATGTATTTGACTTAATATATATATATATATATATATATATATATATATATAATGGGTTACGACTTTGTGGTAGTAATCAAAATATCATATGGCATGATGTCTCTTTAGATCTGCATTTGTTATGAAGAATTTTTTTAAAAAGGTACAAAAAACCTTTTAAATAAAAATACATGCGCGTTAGCGCGGGGACTCACCTAGTACAAATAAAAAGTTGTGACTAAAAGACACTGTTAGTGGTGAGTTTAGCACTCTCCGGTTTAGCTCGATTTGAACCGAGACCGGCACGACTCATCCCGGTTACGATGGCTCGGCCCAAGAAGAAAAAGCCCATGATCGTAGAACCGGCCTCAAAATCCGAGTTAGGCCCATCTCGTCACGGCACCGACCTCAAAGCCCAAGAAATGCCCAACTCGTCACAAGAAAGACCGACTTCCGAGATTTACGGAATGTTTCCTGATCTCGGAGGGAATTCGGGAAAATTTCATTTTCCTGAAAAAACTAAGAAAATGAAGTTTTCCCGTTCGAAACCAACTTCAAATCTTATAAATAGGGATGCTTACACCTCATTCGATTCATTCACAATTATCAGAGGAGACAAAAGGGAGATCGAGAGCTCCGAATTACTAGTTCTTATTTCCTTTGTTTCCAAGTTATTTCCCTTGATTCACAAATTTTTTACTTCGCCGAACACAAGTCAATAATACGAGATTTCGATCATAAGTTTACCGTTTTATCCCTTGTGTGATTTTCATAATCAACAAACACAACCGTAGAACTTAAAAGACGCAAACTTTTGACAAAATTAGCGGTTATGTACGAAGAAGTACAAACAAAACATGTTAAGATTAAAAACACAACCGTAGAACGTAGTTATTCGGATTGTTATTATTAATAAATATTAATTACACTATGTGCTCTATACTAAATAAATTTATGAATCCGCTTCTGCTCGTAGAGAATAGTGATCTTATTCGAAATGCATGTCGATCTCATAGGAAACGCAAGGTCTAATAGTATAGGTTCTCTTGAGATAGAGATAGAAACGTTGAGCCCGACCAATATCATAATCTAGTTATGGTGTATTGCTCCTTCATCAAACCGCAAGCTCATTTGTAAGTTTTTACTTCATGCAACTCATCTCAAATTCATAATATCCACCGTATAATTAATTTACGTACTTACAATATACCTACTTTAATATTGAAATGATAATACAAAATCATGGAACCCAAACTCAATTTCTATGACTACATTATGAAATGAGACGATAATTCTGAACTGAAAATTTTCAGTTTATGTACAAAAGTTGGAAAAAAAAAAAAAAAGGACAATGAAAGATGAAGTAAAAGCAAAATTAAGAGTCTTAATTAACATTATCACACGTACAAATTATCCTTTCCTATATATATATTTTGTTTATTACATTTCCAAGCTCCGAAAATCCAAAACCCTCGTCTTCAAACCCAAGAAGTCATAACCAATGCTGCTTCTACTACTAATGTCAATCGAAGAATAGCTAATGCTACTGCTATCCTCTGTTTGACATTTTGCATTTTCACTACTACACTCCATGCCGTTTTCCATATAAAAACGGGACGCAGTGTACGCAGATCTCTGACTCTGATCATCATGATTCTGGTTTTGCCATGGTGGACTGATCCTAAGCTCGAGACTCAAATCTGGGCATATTTCTTCTTCTTCTTCTTCTTCAACAACAATTGGGTAATACTCAACTCTCTCTTCTTTGCAAACTAACCAATTAATTTGATTCCGCTTTTGGTTTTTATTTTGCTTCTGCTCCTCGGACTTTTTCGTTTTCTCAAACCGAGCTACAAAAGAAACATCTTTTACAATTTGGTCCTCTGTTTTCTTCGAATCAGGAATTTTCGCTTCGTTGATCGATCTGTGAGTAGCGGGATCGATCCCTTTGCTCAAAAGCTTCCTCTTTATATGCGTGTTCCAGTAATTCTTGATCTCGTTATCTGTTCTTCCAGGCAATCTCGCTGCAATTAAAGACCATCTGATGAAAAAGAAAAAAAAACAGAGCATGAGCTTGGTAAAACAGAGCATAAGCTTGAGAAAACAGAGCATCTCACTTGTTGCCAAGGAGGCTATGAAGCTTGATTATAAGCTCGTCTTCCTCGTGGGTAAAGTTTCCTCTTTTGAGATCAGGGCGGAGATAGTTAATCCACCGGAGACGGCAGCTTTTGCCGCAACGGAGGAGACCGGCGGCTCTAGGTAACGATCGCCAACAGCCTTCGCCGTGAGATTTGATGTAGGAGACGAGTCTCTCGTCTTCTTCTTTGGTCCAAGCACCTTTGTTCATGTGTTCCTTCTCGCAGCAAGGAGATCTTCCCATGGTTTTCTTCTTCTGCTCTTTGCTTCTGAAGTTGTTGTGAGGGTTTTATGGAGAGAGAAGAGAGAGAGGGTTGGAGGTGGAAGGTGAGCCTAATTGCTTCTAGAAGAGAGTTGGTAGGACACGTTTGAAGGAGTGGCTGGTGGGCTCTCTTTTTTTTGTTTGTTTAATATTTTATTTTACATCAAACTATAACTACCACATTCACATTATGGTTTAAATCAAATGATTTTTGTGCCATTTTTATTGTTGAATGTGTTGGGTTTTTAAATTTTGGACGAAAGCTCATGTTGTAATTCAGTATGCACAGACCCAAAATCGATATTTGTTCATGATTTGTCGAAAAAACATTTTCTAAAAACATACGAAAGAACTTATTGATAAACTGATAAAGTTACAGATGCAATACAATTTATCTCTTATTCTTGTAGTTTTAAAAATATTACATTATTCGTTTGTCAACAATATGGTTTGAACATATACATTTAGAATATATATATATATATATGTATATATTTTAAATTGTTTTTAATTGTATAACTGCGTATACCAAATGTGACATATTTATAACATAATTATTATATTATATTTCAGATCAATTATCACATGAAATATTAGATTATAAAAATACATAAAATTTGATATTTCCAACTTAAAATCTCAGAAATCTAGTATGATTTGATATTATTATAAGTTTAGCTGTAAATCAGAAAAATCTAGCGGAATTTAAAAAACCTCGTTTGATAATTCTCTCTAAGATATTTTTTATTTTCTTATTTTTCTGATTTTTCTATTGTCTACAAAATAATTAGTGTTTGACAAGACAATATGTTTAATAGTATAAATAAATTATAAAAATATTTTTAATAAAACCTGTTTAGCTACAAAAAAATATTCATGTTTTAATAGTATTAATATATAAAATAAAATCTTTCAATCCATCAAATCTCAACATGAAACGTTACAAAATTTGCGGTTCAACAAAATAACCATCATTTTGTACCGTATTACAAAATTGAAAATTCTTACATAATCATGTTAATTGTACAAAATCTATAATTATACGTTAACTTTTATACCATACCGCAAAAAGAATTTTTGACACATGTCACCAACCGGACTCATATGTACTACTAGTTTATATTGACAGAACATAATGAAAACTTGCCAATAACAAAAAAAAGTTTGTCGATACATTGTGTTAGGTTTGAACTAGTAGAACTAACAGAACTTTATTTAGATATGACATTGTGATAGTGTGTGTGATTGGTCATGAACTGGATGGATATTAGTTACAGATTAAAAGGGGTATTGAACTAGAAGTGATATTAGATTAATGATCCTTAGGATGATAGGTGATTGTAGTGAGATTATGTATGAAACTCTTTCGTGATCGTATAGGACTTAAGTAATCGTTTCATTGAGCCTAGTACATATTAGTCCCTCTCAAGTTCTTACAGATGAGCTTGGCTAAGACTAAACTTAGTGGTTTGTGTCTAGGAGCACGAGGAATCGAGGATGGACAGTCAATCATTTTAGCGTATTTCATATTTTTGGTTGTTAACGGTTTTGTTTCGGTTTTATTTTTATTATAGCTTACATCTACATGCCTGATAATGGTATGGATTTTTGTGTGGTTGGAGTTATAAGAGCATGTCCATCAAAGGTTTTAACAAATTTCTACACAGATTCATATGCAGTTTGGAAAAAGAAAAAAATCGAAAATCATTGATTTTCGATGAACCGCTCCTTATATAAGGAGTCGAAGATACCGCTCCTTACGTGCGTGGCAAACGATGATTGGTCCGGTTTTTCATTTAAAAAAAAAAAAAAAATTAAGGAGACCCTCTGTTCCAGGTAGAGTCTCTCTCACACTCAAGATTTTCTCACCCGTTCGCGACCAGTTTCATTTCTTATCGAGAGCTAGGGTTTCGAGTAGATTGGCGATTTCGAGTGGATTTGGGGATTTCTTCAATTTGAGTCTGGGTTCGTGTTTGGGAATCAGCAAAACCAATATCGTCAACCTCCTTCTCTGGTTAGTGATTCTTTCTGTCTTTGATTTTTGTTTGCGAAGTGATTTTTTTGTTTTTCCGTCATCTAGAATTAGGGAAATTTTCGTTGATTGGTTTTCTTCCGTTGATTCATCGTTTTCCCGTATGAATTTGAGTTACTGGATCTGTGTTTAGCGCAGTAATTGCTATGAAATCTTCAAACTTTTGATTTAGAATTAGATAAACAAACCCTAGGTAGATATGATTCTGGGTAATGTAGTTCTTCCGTTGATTCGTCTTCTTCTTCCTTGATTAGGTTTACCGCATCGTCATGGATCCATTGATAGAGAAAGAGGAGAGGAGAAATATGAAGAAGTTGAAGGAATACATGGACATGCGTGGGTACGTAGCCGATGGCCAGTACGGGATTCCGCGCCATTGCCCATGTGGGGGAAAAATCATCAACGAGGTCTCAGCCGATCCAAAGTATCAGAGTGATTTTGATACTCTTCCTGGGAGGAAGTATTTCACTTGCAAAGACTTCGAGGTATTTTGATACTCTTCCTGAGATGCATTGTTTGATTACGATATTTGAGCATTCTGGATATGAGATGTATTGTTTGATTATGAGGTTTGATTATGATATTTGACCATTCTGGTTTTGAGATTCATTGTTTGATTTTGATATTTGACCATTCTGGTTTTGAGATTCATTGTTTGATTTTGATATTTGAGCATTCTGGATATGAGATGCATTCTTTGACTTTGATATTAAGCATTGTTTGATTTTGATATGAGCATTTTTGGTTTTATATGCAGGACGATGGGTTGCACTTTCGGCAACCATGGGTTTTTGGTCTCCAGGAAGAGGTTGAGAAACTAAGTAAGAGGGTGGATGAGATGGCCGAAGAGATTGCAAAGCTTAGCCATGATCCGTCCAACAGATTAAGGTAACTTCCTAACTATTTGTTAAGTTAAATAGTTTGACAATCACTAGTTTATTTGTTTTATTTATTAAAGCAAAACACAATCACTAGTTTCTAGTTTCGTTTTATTAGTTAAAGCAAAACAAATCACTAGTTTCTTTGTTTGATTTCTGATCAGCCTCTGATCAGTTTCTTTTATTCCTAACTATTAGTTACGTGAAATAGTTAGATGATTAGTTGCTTGTATTGGTGACTGTTATCAATGCTTGTATTAGGAGTTGATGTGTGATCAATGCTTGGTAGTTAAGAGTAGGTTAAAAGCTCTTTTCATTAAAAGCTAAAACACTTTTAAAATATGTGTGTGGTTTCTACGAACCCACAGAACTTTTTCAACTAAAAAAAAGTTTTCAAACATCTCAGAATTTGTTAAAACACCCAAAAAAACTTTTTCCAATTACAAAATGGATTCTACGAATCCATTTTCTTCAAATTCCCACGGGTTTGTTAACCTCTTAACTAGTCAAACTATAGACCTTGGATCATCAGAACTTCCTCGGTTTAGCAGCCAATGTTCCTACGGATATGCCTACAAATCTCGGCAATATGATTGGCATTCGGAATCAAGTTCGTGATAAACAAATACATCAACATTTGAAAACTGATTTAATTGAGCATATATGGCAGAAATTTGGTACCTTTCAAGATTAATCGATTATATAATTTATATTTTGTATGTCTTAAAATTTATGTAATGAACTATTAATTCAAGAGTTTTATAATTATTATCTATTTATAATTATTATTACAATATATAAAATGTTTAAAATAAAAAACTCATTAAAATAATTTTTCTTTTTTTTAAGAACCCAAAGAGGGGTTCATTGATGGAGGGATAAAAAAAAATGTAGATTTTAAACTATTCAATAAACAAAAAAAAATTAATAAAATAATCTTATGAACCCCAAAGAGAGGTTCATTGATGGAGATGCTCTAAGGTTAAGAGTTAGTTTGATACTTTGGAACGTATTGCTAAATATTAATGGCTATGAAGACAACGGGCAAATCCGATTTGACCAAAAAAGTGAAAATGTTACTTACTAAACGAATTATTAAAAAAAAAAACGTTATAGAAGCATATTATTTTTTCACTAAGTGATAAATAACGTATTGTCCCCTTTATTCATTTCAAATATAAACATGATAAAGCATGTGAAATGAAAAAAAAGTATAGTCCTTGTTAAAGTCTTGATCTTTATCTATGACTCAACCAACATGATAGACTACAAGCTTCTGATTTGTCTGCTTGGTATTGATATATACATACCTTATTTTATTAGTTAAATCCTATATTCCAATCCAAAAAAAAAATTAAAATTTCGTAAAGTTCACACCCTAGTCAAAATGTTACACCGTCGTAGTAATATTTTTAATAAGTGCAACCACGTGTCACCGCTTTTCACCCTCAAAAATATATAAAACACAAATATACAAACAGATAAATATTGGTAAAAAAAAGGTTCTAGAATATCAATGTTGTACCAAACTCATATATCACTATCATCTTGTTGAGACAAAAGCCTTATATGCCCATACGTGACGCCTTGTGGGGGAATAGTCCAACTTATTAGTTTTTTATGATCATAACCCCAACACATCTTTTTCATTTGTCTAAATGATTGATTGATGGTTAAAAAGTTTGTTAGATGTAAAGTTTTTGTTTATTTAATATAATTGGTCTTTCGTTGCGTATTTAGATTGCTTGTTCTAATATTGTTTACTTATTTAATGAATATTTGTTAGGACAAGACTTGATTGATAAGTTAAATTAAGCCCCTCAATATTATATATACTCGTCCCTTTGAAACTAAAAGATAAACCTATAGTTTTATCATACGAGATACGTAACATGTCCACATTATAGTATAATACAAAATCGGATTGAAAATGTAAGCTCAAGTTCGTAATTGAAGGTACAATTTTAATAAACAATATTTTCTTTGCTTGAATTGCAGTGATAATGATTCTGAACAATAGAGTTTATCAACCAAGTTGTTGGTGATCGGATGGTTTTTTTTCTGCGGTGAGTGTCGGTCTTGTTGGTTTAGGTCAGAGATCGATTCCTCGCGGGAGCGGAACTACTAGGACAAGTACTTGGCCAAGTGAGGCATTATAAGTGGACTGTGTCACTCTCACCCAGAAGATTAATCTGGGCTTTTGGGCTTGGAATTATTCCTGGGGACCGAAAAGCATTAAAAAAAAAAAACAATAGAGTTTATCATATCCTGATCAGTGAGAAAAGTTGCTCGATGAAGATTATTTATGAAATTTTTTTGAACAAGAGATCTCCCAACAACAACAACAATATATTTTTGATCAATACAATCCCATATATTAATTGAGAAGGATTGATAAAAAAAAAACATTGATTTGAGATGTGATTTACAATTGTTTCATGCTAACATGCCATCACCATATATTAATTGAGAATGATTGATAAAAAAAAAATTGATTTGAGATGTGATTTACAATTATGTCATGATAACGTGCCATCAACATAGAGCTTCTCAAGATATTTTTGAAAAAATATTTAACTTACTAGAATAATAACATTCATGCAATTCACATTAAACTTATGCATAATCATAGAAATTTCATTATGAGATTTTATATACACTATTAAATCAATATTAATTTTTAAAATAAAAAAATTATCTTCGAGTTTTTTTATATTCGAATTATATTGCTTTGTTTCATAGGATTATAAATTTTATTTTTGAAATTTCTTTTTTTATTGTGATAAATATTATTCTTACAAGTTTCATGTTTATTTGCTCAATTTTTTTTTTTTTTTGCAAAATCTCTTAGTTATATTTCATTTCATACATTGTTTTTGCATATTGAGCCTTGGTTTGACATGTGACCTATAAATATTATTTTGATAAAAAAGAATTCTGGTTTGACATGTGATTTACAATTGTGCTATGATGTGACATCACCATCGAGTTTCTCAAGATATTTCTGAAAAATGTTTAACTTATTAGAATAATTACATTCATACAATTCACATTAAACTTATACGTAATCATATAAATTTTATTATGATATATTATATACAATATTAAATCAATATTAGTTTATAAGTTATTTCATTTCTAAAATAAAATTTTATCTTCAAGTTTTTTTAATATTCGAATTATATTGATTCGTTTCATAGGGTTATAAATTTTATTTTCTAGATTTATTTTTTTATTATGACAAATATTATTCTTACAAGTTTCATGTTTACTTGCTCAATTTAATTTTTTTTTGCAAAATCTTTTAGTTATATTTCATTTCATATATTTTTTCATATTCAAATTATAATATAAAATCTAGCATTCATATTATTATTATGATTATTGAGATGTAAAGCGTATATTATAATTCACACACACGTACTAATGATTATTGAGATATAAATCGTATAATATAGTTTGATGCTAATGGTCTCATCAAACTATATTTTAATTTGATATAGTTTGATGATAGTAGTCTCATCAAACATCCGTACTAATGGATATTTACGTGACGAATTTGAAAAAAATACATACCAAAATAATTTACTACCTAGTTTAGTTAACTATTTTTCACGTTTTGACTATCTAAGAAGTCTTAATTTTTCTCCTTGGAAACAACTTTGCAAGTGAAAATTGATTTTTCCTTTTAACTTTACAAGAACTTTAGGGTCTCTAAAAAATACAAAAAAAAAATATTTATGGACCGCACAAAGTGGAGAGAATTACCTAGTTCTAAAGAATTTTTTGTTTTTTTGTTTTTTTGTTTTTTTATTCAAGTATCCAAAGTTGTAGGTGCAGGAGAAGTGTAGGAATTGTAATTTGTTTTTTTTTTCTAAATAAAAACAGGATGCTAGTGTAATTTACATAAGACTCTATTCTTAATATCCGTACATAAGAAATAAGTATATCCATGCCCCGTTCCCTGGTTTTGAATTCCTTTAGCCATCCATCCACGTTTAAATCATCACATTATTGTTGTGAACCTCGGAGTTAGACCGTCAGAGATTAGTCTGGATTTAGAAAGTCTAGGATCACTCTGGTTTATATAAAAAAAAAATAGAAATAAGTATATCCTCTAAAAAAAATTCGAGTGGTTGGAAAAGAAAGAGAGGTCATGCATGACTCATGGCCCGACCTTACCTTACTATGTACAAAGACAGATTGCAACATACACCGGTCATCCTGAAAGTTGTTCTAACCACCTATTTTCTAATTACCATATTAACCTCCTCCTTTTCAATGTTTAGTTTAGCCTCTGCATTTACTTTTTACACAAAAAATAAAAAAAATCAAAACACTGATTAATATCTCATTAAGAATATAAACACATATGCTAACGTGTGCACATAAACACAAATGTATATGGAAACAAATATCAAAGAACCCGGAATCGATATATTAATATGAATATTATCTTAAACATTCGAAATAAAAACAAAGCAAATAAGGACATAAAAGCCCAAAAAGTCTAAAGAAGCTTCTTACCTAACAATACCAACCATGTCTAGTCCTCGATAGGGTTCGGTTTCAGGTAAGTCCCACTTGGTGTAAGGTGTGGTGGGTACTTATTCACCAATCTTATAGTATCAATCAATGCTATAATGTATTTAAAAATCAACGTTACGTAGAGTACGAGGCAACTCTACAACGTACCTGTATGAAACCATGGACCACAAATAGGAATCCAACTGAACCAAACTTAACAGAAAATAACAAACTGAACCACTAGACGATACCAAAACCAAAGTGGCTGATAACATATCAATATATTTTTACTGGACCTAGGGCTAGGAGTAGACCAAACCGATCCAAATTGAAAAGAAAAAAAACCAATCTCAAAACCGGAAAAATCTGAACTTCGTTAAAAAGGCTGACTTCAGTAGACTTCCTTAACTATTGTTGCACGGGTCAACTTTGGTACAATATCCCTAGTATATAGCTTATTCGATATACACCATAGACTTTTTTTTATCTTTTTTCTATACATCCCAAACAGTTTTCTACTTTAACAAACATCACGAACTATTTAATGTCTTTTAATAACAACACACTGAATTAATTTTGTGATTGTGTTTAGAAAACTGACAAATCACGTTTAAAAAACCACAATTAAGCTAATCCAACATGACCCATACCGAAATCCGACTTAAAACCCGAACCTACCTAACTTACTTAAAATCAAATCGATTTGGGGCTAAAACTAAGGTTTTTAGTTAAAAAAAAAAATAGATAGAGATTTCATTGCGGGTAGAGATGAAAAGTTTACGAGGAATTAAATAGGATAACAATAGTTGAGGGGATCTAAAGTTTAAGTCAACATTCGATAAAATGACGTTACTTTTTAGATATAAAAAAAACCGATATTAAAATAGAACCAAACCAAACCCAAAAAAATCCGAACCAAAACATAGTTTTAAAAATTGAAGATATATCCGGTCAAGACCTGAACTCTTATGATACCATTCCTTAGTAGATTCCGCCTGAACAGAACCAAACCAAAACCAAAAATGCCGACTGTTGGATCAATGTGTTAAACTGTTGCAGAAATATAAGAATCAAGAGTTCATACATGCTTTTACAAAGCCAGAGAGATGGGAAGGGGACTCGTTTACTTCTTTCTATTTCATTTACTTCATCTTTTTGCGAATTTCATAGAAGTAGCTAAAGGCCACAACAGCAGCAGCGACTGCACTTTGTGCCAGCACGGTGCTGTCTGTTATCGCCTTAGTGACAGAAGACGATGCTGTGAACCCGAGCTCTGAAAGTTTCTTGTGTGACTCCGCATAGTCTCTGAAGAATGCATCTTCGTCCTGTTGGGACAAAAAAAAATTAGAAAAAGAAAGAAAATGGTTAACAAAAGAAGAAATCAAGATGACACTTGCAACATAATCTTGGCCTGTCTTTATGAAACTCGATTTGCAGCTCGGGATTAATAATTCAATCGGATCTTTGGATCACAATGAAGAAAATACCTTTGCATAAAGCTCAACGTATTGACGAAACTCTGGGACTTCCAACAAAGTCTTGTCCGTCGAAAGTTTCAGCAAGCCCTCAGATTCTTCTTCCTTCAGCAATTCCCTGGTACCAACAGTGACCATGGTTTATTATTAAAATGTCCAGTTATCAGTGAGAACAGCTATTTGTAGTCCCCAACCAAAAAACTGTCCACGACTTAAGATGATCTTACACAAAGTATGAGTTATCAAACTTAAGAGGATCTTGAGTCCATGGTCCATCGAAACCGGATCTCTCTGGATGAGCCCTTCCCTAAACATCAGAATTTTATTAAAGCCACAACACAGCCACATTATTTAATACGAAACGACAAATGTGAATTGTGCAACAAAGAATTTACCAGAGTATGAGCCCCTGAGAGTGCCACAATATCTTTATCAGACAGTCCCATCCGGTAGAAGACATCTTTAAGATGTTTGAAACCTACATGCAAATTATAGCAGATATAACTTCAAACCCTCACTGAGGAAAGATTATATTGTACACTGGGGCAACACCAAATATTATATGTCATCATCTTCCATTATTTATTTGCTGCTTAAATACAAAGTACATTGGGGGTATTTCATTTTAGTAAATCACTTTGGAGTTTGTGATAAATGGAAAAAAAAGACAAAATCATCCTACCTTGATTAGCATCAGGAAGTCTTCCTTCGTAGGTGCAGGCATTTGAATCCTATAGAGAGAAACATACGACTAATATAGTTAATTGCTTTTCGCGGTAACCTGTCATACCATCTCAATGGCTGAAAGAATTTTACTTTTCTGCCAGGAACAAAACTGATGTCAGGTCCACCAGAAACTTCAACCGCTACCACGCCAGCAAGCTGAAAAATGACAGAACCAATTTCGAACGAAAATATAAGGTCTACTAAGTCCAGGCCTCCAGGGCTAATTAGAATAACATAGATGAGTGAATAGTTATAGGCAACCAATAGAAATGTTTAAGCAGCCTTATTGACACTGCTAAATTCATGATTTTTTTTCACAAATTTACAGTCAAAGATCAAGTGGCACTTTAATATTTTCTGGTCCTAGGTGAAGTGTATTTCCTAGCACGGAAATGGTTTTGACTTTTTGTTAAGCTCCCTCCAGAACTGTGACACTATCAATATACTCTACTTGAAAGAACAATTGTGAAAGCCAGAGAACTCAAAAAAGACTATTATTGTGCATGTGTGTGAAATGTGACGATTATTCAAATTGCAAATAAGCCAAATATTTTAACCACAAAGCAAAATTGTCAATTCCACTGTTTCTATACCCTGAGCCTGCGGACAGCAATCATACAAGTACATCTCAACCAAATATATCTAACAACACTTTTGATAGTTTATGAGACACAATTTGTAAAAGTCACAGGACAATCTGAAGAAAGAGCACAGTGTGAAATTACACAGCCAGCACAACTGAACAAAAGGAGTCTAATTTGTTTACAGTCTTAAAAATCCAGTAGGAACCTTTATGTATAATCATAAAACTTCCAAGAAAAATTCGTTTTAGTTTACCTGGTATAGGTCCGCATAACTGATTTTGGGAAGTTTAGTTTTCACGTCCTCTGAAATATCAAAGAATCAAACATCAAATTCAAAGGAAAAAAGTAAGACTGTTATGAAATTTTTGTTCTCAAGTCATAAGACAACATGATACACCACATAATTACAAGGCAAAATTTTCTAAAACTGATAAGCATGTAAGACACACACTAACAGGTTTAACATGTGAAACTTCTCATAAATCCTCAGGGACTACTAATAAAACGATCTCATTACAAGTAAATCTGGATAATCATCTTAATCTTAAGGTCACTGTATCTAAAATCCGGAGAGAAGCGAAAGGAAAAACGCACCACAGAGATCGAGAGCGATTTTCAAACCACTATTGGCACCATGACTATACTCCTGTTCGTTTCTAATCGAGCCATTAGGTCCACCGGTCTTTGATTTGGCATCATAGGTACCAGCATCATAGGTACCAGCATCATGCCACCTTTTCAAAAAACCAGAGAAGACAACATGTGAACCGAAATCGCCGAAAAACGACAGAAATTGAAATTTACGCCAATCGGAGCGCAATTCTTCTTAGCGATGAGCGCACGGAGGTCACGGCGAGCCTTGTCGATCTCCTTAAGGTACTCGGCGTCAACCACGAGTGCCGCCATTGTTACTCTGAGTTTTGAGAGAGCGTGTGGGAGAGAGAATTTTGGATTTTAGTTTTCGTTGAAGTTTGAGGCAAATAGATAAACCACCCAATGGGAAATGCGATTAACAAGAATAGATGGATCGGTGTCAGTGATCTTCTGTTCTCGGCAGTATGCTAACCCTCTGGTGGACCTCTCTTTTCGCCTATTAAAAGAGTATTAGGCGTTAGATCTGCATGTCGTTTTTCTGTCATCTAAACGACAGGCGGTTTAATATATGATTTATGAAATGGCACGCATTTTTTTTATGAAAAAACTTGTTTTCAAACCATAGAAGATTCCGTTTTACTTTTTTTCTTCAACTGTTCGTATTGAATTTTTTTTTTTTTTAATACAATCTTATTATATAAAGTTGAACGTTTCAAAGATGATAACTCACTTGATGCTAACACATATCAAGTCGATCGATCAAATTTTGACATATGTAAAAATAAATTCCAATTATATTTGGACACATAATATTAACAATAAAATGAAATTTATAATCGATTCATAATTTTAAAAGGTAAAATTACTAAATAAACATGAAAAATAGACAATATAAATTTATCCTAAAAGCCAAAGTTAATATAAAAAAAAAATATAAACTTCGGAAAAAATTATAAAATATTCATAATCTTAAAAGGTAAAATTACATACAAAGAAATCAAAAATCCAGTAATAATCTTTTCAAAAAACTATTGACTGCATATGCTCCACCAAATTCTTTATTCTAGGTTATATATTTGTTTTTAATTTTTTTTTTTTACGGGTGATTAGATATTATTTTTTACTTTTTTCACGGGTTATACAAATTTTAAATTATAAACTCACGTATACGCAGAACCTAATCTAGTATTATAATAAAACTAAAATAATCCTAATCACATCCCGTATGGGGCTGGTTAAGAATTAGCAGCAAAAACCCGCAACAAAACCAGACAAAAACCGGATTAAACCGGAAACAACAAAACCCTAAGCGAAGGAAACAAGATCGACGCCGCTCACGGACTGCATCGAAACCATTATGTATGTCCTGGCAACGCTGCATCAGACTACAACAGTCTGATGCAGCTGTCCGATGCAAGGCGATGAAACCTCCTGATTTCCTTCTACCATATTGGGTTGCTGCATCGACCAGATGCAACCCGATATGGTTAGTCCGATGTAGCTCATCCTTCTTTGGCAATCTCTTTTGTTCTTAATCTAAGTGCCATCAGCTCCAAACTCCTCGATGTTTCCATAAGTACCTAGAAACACTCCAAACAATGCAAGACTCACTATGACTAACTCTAGACCGACTAACAACCACAAGATGATGAATTGCTAAGGAAAAACCATAAGAATACATACAAAACATAAGTGAGATGCATGCTAAAAAAAGTTAAAATATGCAAATATCAAGAATACAATTGTTTCTCTACAATTTCTACAAAAAACTATATTTTTGGTCATCCGTCGGAAATCCATCGGAAAATTTTCCAGGGATTTCCGAGATTACACTTCCGACGGGTACTATTTTCCGACGACATTCTGACGGATGTTAATTTCGTTCGAATTCCATCAAAAAATTGTCGGCAATTCCGTTGGAAAACACCCTGTTTTCTTGTAGTGGCCGCTCTATCTCACATACGAGCTGTTTCACTAGTCTTTTGAAAGAGACATCTCGATCCTTCCTTTTTTTGGTTCATCATGCACACTTCATTTAGATTAGGAAGCTTCTCAAACCATTTATACCATTCTTCCCGCAATCATTTAGTATTCTGTTTTCCAAAAGGATCTTCTAATTATGTGCTACCTCTAATTATGTATATGTTCTAATCATTATAACATATATTTGGTTATGTGCTACTTAAGATATGTTTCTGTTTTGTCTAGCTAGGTATATATTTCATCCCAACATAGTTTTCTTCCAAATTTGTTGTTGGTTGAATGAATGATAAACGTTTTAATTAATAAATTCAAAAAATGGAACAACAATTAGATGCATAATTTTGTATCTACTAAACATAAAGTATAAAACCGTTCAACGAAGCAAATACAAGATATATCCTTAGTTCTTCTTGTCACGACCACACTTAACTTGTACAGCAAGCTTCTTCATAACTTTGGGACATGAATCCTTTTTATCTTGCTGGAACGTGCTCTTGTTCACCGGAATGACACACTCTGCTTTACCCAAACAATACTGCAACAACAGCAAAAAACAGTTTTCGTTACTTCTATCGCAAATAATATTAGTTACAAAAATTAGCCTAAGTTTTTTTTTGTTACCTTCTCGATGACTTTCTTAGAGACAGGAGCATCACAAGATCCAAGGGTGAAGTTTCCACAAGATCCAGTAGGGTTTCCGAAGCTAGCGAATTCCACCGTGGAGATCTTCTTAGTACCGGAGCATTTGAGACTAGCTGTGAGATGCACGTCATCACTGATGGCCAGGACTTGGTCATTCTTCCTAGTCCAATGTCGGACACTAGGAGTGTAGTCTTCTCCGATGTAAGAACATACAGTGTCTCTATTGACTATGACAAAGTCGATAAGCTCTGGCTTCACATTTGGTTCTTCCTCAAATATAACCAAAAGGTTTTTCTTGGGCTTCAAGAAAGACCTAGGGATGTGATACTCGATTTGCGTTGGCTTGCCTAAAGGCGATAAAAACGACATCCAATAGCGACCAACACCTTCTCCATTAACCCAAATCAACCCTTTTCCCATTCCATTCATTCTAATTGCTGTTGCGCTTTGGCTCTCTGGCGCATCAAAGTATGTCTGCAACATCTCAAACATTGTTCAATATTAGATCACATATCTTGTTTTCCAAGTTATTTGTAATACTGCTAAAGTATGATCATAATTTTTTCTTCTTTGGGAAAGTTTAGTATTTCCACCTGGTACCATGTAAGTCCTGGTGCTTTTCCTGAGAATTTCTGCCATTTAACCTTCTTCAATCCTTTCTCAGCGTGGATACCAAGCTTTTCGCCTTCCATACCAACCTAAAGATTTGGAAAACCGGATCAGAATCGCCACGACAATCGAGAAGGTAAGATTCATGACAGACCTTGTTTCCCCATTTGTTTGTCTCAGTCAGATCAAGTGTTCCAGAGCTCAACCCTAAAATGGAAACACTACGTGGACCTGTGTATCTATGCTCCATATAAGATCCACTATCCTGTTGATACAAAACATTCATAGATAAAAACATTCATAGATCTCATCATGAAAACTTGAATATTTTTGTTATTATAATTTCTTTGGAAAGAACATATATCTTTCTTACCGGAAATCCTGTCAAAACGCCTAGCATAGTGATGTGGTTTTCTCCTTCTTTTAGAGAAATTGGCTTCTGGAAAACGAAGCTCTTCTCTTCATGGCTACCATGTCCGTTTCCTGAACAAATTCATTAATTAGGCCAACTTCTTGTACATTTTTCTCATAACTTTATCGATATCAATTGTTCTCAATGTTACCAAGATATTCTCCATTGAGCCAGACATGCAACGCGTGACCAAGACTTGCAATCCTCAAAGTAGGCTTAACTCCTTTCTTCTTAAGGTGATTGTCATCTATCTTGAAGCTACATAGTAAATTAAGCAAAGAGAGTTTTTGTTTTTATGTTTTCTTCTTAAATTTTCATACATGAGAAAAAATCCAATTCTATCCTTACTTTGTTGTGTACCATCCGTAATCAGTCTCGTCTTTGGTCAAGCCATAGAGCTCAACGGGGATATAAGAATGACCTTTAAGCTTATTAGGAACTGTCTCGGTGAACACCTCGAAATCAAACTTCTTGTTTGCCTTTTTCGACTTCATATAGTTTCTTGCAGTGTGATGACAGACAATCTGAACCATATAGCAACAAAAAAAACAAAATGTATAAACTACACTTCAAAAAAAAAATGTAATTCAAGATTCATTTTCTTTCTTTGAGTAATAACATGATTTGCAACAAGATTTTTGATTTATCATCACCTCCCCTGTGTTATAAACAACGGTTTTGCAGTCAGGGAGAAGACTGATGGAGCGAGGCGGTATAACATATTCTTTGCCCTTGAATTTGATTTTTTCTGCAGATTCTGTGTTATTGTTAGCCAGAAACGCTGCACAAACTTTTGTCCCAGGCTGCTCGTAGTACCGAATCTGCAATTACAAGAATACATCAAAATCAAGAAACTTATCGGTTTCCATGTATTCAGAAAAAATATTAAAATGTTTGGATTTGTTGGTGCAAATAGATGCAATCACCTCTGTGTCTTTGCCAGGCTTCTCTGTTCGAGATTGGCCCCAGAGAAGTGCCTTCTTGCACAAGTTAAGCGCGTTGTGAAGATGTTTTAGATGACCGTACTTAGGTTCCTTTTCCAATCCTATGTATAACAAAAATGCAAATGAGAAACATATATATATATATATATATATATATATATATATTTAATCCGCTATTAAACTTTTTACTAATTCACAAAGAACATATATATACTATATTTTTGTTTTAATTTTACCGAATTCATCAAGAGGTGCATCGTCATAGTAACGAGTGGTTACATAATGTGCAGAGGTTCTTCCAAAGTTAGTACCTCCATGATACTACAAGAAACAAACAATTTGACAATCTTTAAACATAAACAAATCTGTTTTTCTTCGGTTTTTCGATCATTTACCATGTAGTAGTTAACATGGCTTCCGTTCTTGGAAAAGAATCGGGCAACAGAAAAAGAGATATCTTCTGCAGATCTTTGCGTTGGGGGATCGCCAAAAACGCGGAACCTACAATCAAATTACAGAAACCTCTTACCTCATTGTCTTTTTTTTTTTTATGAATCGCCGAGGTTCCGGACCCGTAGGTCCGTACATCCCCAGAGCGGCCTAAACTATGTTATAGTCAGTCCTTCGGAGGAGACTCCTCCCAATGAGAATCGAACCCAGGGCCGGTAGGAGAAGCACATACCCACTCTTCCTTAACCACTAGGCCAACTCAGGTTACCTCATTGTCTTTTGTTTCTAGAAGATACTAAATTAAGGAGTTCAAGTGAAGAAGAACTCACTGAGTAGTCCAATTCTCTGTCCATAAAGATGGTTTGTGGTCTTTGTTTGGACCAGGGAATGTATCACCACAATGTCTTCCGTTACAAGCATTGATCTATTAGAACATAAAAAGTTCTTGTTATAATGATTATGGTTTTTATAATCATTATTGTGTTATAAAGATGACTTACCATAGGATCAGGAGCATCATTTTGCTTACACATAACCCATGGGATCCCCAAATTCATAGAATGCACTAATTTAGATGCCCACTTAATGTAGTTTAATCCATCTTCTTTATATGCACGTTGAACCGCACTATACTCATTCTCTATCTGCATCCAATTTTCAATTGACAAATCTTTCAAAACTAAAACTAATTTCAGATTCATCTTTAACTAAAAAATATTTTGTCAATGTTACCTGTCCTAATATAATGGGGCCTCCTTGTGAAGCAAAAAGTTTCTCCTCCTTCATCTTATCAAGTATCACTCGAACATACCTCTCTGTATGTTCCTGCAACCAATATATAGTTTTGTCCAATTTGTTTTCATTGTTCTATGATAATTATCATACATACACATGAATAACTAAAATACCTTGAATGGTTCATTGTCGGTACGGAAGAAGATCCCTGGAACTTCTCTCAGCCAGTAAGGAAGTCCTCTGATGTTTCATCATAACCATAACCATGAAACATGTCAGATAAGAACTCAAAAATACTAAAACCATTAGAGTTTTGGAGAGAATCAAATAACATAACATCACACATAAACATACCCATGAGTCCATTCAGCTTGAATAAATGGTCCAAGCCTTAGTGTTACATACATACCATTCTTCTCAATCAGTTTTATGAACTTCACCAAATCGGCTCTACCCGAAAAATTGAACTGTCCCAACAAAAGAAAAGAAAAACAAAATCCTCAAAACAATGTTGAAACCTTTCTTATATATTATTATTATTATTCCAATGCAATGTCTAAAATTACCTTCCCTTGTTCATACTCATGAACATTCCAAAAAACATATGTTTGAATCGTGTTCAAACCGCCGTGTTTCGCTCTTTTGATGATGTTTGGCCACATCTAAACAAAACATTCTCAATAATTAAGTAAAAAAGAAGAACAAGATTAAAAGATTAAACGAATGATTTACCTCAGGAGTGCTACGAGGGTAATGTATGGAGCCAGAGTAAAGGAGTTCTCTTTTTCCATTGATGATCAAAGACGTTCCATCATAAGTTACTTCTTTCTTCGTATTCTTCGAGGTTGTCTTCTCCTCGTCGGCGCTTGAGAAAGCTCCAGAGAAAGAGAGGAGAATCACGAGAATGGCTAGTAAAAGCCATGAATGATTAGAAAAATGTATTCTCATTTGACTATTTTCTTCTTCTTCTTCTTCTTCTTCTTTTTTCTTATAGATTTATTTTTTTAATATCAAAAGTAGAACCCACCCAAAGGGATCTCTTCTTTGTCGAAGCTCAAATAATAGACTCTGAAAAAAGACAATGAAATAAGATAATATTTCGCAGAGAACATAAGGTTTGAGAGAAATTCACGCGTCTCAATATGAGAATCCACCGTTTGTTGTAAATAACACTTTGAATAACTCTCCTTTTTATTTCCTTATTTTCTCCTTTCAATTTTTTTTCTTTGTTTCGTTCATTTTCTAATTTTAAGGTTTTTGTTTGAAGAGCCTAATTTGGCGGGTAAACACACAATGACTTCTCTCAATCAAAGGCTCTCACCATAAGAACAAAAAACAAAAAAATGTGAGCCAATGCTTACGTTTGAGAAAATTCGTTTAACTTGGTTCATGCGACACCATTGATTTTTCCATGATTGTTGTGTTCATTATAAACTATTGGGAGATCGACGAGATCGATCGAAATCAAATCAAGATCAACAACATTTCTAAATAGTGAGCATTAGAGGAATAAAAAGAATATAAGTAAGTGGAATAAATATTAGTGGAATTAAGATTGTAGAGAAATAATTATGTTCTACTCATTTCTCTTGAAAATAGTAGAGGAACAATCTTTTAAAAATTTTGTGAACGAAAACAGTTTTTTCGTGTGGAATTGGGTGGAATTGTTTTCCACTTGTTTTCATAGTAAATGGTAAAATTTCAGAGGAATACCCAATTTCTACCAAATTTTGTTCCTCTAATTATGCATTCATTTGTACCATACGATTGTACGTAAACTATATAATAATATATTAATATGCATTGTACATATAAACGATAATGTGTATATGTAGTCCTACTCCTATCACATTTATTTAGTATAATAAACTAATTAAATTTTAATTTAAAAGTATAAAAACATCCAAACAAAGCTTAATTTATCTGATTATATTGTCGAATGTTTCAAAATTAGTAATTCACTTCACCGTGACACATGTCAAGTTAATTGATCAGATTTTGACACATGTAAAAAATCCAATTAAATTTTGTCATATAATATTAAAAATAAATGAAAAATATATAATCGATTTATAATCCTAAAAGATAAAGTTATTAAACAAAAACTAAAAAATAGAAAATGTAAATTTATTATAAAAGCAAAAGTTAATAAAAAAAATTATAACCGGTTCCTAATCCTAAATGGTAAAAAATAATTTGTTTGTCAAAACCTAAAAGATAAAGTTACTAAATAAAAAAGAAAAAAAAAATTATCCTACACAATAAAGTTAATAAGAAAAAGAAAAAAAATCTTTAGCTTTTCCATTTAGAAAAAAATTCGTAAGGAAATCAAACAATATATTATTAATCCTAAAAGGAAAATAGTTATAATTGTTCACTTCTATAAAGACAATTTGGTAGTCTCTCAATTACACACCAAAAAAATTAAAAAACTAATAATATTTTCTATAGCTATTTATTGCATCTACTCCACCAAATTCATCATTCAAGGTAATAAATTTAGTTTTTTCCTTCAAAATAATTTGTTTTTTTTACTGCGTATCACATGGAGCCTAATCTAGTAATAATATAAGTAATATAATATTAACAATAAAAACACTCTAATATTACATAGGTTTTTTTCTTTCTTAACCTCTCATAATATAGGAGGCAGTAGACAGAAACGAATCAATCTCAAATTCAAATATCTAGTTATAGTTGAGCTAGTTTCAGTTTGAAATCAAACTAAATACAAATTATGGGTTATATCATATGGTATAAAACAAAAATCGAGAGTATCCTAATCCAAACTATACTGATAAAGTAGATATGGATATAAAATAGTGGCTACTTTTCGTTAACCAAAAAATAAAAAAACCAAAAAAATCGAACCGAAGCCAAAACCGATATCAGGATTGAACACCATACCCTTAGAGCATCCGCAATGGGAGGCACTCTCCATTAAACAAAAGAAAAAAAGAAAAAAAGAAAAAAAGAAAAAAAGAAAAAAAGGGTGTCTCACCAATGTGGATGTTCTTACATAAAATATTATAGGGGTTAAAATATTGAATGATCTCTATAATATTATTTTTGTAAGTTATTCTATGAAATGCCATAACAAATACCAAAGAATAATTAAAACAACAAAAGAATATAATAGTCTTTTAAAGTTATTGATTAGAATATGAAAAATATTTATTTTGCATTAAAGATGTTATTTATTATTTAATTTATTAATTATTTTTAATACTATATATTTTAAAATAATAATCAATCCATATATATTCAAAGAAAAAAATCTATTCAAAATCTCGCTATATTTTGCACTATACTTTATTATATTTTATTTAAATATATATCAAAACAAAAGTTGAAAAATATTTTACTAATTTTATAAAAAGTTAGACACAAGAAAACTATTTTTTTAAAAGAGTTTGAAGACTATAACCACAAAAATCAGAGTCATTAAACGGTGCATATTAGAGTTATGATTTCAAGATAATAGGTTTTTGCGCGTTAGCCACAATAATATTTTAGTTCATTGTAAAACATTTTAAATAGATAAATTATTACAAATTGACAGCTTTATCTATAATCATTAATTAGTCATATAATTCAGATAAAAACAAATTTCTTAAATTTCAAAACAATTATTTTTAAAAAAATTACTCCGCGCTATAATTAGCGCGTATTAAGCAGCGTTATAAAATACGGTCAATACGGCCGTATATACACCGTATATATGCTGAACAGTAAAGCACTGTACTGATTTTAGTGTATACGTTAGAAAATACGCTCTGCAATTACTCGGCCGACTAAACGGCGCTTATGCGGCCGATTATACGGTCACCGTATACGCGCTTTGCATTTTTTTTGTTTTTTAAAGTGTTTTAACTGAAACGACGTGTTTTGGACAGTTATTTTTTAATATCCAAACTACAATTAAATGAAAAACAAACCCTAATTTAACAATTCTCTCAGCCTCTCGCTTAGGCTTCTCTTATGTCTCTTCTCTTTGTCTACGATCTTCAGTTAGTCTCTTTTACCTCAAAAGAGCATTTGTTTTCGTCATCTATTCATGTCATTTTGTTTGTCGTTTGACTTTTAATGAATTGTTTTAATTTAAAGTATTTAATAAATTAATGTTATTATATGACAAATTGACAATATAACTTATATTTATGTATTTTTTAATTATTATGTTTTTCTCTATAAAAAAAAATCTACCGTATATATCCCGCGTAAATGTCCGTATATACGGTTAGACGCTATACGGTAGTCGGCCGCCCGACTAGCGTCTAGCGTATTTTAGAACACTGGTATTAAGGCATAGTCAATTAAAATAATTAAGATGTTCTTTAGTGTCCAATAATCCTTTTTTGGTTTGTTCTTTAGTGATAAAAATCACAATCCAGTAAAATAGGTCCAGTAAACTAATAGTGAAAAAGGTCTGATGAAGTCAAAGGAGTAGACGAGGTGACGAGAGGAGCAGACGAGGTGACGAGCCGAGCTGAAGGGCCCCACTAGGGTAAAGTTTACGGTCAAATGGGATTAAATACAGATCCGTTAGTTAACCCCGATGAGACCAAAGACTCATTCAACCCGGTAAATTAAGGCGCATGGACGTAATGGCCGGATCCTCCGCATTAAAGACCATTCATGGTGAATCAGGCGGAGTAAACTGTAACGTTAAACACGATCTCTGAGTATAAAGCAAGGACGAGGGTCAAGAGCAAAATAACTTCTTTTTCTCGAAACAAGCACTACACACTTAAACACTTATCAATTATTTGTTCTTGTTCTTGTAAAATCACTCTAGAGATCAAAATACTAAATCCATTTTACCCCGCAAAAACCGTGTTCAAATCGCTTTTAGATTCGTTTTGGCCTTCTAAAGCAATATACTTTTTGTTTATTGCTCGATATTCCATGGACTCTTTTGTTATTAAAGATAAGCCAGAATACTCCGTTTATTCCTATTTACAAATTTTGACCGATGTAATTTCAGGTACAACAGTTTGGCGCTAGAAAGAGGGGGATATGGAAGTCTAATTCCAGCGCAAAATACTTGAGATGGCCGAGCAATCTTTTTACTACTCAAAGGGGGATCCTTCAGCCCCCAAAAGGTGGATAAGAAGGGCATGCCATGACGAAAAAACTCATTGTTGGGCCCACGGTTCAAGGGAGCACGACACAATGGATTGTTGAAAGCTGAAAGCAATCTAGGTTGATAGGTATTTAACCGGTGAGTTCGTTGGTTTGATACCTTCACCGTGGCAAAGCGGGATGACGGATGAAACTCCATCCTCAAGGGCGGTTAATTTTATCCAACATGATTACCCCGAGAAAGAAGTCAATTCTTTGGCTAGACAATCTAATCAATTCTCAACGAGAATCATTTTTTTGTGTGAGAGAGATACATGTATTATGTATAATAAACCACATGACGATACTCTGGTATTGACACTAGAGCTTGGTGACTATGACGTCCCAAGGATCTTGGTGGATATTGGGAGCTCGGTAAACATAATATTTTCCGAGGCTATGTGACAGATGGGTGCACACGATGAATGTCGTTGACCAGAAAGACTAGTTGGGTTTACCGGGAGATCGGTTACCACTATTGGAAAGGTAGAATTATCTATCGAAATTGGAGGAAGCTGCTACAATACCAACTTCCTCGTCGTGGAAGCACCATCTATTTATAACGCCATCCTCAACACCCCATGAATAAATTCCACGAGGGCGGTGCCCTCGGTATTTCACCAATGTGTTAAAATTCTAACTCCGGATGGAGTAATAATACTAAGCGGGAGCCAAAGAACCGCAAGATCTTGCTACATGGCTTATAGATCGAAGTCCATAAGTATGGTCAGTTCGGAACCTGAGATGTATCCCCTCAAAAGTTCACATGTTCAAGATTAAGTGGATCCAGTCATTATAAATGAACTCGAGCCCGAAAAGTGTGTTAACATTGGAGAAATGTTGACAGAACCTCTACGGAGAGATCTAATAAAAATCTTTAAGAAAAATAAAACGACATTCGCGTGGTCGGCCCATGACATGCCTGGGATCGCACTCGATGTGATTTTACAGGAGTTAAATGTGGATGAATCCTTTAAGCCAATTAAGCAACAAAAAGGAGGGAATTAGGTCTGGAGAGATCAACAATGGTTAACGATGAAGTCGAAAGGCTGCTGAAAAACAAATCGATCAAATACCTGGAATGGTTAACAAACCCAATGGTAATTACAAAGAAAAATGGGAAGTGAAGGGTCTATGGCGATTTCACAATCCTAAACAAACCTTCTCCTAAAGATAGATTCCCACTACTACACATCGATCGATTGGTGAAAGCAACTGCTGGACATGAATTGTTATCCTTTATGGATGGGTTCTTTGGGTAAAATCGTATATTGATGAATCCCGACGATCAGGAGAAAGCCTCCTTCATAATTGATAGATGCATCTACTGTTATAAAGTGATGCCCTTCAGATAAAATAATGCCGGAGCAACTTACCAACGATTGGTTAACCAGATGTTCGCTGGATAGATCGGTAAAACCATAAAAGTCTACATCGATGATATGATGGTCAAATCCACCAAAGCCCACTCTCATGTTCAACATCTAAGAGAGTGTTTCGAACTCTTGAATTACTTCGGGATGAAACTCAACCCGGAAAAATGCACTTTCGATGTTGCATCCGGAGAATTCATGGGATACCTAGTAACCCGGTGAGGGATTATGGCCAACCCAACTCAAATCAATGCCTTCCTGGGAATGCCCTCCCAGAAAACAAAACGCGAAGTCCAGAGACTGACTGGAAGAGTTGCCGCATTAAATCGATTCATATCAAAGTCAACTGACAAGTATCTTCCCTTCTTTCAACTTTTAAAAGGGAACAAAAGTTTTGTTTAAAGCGAAGAATGCAAAGAGGCTTTCATATCGTTAAAAAGAAAATTTAACGGAGCTCCATGTTCAATCTAAGCCCTTGGATGAGGAACCATTGTATTTATACATAGCAGTATCCCCGACTGCTGTATCAGGGGTTCTGATCCGAGAAAATCGATGTGAACAAAAGTATGTATTTTATGTAAGTAAAACATTGGCTGACGCCGAAACTAGATATCCAATCATCGAAAAGCTTGCTTTAGCTGTGGTGATGTCGACAAGAAAATTAAGGCCGTATTTCCAGTCGCACACTATAATCATGGTGAAAACCCAACCACTTCGCTCAATACTTCATGGAATGAGTCAGTCCGTTAGATTGGTAAAATGGGCAATCAAACTTAGTCAGTACGATATTGAGTATAAACCTCGGATGGCGATCAAATCCTAGGTATTGGCATATTTCGTAATAGAACTAGCTATACCATAAGGGAATGCAGAAGATTATAAGAAAAGATGGACCTTGCATGTGGACGGAGCCTCCTCACGAGGAGGATCCGGGATCCGAGTTCAGCTAGTCTCACCTGATGGTGAGGTAACCGAACGATCGTTTAGATTAAAGTTCAATGCTTATAATAACGAAGCATAATATGAGGCTTTAATCGTCGGACTACGTCTGGCACAAGGGATGGGGGCTCAAGAGTTAGACGCGTTATGCGACTCCCAACTTGTGGCGATTCAATTTAGCGGAGAATACAAAGCTAAAGATGAATGTATGAGCGCTTACTTAAAACTAGTACATGACCTATCTTAGTCGTTTATTCACTTCACGTTGACAAGGATCCCCAGAGGAGAGAATACTTTGGCAGATACTCTCACGGCTCTAGCATCGACTTTGGATTTCGAGTTGCAACAGCTGATCTTGTTAGAAGGGATTGATCAACCAAGTATTAATTCCTAAAGATAAGTGATGACAATCACAGAAGAAGAGCAACCAACTACCAAAGATTATAGACCGGATTGAAGAGTATCGATAATTATATATATAACAAACGGGATAACACCTAAGAGTAAATAGGACGCACAAAAGCTAAAAATTATCAGTGTGCGGTTCATGGTTATGAATGAAAAGCTGTATAAGCGAAGCATCGACGGACCCTACCTCAAAAGAATTCACAAAAAGATGTCGAAGTGACGATGAAAGCAACCCATGACGGGGCTTGCGGGAACCATTCAAGTAGACGAATGATGGTAAATCGAATTAAACGTCCATGCCTTTATTAGCCCTCAATGATGACTGACTGCGAAGCTTATTCGCTGAAATGCGAGGAATGCCAAAGGTACGCTCCTCATATCAATCGACTAGCTGAAACAATTTTGAGCGTGTTTGCACCACCCTTTTATACGTTGGTCGATGGACATAATTGGTCAAATGTATGAGTCAACCAGGAAAATTAGATTCATACTTGTTTTGACCAACTACTTCTCGAAATGGATAGAGGCCGCTGCCTTCGGGAACGTAATCGCTGATATACTGTCACGGAATTCCATACGAAATCGTGACCGATAACGGAAATCAATTCACCTCAAAGAAGTTGAAGAATTTCTGTGAAAAAGGAAGATTCGTATAATTTACTCGACCCCATATTACCCACAAGGGAACGGGCAGGCCTAAACGGCCAACAAAAAGATCATGAGCAATCTAAAGAAGAGGCTAAAGCTGCTTAAAAGGGAACTGTGCATATGAACTTCCCGAAGAATGACCCCGATTCGAGTCACAATGGAGACATAATTCTCTATTGTGTATAGAAGCAAAACAATGGTCCCAGCGGAAATGAGGGTGTCAAGGTTACAAAGAAAAGTTTATCCCAAAGACGAAGAAAGTAACAATAAAGTTTAGAGTACACTCTAGATATGGTGGAAAAATTGAGGGAAAATACCCGATTACGAGTCCAGAGGTACCACGAGACGACAGCTTGGCTCTACAATGCAAAGGTAAAACCACGACCTCTTCGCAAGGGAGACTTATTATTAAGAAAAATATTCCAAAACTCCAGGGAAGAGGGCACCGAAAAGCTTAGTATGTAGTGGGAAGGACCTTACAAGATAACCGAAGTGGTGAGACCAGGAGTCTACCGACTTGAGAATCACAAGAAGACTCAAGAGCAAAGTCCTTTGAATGCAATGCACCTAAAATGGTATAACAATTAGAATATTTTCTTCGATAATTGAACTACGAATCAGTTTGATCCCTAAACGGGTACGTAGGCAGCATGCAGAGTCAGGCGCAACAATTATATCAAAACAATGACCGCATCACATCCTCATACTATGGCAAAAGTAAGAAGCGATATTACACATATGATTGAATCATCATACTACGGTAAAAGGAACGAAATCATATCCTTCTCTAAATACGAGTTACACCTTCATGCTATGGCAAAAAGGGAAAATGACTCATCGAAAGTCGAATTCTCATACTACGTTAAAAGGAAAGAGGTCATCCCACTCTCTAAACGCGGGTCACACCCTCATGCTATGACAAAAGGAAAAATAACTCATGATAGGTCGAATCTTCATACTACGGTAAAAAGAAAAATATCATCTATTTGAAACGAGCCGAACCGTCATGCTATGGCAAAAAGGAAGAAGGGCTCTATTAATCTTGTCATGATGGATCGGCTCCTCATGCTACATAAAAATGAAAAAGACTATCCTCTATTCGTACCCTTATACTACGGTAAAAGTAAAAAAAAAGAAGCAAAGAAATTATGTTTTATTTTTAAAAAAGGAGTACAACTTACATAAAAATAATAATAAAAAAGAGAGGGGAAATCAATCCCTGAATGCAGAGACATCAAGCGGAGGCAGGGCGTTAATCTGATCTTGGAAATTGACACAGTTTGCGGTGTGTGCTTTGATTTCATCGTCATAATAAACGTTTTCACCCCGCTTCAATGCCTCAACCAAATCCAGGTTTCCTTTGCCATAAGCATACATCACGAAGAGCTGCACACGATTATTTGTCTCGGAAACAACCTTCTCCGCCATGTCATTAAAGCGCACCTCCATTACCCGCTTAACCTCAATACGGGCCGCAAAGACATTCGATCTCGAGATGCCTCGAGAATTCATATTTCTCCCCCAGCTCGGAGATGGAATTGAGCGTCTCGTCAGCTTGTGACTTCGCCTCATTCAACTCTGTTAGTAATTTGGCATTCTCGACCTCGACTCCTTGGTTACGCTGCGTGAGAGGCGCGATCTTAGAAGAAGACTATTGGGCCTCGACGGCAAGTTTACTGTTATCGACGTCAAGGAGACTAAGAGAGTTTACCTTGGTAGAGATCTCGGAAATGCGGCCCTCAGAGTCCGCACTAGAAGAAGATCCACGAAGTCTCCTCTCATACCATTTAATGGAGCTGTTGTGAGCGGCGATCAACTAAAGAAAAATAGGAAGAGGAATTTAAGTAAGAAAGAGAAGGTGATCAGCTAATAAAGCGAAGGAGGAAATACTCACCCGCCCCAGCATGTCAGCAAAACAGGTAAAGTTATCATGCCCCTTCTTCAAAAACTGACTCAGATGAGGGATTTTCGCCCCCACTTCAAGGTAATGACAAAGCAGGGTCGACGTTGCACGCTGGTTGCTCATGATATATATATATATATTGTCTTTATAGATGAAGTACCAGTTGTGCTTCAGCTATTTCAAACGGCGAGACAAATCACCTCGAGATGAACCCTCGTTCTTCTCGCGATTGGGGAAGCGATGCTTTTCGGGGGCATTGGCAAGATGCACATCGGAACGAACCCGCTTAGATAAGCGGAGCACAATGTCATCATGAGTCCCAGAAATTGGGACTGCAGCAAGGTCGGGGTCAGACGTTGGGACATCTCATCGGCTCCAATTGGGTCCAGAGATGGGGCAGAGGCCATCATCATCAACGCTACCACCGGCCTCAGCACTAACGTTACCATCAGTAGCGTCAGTAGAATTGACCATCTTATGGTCAAGATTGGCAGTTAGTGTAGGGAGAAGCTCATAATAGTTAACAAAAAGATCCATATTTGCAACAGAGGAAGAAAGGCTTAGCAAGAAGAACGATATCCAAGGAAGCAATGAACTAAGGAAATCATAGTAATAACACTTACCGAATGAAAAGAAATATGGAGTTGTGGAATATTCAAGAGAAAGGAGAAGAGGTTAAAGGGAGAAGCGGTAATGAGAGAAGAAGGAAGGAGAAATTGGTGGAGAAAATCCAAAAGACATATCATAAAAAAAAATCAAGCGATTTGCGAAGGGAAAAAAGGAAAGAAAAGTTTGTTCGCCGAGATTTCAGTCCGAAAAGAGATGATTCCTTGAAATTCCGTCAAATGGTCCAAGTACCGTTTAAAAGAATTAGGGGGCTAACTGTGGGGGTAAAATTTCCGGTCCAATAAAATAAGCCTAGAAAACTAATGGTGAAAAAGGTCTGACGAAGTCAAAAGAGCAGACGAGGTGACGAGCCGAGCTGAAGGGCCTACCGGGGTGAAGTTTATGGTCAAAAGGGATTAAATGCATATCCGTTAGTCAACTCTGACGAGACCAAAGACTCATCCAAACGGTAAATTAAGGCGCTGAGACGTAATAGTCGGATCCTCCGCATTAAAGACCATTCATGGTGAATCATGCGGAGTAAATGGTAACGTTAGTCACGATCTCAGAGTATAAAGCAAGGACGAGGGTCAAGAGCAAAACAACTTATTCTTCCCGCAACAAGCACTACACACTACACACTTAAACACTTATCAATTCTTTGTTTTTGTTCTTGTAAAATTACTTTTGAGATCGAAATACTAAATCCAGTTTACCCTGCAAAAATCTTGTTCAAATCGTTTTTAGATCCGTTTTGGCGTTCTCCAGCAATATATTTTATGTTTATTGCTCGATATTGGGTCGACTCTCGTACACTATCCCTAGTATGCAGCTTCCTCTATATACACCATAAGCTTTTTGCCTCTTTGCTGCACACCCCAAAAAAAAATTTTGCTTTGACAAACATCACAAATTATTAATTTTTTTTTGTAATTGCAACATACATAATTAATCTCACAATTATGTTTAGAAAACGGGAAAATAGCGTTTCAAAAACCACGATTAAGCTAATCTAATCCGACTGTGAGTGAAACCTGACTCAAAACCCGAACTCACCCAACTTTCTTAAAATCCAAAATTGATTTGGGGGAAAAAAATTAGGGTTCTTCGTTAAAGAGAAGAAAAAAACAGAAATAATATAGCCGTTCTCTGGACTTTTTGTTATTAAAAATAAACATAAATCTTTCGTTTATTCCTATTTACAAATTTTGACCGTTGTAATTCCAGCTCCAATTGACAAATAATAATTTCTAGTTATTTATACAATGTGCTTAATTATCTATAGTGTGCTTAATTGTTTGATAGGTTTTTTGATATCTTGTAAACCGGTTTGAGCTCTTAATAAGCACAGAAAATATATAGACCAAGAAAAGAGGAAAAAAAAAGGTTAAAAGAAATAGACCAAGAAATTTCAAATGCAATGCATGTGAGTGAGTTGAAAGAACTGAGAAAAGTCTGCCAAAGACTTTCAGTTTCAAGCTGCTATTATTTTGTCTCCTAGCTGCCTAAAGAACCTCTCTCTCTCTCTCTCTCTCTCTCTCTCTTTACCAAATCCTCTGCCCAAATCAAAATTAGGGTTGACGGCGAGAATATGAGTGCTTCAAGGTTTATAAAATGTGTCACAGTCGGTGACGGCGCCGTCGGCAAGACTTGTCTTCTCATCTCCTACACTAGCAACACTTTCCCTACTGTGAGTTCACTCTTTTTCTTTCTCCAACTCGAATTGATTGTAATAAAGTTTCCTAATTTCTAATAGAATCCGATAAAATTAGCTTAATGCAGCTGGGTTCTCTCAAAGGATTGTTCTTTTTGCTCATCTGGTTGGTTTTGGCCTTTTGGGTAGTTTCAATACTCTGTTTTAACGATCATTAAAAGCTTTAGAGGATATTAGTTCAAGGACCTTTGGCTCAGTGATGTTACCTTTACTGATCTATAAGATTGGGATTAAGACAATCCATTGATGTAGATTCTAACCAGTAATCCTTAAACTTTGCTATAAGGATCACTAGAAGCTTAAGAGGGATCTTTGTCTCAGTGCTGTTACTTTACTGTTATTTAGGATTTCAGATTGTCTGCTTCATAACATAGCAATTGTTTATTTGGGATGTTTTTAATATCTTTATGACAATCCATTGATGTTTTGTTGACAGGATTATGTGCCAACGGTGTTTGATAATTTCAGCGCCAATGTGATTGTCGATGGGAACACCATCAACTTGGGATTGTGGGACACTGCAGGCAAGTTAGCTTTGATCTAGTTTCTTTCTTTTTCTTGTTGTGTCTCTTTGTCTTTAACCTTCTATATTTATGTCTGGCTTGATGAAACGCAGGACAAGAGGACTATAATAGACTAAGACCATTGAGCTATCGCGGGGCTGATGTGTTCCTGCTTGCGTTCTCTGTCGTCAGCAAAGCTAGCTACGAAAATGTTGCTAAAAAGGTTAATATCAATCTTTGTTCCTCCTGTGGAAACTTTTCGAGTATCTCAATTCTCCGATGTAGCTAGTGAATAGTGATTCTGATACAATCTATTTGGTGTTTTCCCAGTGGGTTCCTGAACTGAGACATTATGCTCCCGGTGTTCCCATCATCCTTGTTGGAACGAAGCTCGGTTGGTTCTTCTTTCCTTTCATCTATTGTCATCCAAAATGTAATAGTTCTGATTAACGGATACTCTTTCAGATCTCCGAGATGATAAACAGTACTTTCTCGAGCACCCTGGAGCTGTGCCTATATCTACTGCCCAGGTACCTTTCCTCAGTTTCTTCTCGCAGACCGTTTTCTTGAGTAAGTTTCTTCTGCTTATGTTTCTTTTATTATCCGTCCAAAGGGTGAAGAACTAAAGAAGCTGGTTGGGGCTTCTGCTTATATAGAATGCAGTGCAAAGACACAACAGGTACCTTAAAATTCATTATCTTTTCATGACTTTCACCACTCTTAAAACCGCACCGCTGACAAGACCTCCTTCGATCATGCAGAATGTAAAAGCTGTCTTTGATGCGGCTATCAAAGTAGTTCTCCAGCCACCCAAAAACAAGAAGAGGAAGAAGAGAAAATCTCAGAAAGGCTGTTCTATATTGTGATTCTACAGAAGAAGATTTGTTCAAGGAAGAAACACGAACCAACAGTTAACTAATCCTTGTTGCGGAGTGCGCGGACACATTTTTCTCATTTCCATATAACAGGAATCTGTTATTTGTAGTCTTTAAAACTGACATATCAGAAGAACTCATTGGTCAAGTATTGAAACATTTGGGTTGTATTCTTGTTTGCCCTCCGAATCTGTAAATCTATGAATCCATGTTTGCTTTCGATTCCATTAGAGATTATTCTCCCAAGTGTTTACGCAGGTTCGGTGGTGTTGTTACAAGAGATGGTCGCAAGAAGAGATCAAGAGCCTGAAACGATTTTGATTTGCAGGTTGGTCATTGCCGTAAACTTATGCTGGTCCAATGAACATGGACAAGAAGACAGGAACAAAGGATATTGTAATAACGATTCTTTATGTTAAAATTTCTGATTCTCAGATTCTTTCTGGAGAACAAGAACTTTAACAAGTCCCATTAAAGACCGTTCAATATATATGTAAGACCATCCGCTTCAAGGTAAGTCTCTCTTTCAGAATCAAAACCAAATTAATGGATCTTTCTCCATTACCTTTATGGGCAAAGCGGGCGGCTAAAAAGAGACTTTTGCAATGACACCTATATTGCTTAAACAATTGTAAATTGGAAATCTGAGTGCAATCACTCCTGTTTGCAAGAGAATCACCAATCTCTGCTTATGATTCACGCTTTAAAAACAGGCCTCTCATTAGTGTTTTACTTTTACGTTTTATTATAAATAAGGATTAGGTTTTCGTTTGTGAGACCTATCCAAGCAAGAGGAGAGAGCTTTGGAGGGTGAAGAGAAGTTATTGTCTTTAGGAGTTTTTTACTCTGTTTCCGTTTACTTTTTTGGTTTTTGGTTTTTGAATTTGATTCTATCTCTAACACATACCCTTTCTCGGCACAAACGATCCATAGTTTTTTTTTCTGTTTTTCCCCCAGCTTCTATCTAGTGCTAGTTTCCTTTGGATCAAACACTCTGCAAGCCGATGGCAACGAGACGGATATTGAAAGAACTAAAGGAGTTGCAGAGAGACCCTCCTGTATCATGCAGTGCAGGTAAAGAGAAACTTTTTATTGTATATATCTGATGCATAGACACAATAAGCCATGCATCAAAGTCAGATCACTACTGTTTCTTCAAAAGATTTGATATTTTTCTTCTCTCTCTCTCTCTCTTTGGTTTGGGGTTTCTCAGGCCCAACAGGAGAAGATATGTTTCACTGGCAAGCTACGATCATGGGTCCGAACGAAAGTCCATACTCGGGCGGTGTTTTCCTTGTCAATATCCATTTCCCTCAGGATTATCCTTTCAAACCTCCCAAGGTAGATAACTTCCACAACACAAAACTTTATAGTCTATTCCTAATATAAGATCAATCGCCCAAGGGCTCAAAAGAAACCATCATGACTGGGTTGTTTCTGGTCTGGTCCAAGATAAAGTTTTGATCTTTCTTGCTCCTCTTGTTGTTATGTTTGGTTGATGTTTTCAGGTTGTATTCAGAACCAAAGTGTTTCACCCAAACATCAACAGCAATGGAAACATCTGTTTGGACATTCTCAAAGACCAGTGGAGCCCTGCCCTTACCATCTCTAAGGTTTGAAATCACTAAAAAGCCATCTTGTTTTCAAGATTTTCAATAAGTCAATCAGTTTTGGTTTATATAGAGAAGCTCAAGGCTTTTGGCTCCGTTACATAGATAGATAGCACAAATTACTAAAAAAATTTGGTGTTGCAGGTGCTTCTCTCTGTGTGCTCTCTTCTTACCGACCCAAACCCTGACGATCCTCTGGTTCCAGAGATAGCTCACATATACAAAACCGACAAGGCGAAATACGAAGCCATGGCTCGAAGCTGGACCCAGAAGTATGCCTTGTTCTAAAACTCGCAACTCCAAAGTTGTAACCCTTCTTCATTCTTTGCAAAATGTCTACAACTTCTCTTTTTCTTCTTCTTTTGGCTTGGTCTTATTTTGTTATAATAAAACAAAAAAGTTGGAATGTTATTAGTGATCTCTGTTTGTCCTTGTTAAATTGAGAAACTTGTTTTGTATTATACTAATTAGTGTCATTACTACATTTGATATCGATTATGATTGTTGCCTAGATCTTTTGTATTAAATTATTAGCATTCATGCTGATTTTGATTCTTTGCTTCTTGGTGGTTGATCAATCTCATTCTTTGTAATAACTACTTCTCAATTCAAACCCACCAAATTATTCGATAGGTACAAATAATAAAAAAATAAAATTAAAAACAAAATATGATAAGTTTTGGTTGTATTATTATATACTTTTAAAAGTAACATTTCAATTATTGTAGAAATTATTATATACTTTTAAAAGTAACATTTTGTTAAAGATAATTATCATTTTCTTTATCATTTACTTTATCGGTTCATCTAACCGACTTCAGAGCAACTCCAACAAAATCCCTTATTTTAAGGGGAGCAAAACTTTAAAATAAAGTTTTAAGGGGAGATTGCTCCAACAATAAAACCTTAAATCCATCTTTAAAAATATCTGTAATTTGCATAATGGTCCTCAACATTAATAAAAACTAATAATAAAGATAAAACTTCTTAAAATAAATATGAAACACATTTTAAAATATTACACAAACACAATACACAATATTACATGATAAAAGTTACATGATAATATAAATTACATATATAATAATAAAATATACACATAAACTCAAATAATAAAGTTATATATAAAATACCAAATTACTTAAGCATTATTTCCATAATGATCCCATATATGATCGATCAATGCATTTCGAAGTGAAAAATGATCCTCCTTATTTTTTATTACGAGCTAAAAATTGCTGAAATCGAGCATTTTCATTTACCGCCAATTCAACAGTTATCTCTGGTGCTGATCTTGCATCTCTAATCGGTGCGTTGATATCACGTTCATCTTCGATTATCATGTTATGCATTATAATGCACGCTGTCATTATATAATGCACACTGTCATTATATAATGCAAGTCTTCTTTCTTCCAAAAACGTGATGATCCTGCTACGATAGCGAACTTAGATTGTAGGACTCCAAACGCATGTTCAACGTCTTTTCGACATGCTTCTTGTCTTGCTGCAAACAATTGTTTCTTTGGACCTTGGGGATCACTTATAGTTTGAACGATAGTTGACTATTTTGGGTAAATACCATTAGCTAAATAATAGCCCATATTATACACCTTTCCCTGAATAATGTAATTAGCAGGAGGAGTGGTACCTTGAGAAAGTCTTGAAAATAAGTTAGATGAGTTCAAGACGTTAATGTCGTTGTTGCTTCCTGGCATGCCAAAATAGGCATGCCATATCCATAGATCATAATCTGCAATTGCTTCAAGAATGATTGTGGGTGCTCCGCTACGACCTGCAAATTGTCTTGCCCAAGCAGTTGGACAATTTTTCTACTTCCAATGTATACAATCTAGACTTCCCAGCATTCCAGGAAATCCACGTTGTTGGTTGATATTGAGAAGCCTATATCAACGTCTTCTGCTGTTTGTGACCTGAGATACCACTCCGAAAAAATTACGACAATTGCTTGACAAAATCGCTTCATGCATTCGATAGCCGTAGACTCTCCTATTTTGATGTATTCGTTTGTCGCATCAGCAGGCATACCATACGCCAAAATCCGGATTGCAGTCGTTACCTTCTACAAGGTTGATAAGCCCAATCTTCCAGAAGTATCACGTCATTGAGTGAAGTAGTTGTCATGTTGTTTGACAGCATCAACAATGTGAAAAATAACCCCTTTGACATTCGAAATCGACGATTGAACTCTCTTTCACCATACACCGGATTGTCAGAGAAGTAATCATTGAACAAATTACGATGAGCATTTTCTCTGTCACGGCGTGTAACCGCGTGACCAAGAATAGAGCCTCGATAACTTACGTGATTGTTATCTTGAATGATTTGCTGAAGAAGGTGGTTGTTGTTGAGTAACAAATCGGCTGCAATTTTCTCTTCTCTATCGATTGCTTCGAGGTCGTCGACCAAAAATTCATCAAACTCAGATGAGTCTGAAGAAGAAGAAGGATTTTGAGAAAAAGATGGACCTCCAAAATCATAAATCATTTTTTTCTAAGTTTAGAGAACAAGTGGTTATGTTTTTTCTAACGTCCACAAGTGTGTTTTATAGATAAAATGTTATTATTTAGGAAGATAAGAAAATCTTTTGAATTTAATCTACGTCGTTCATTATATCTCTTTTGTCATCAACCGTTAGATTGAAATCCTATCATTATCCTATCCAAGATATTAAAGATATCCAACATTATTATATAAGGAAATACGTGAATTTAATCTGCGCCATTAATCACATTTCACTTATTCTCCACCGTTAGATTGAAAACCTTATCATTTTGCTATCTAAGATATCTGACGTATCATATAAGGAAATCTGTGGATTTAATACAATAAAGTTATATATAAAATACCAAATTGAAACCCTATCATTATCCTATCTAGAATATCCACATGTCAGATAAGAAAATCTGTGAATTTAATCTGCACCATTCATCACATCTCACTTGTTATCTACCGTTAGATTGAAACCCCATCATCTTAGATAAGAAAATATGTGAAACTAATTCGTGTCCATCCACTTGAATTCTTATTCATCATTTTGTGTATAAATAATAGACTCCACCCAATGAAAAACTCATACTTCAAACAATTCCTTCTTTTGTAGACAAAAATATGCAAAGAAGTAGAGGCTCATCATTCATTCCACAAGGAGATGAGTTGTTATGTCGAGTGTATTTAGAAATATCACAAGATCCAATAGTTAGCAATAACCAAGGTTTGCAGAAATTATGGGGAAAGATAGAAAAAAGTTACAATGAGAAAAAAATGATGAGTGGGAACTTAGAAGCAGTAGATCTTTAGAAGGTAGGATGAGTCTTATTCTTTTTGCTGTTAGGAGTTTGAAGGGTTGCGTGCATCAAGTGGAGAATATGTATCTAAGTGGAGCATCCGAACAAGACATTGTAAGTAAATATTCAATAAGTGTTTTTTTTATATATATATGATATTTGGATATTGGTTTAACGTAATTTTATGTTACTATTAATTTTCTACAGATGGATAAAACAAAACACTTATTGATGTAAAACAACATCAAATTTAAAAAGGGTTTTAGATTTGATCACGTGTGGACCTTGATGAACGATATTCCAAAGTTTACTGACAATATCAACATTTATCATGTCTTTATTATATTTACGAATTTTATTGCGTTGCTTTAAAATTGGAAATTTAAATTGAATTAATGAATTGTTATATTATGTATTCAGTTATCATGTCAAATTTGGTGAAACTTGAAATCGCTGCCCTTGATATCCCTGGTAATAATTATATGAGATGGGCCGTAGCCGCAAAGATGCATCTAAAAGGAAAAGAGCTCCTTGATACCATCGATAAATCAAAAACAACTCCTTAAGAGAAAAAGGCAGACGCCATGATATTTTTATTCCACCATATCCATGATGGTTTAAAAGATAAATATATCACGAAAGAAGATCCTGCAGATCTTTGGCAATCACTCAAAGATAGGTTTGATCACCAGAAATATGTGATCTTACCAAAAACTAAGCATGAGTGGTTAAACCTCCGGTTTCAGGATTATAAGAGCGTTACTGAATATAATTCAGCTCTGTTTGGAATCACTTCCAGGATAATGTTATGTGGAGAAAAGATAAGCGATTTTGATATGATCGAAAAAACTCTCCAAATATTTCATACTGGAAACGTAATCCTGCAGCAACAATACCATGCAAATGGATACACAAAGTATTCAGAGTTGATGCAAGTTCTCTTGGTGGCAGAACAAAATAACGAACTCGTGACGTTAAACCACCAATCTCGTCCAACTAGATCAGCTTCATTCCCAGAAGTGAATGTTGCATCATCCAACTATAATAATTGGCAAAATGGACGTGGACGCAGTCGAGGTAATGATCGTGGTCGTGGACGAGGATATGGACGTGGACAAAAAAGAAAGTTCCGTCCTAATGATGCCAATACCGGAAGAAATAATTAAAAGTTCAAAGGAAATGAAGTTGGTCGCGTGAATAATAAGCAACATGAGAATGCTTGCTATAGATGCGGCATGAAAGGACATTGGTCCCGTACCTGTCGTACGCCGAAATATTTAGCCGATCTGTATCAAGAATCACAAAAAGTGAAAGGAAAAGAAGGTGAAACCAACTTCATCTATGGCGAATCCGGACATTCTTTTGATGGTATAAATGATGATATACATCTCGATATTACTGATTTTGTGGTTGATCCCGAAGATATCAACGAAAGACAAAACGACTGAGATCTTCCTGAAGAAAAAAATATGACATGATGTATATAGTTGTGTTTGTTAATCTTCCTGAAGAAGAAAATAATGTTTATAAATGTGCTTTTTGTTGTAAAATAGTTTTTTTTATTGTAATATAAAACTTTTGCCTTGTTCATTAATGATCATTTTATGAATATTTTAAATTCAGAAAATGTCGAAATCTAAAATCGAGGATGGAGATATATGTCTGGTAGACAGTGCTACAACACACACAATACTTAAGGATAATAAGTATTTCTCCTCTATTAAAATGAAATATTCTGCCGGAAGCGTGAATACTATATGTGGCAATACAAAAATCATTATGGGCTCCGAAAGAGTCAGTTTTTCAATGCCAAAGGGAATAAAATTTGATATAAATGATGCATTATATTCACCTAAATCTTCTAGAAACTTGTTAAGTTTCAGAGATATCCGCATAAATGGATATCACATAGAAACTATGGATGAAAATGGTACTAAATATCTTTGCATCACATCAGTTACTCCGAAGAGAAATATTATATTGGAAAAATTACCAGTATTATCCTCCGGATTATATTCCACAAAAATAAATATGACTGAATCATATATTACGGTAAACTCGAAGTCTACAGATTCATTTAAAGTCGGGCATGAACGACTAGGGCATCCTGGTTCAGTCATGATCCGAAAAATTGTGGAAAATTCTAATGGCCATCCTCTGAAAAACCAGAAGATTTTTCAATCCAGCGAATTTTCATGTAATGCTTGTTCTCAAGGAAAACTCATAACTCGGCCATCACCAGCCAAAATCGGGAATGAATCTCCAGTATTCTTAGAAAGAATACATGGTGATATATGTGGGCCAATTCACCCACCATGCGGGCCATTTCGATATTTTATGGTATTAATTGACGCATCAAGTAGATGGTCACATGTGTGTCTATTGACTACACGAAATACGGCTTTCGCAAGATTCATTGCCCAAATAATCATGCTAAAGGCACAATTTCCTGATTATACTATAAAAAAGTAAGGCTTGATAACGCTAGTGAATTCACTTCACAAGCCTTCAATGACTATTGTATGTCATTGGGAATCGATATTGAACATCCGGTTCCACATGTTCATACACAAAATGGCATGGCTGAGTCTTTGATTAAACGGCTGCAACTCATTGGTAGACCGTTAATATTGAGAACAAAACTCCCAATTTCAATATGGGGTCATGCTATCTTGCATGCATCGGCATTGATTCAGATACGACCGAGATCATATCATAAATATTCCCCATTACAGTTAGCGTCTGGCCAGGAGCCAAATATATCCAATCTTCGTGTTTTTGGGTGTGGGGTGTATGTTCCTATAGCCCCACCACAAAGAAAAAAAATGGGGGCGCGGAGAAGACTGGGAATATACATCGGTTATACATCACCAAGTATAATTCGGTATCTTGAACCGCAAACTGGTGATATGTTTACAGCACGTTTTGCCGATTGCCATTTTAATGAAAGTGAATTTCCAGCGTTATGGGGAGGAATTAAAGAAATTCCGAAAGATGTTACATGGTACACACCATCTTTGTTGTACTTTGATCCCCCTACAAAATAACGCGAACTTGAAGTTCAGAAAATAGTACATTTACAAAATATGGCAAATCAATTATCAGATGCGTTCACATATACAAAAAGGGTGACAAAGTCATATATACCCGCTGCGAATGCTCCGTCAAGAATTATTGTTCCTGAAGAACAAATTGATGGAAAAATAGCAAATGAACCCAAGGTTCAGTTGAAAAGGGGGAGGCCGATAGGCTCAAAAGACAAAAATCCCCGAAAGAAAAAGAAACTGGGAGAACAAAATGAAAATGGTCCAAAAGAACCACTTATAGAGAAAACTCCTGAAGATGAAAATGACAAAGAAAAATATGAGATTTTCATTAACTATACCCAAGACGGAAAAATATAAGAGTATAATTCGGTATCTTGAACCGCAAACTGGTGATATGTTTACGGCACGTTTTGCCGATTGCCATTTTAATGAAAGAGAATTTCCAGCGTTATGGGGAGGAATTAAAGAAATTCCGAAAGATGTTACATGGTACACACCATCTTTGTTGTACTTTGATCCCCCTACAAAACAACGCGAACTTGAAGTTCAGAAAATAGTACATTTACAAAATATGGCAAATCAATTACCAGATGCGTTCACATATACAAAAAGGGTGACAAAGTCATATATACCCGCTGCGAATGCTCCGACAAGAATTATTGTTCCTGAAGAACAAATTGATGGAAAAATAGCAAATGAACCCAAGGTTCAGTTGAAAAGGGGGAGGCCGATATGTTCAAAAGACAAAAATCCCCGAAAGAAAAAGAAACTGGGAGAACAAAATGAAAATGGTCCAGAAGAACAACATATAGAGAAAACTCCTGAAGATGAAAATGATAAAGAAAAATATGAGATTTTCATTAACTATACCCAAGACGGAAAAATCTGGGATAGATATGAAATAGAAGATAATGATGGAACTTTCTCATTCTCTGTATGCAAAGAAGTTGATTATGAAAGTGATGTTCCATATCCAAGGTCCATATCATATTGCCAGAAAAGATCTGATTGGGAGAGATGGAAAATGGCCATAGAAACTGAATTGATCTCCCTCAATAAACGAAATGTTTTTGGACCTATTGTCACTACATCCAAAGATGTAAAACCGGTTGGGTACAAATGGGTTTTTGTACGAAAAAAATGAGAAAAATGAGGTGAAAATATACAAAGTCCGTCTTGTTGCACAAGAATTTTCTCAAAGACCGGGAATTGATTATGAAGAAACTTATTCCCCGGTTATGGATGCAATAACATTCAGATTTTTGATGAGCCGTGGGGCATCTAAAAATCTAGAATTATATCTTATGGATGTTTTGACAACATATCTATATGAGTCACTTGATAACAATATCTATATGAAAATCCCAGAATGATTGAAAATGCCTGAAGCATTAAGCTTCAAATATAAAGAAATATGTGCGGTCAAATTACAGCGATCACTTTACGGATTAAAACAATCCGGGCGCATGTGGTATAATCGCTTAAGCGAATATTTGCTAACAAAAGGGTATGTGAATAATGCAATTCGCCCTTGCGTCTTTATTAAGAAATCATCATCAGGATTTGTGATCATTGCTGTATATGTTGATGACCTGAACATAATTGGAACTCAAAAGGAAATTGATGATGCAATAACTCATATGAAAGAAGAGTTCGAAATGAAAGATCTCGGAAAGATAAAATTTTGTCTTGGATTATAGATAGAGCATTTTCGAGATGGAATATTTGTGCATCAATAAAATTATTCCAAAAGGATCTTACAACGCTTTTATATGGATAAAGTGAATCCCTTGAGTACTCCAATGTTTAATCATTCTCTCGATACTGAAAAATATTCATTCCGACCTTGTGAAGATAACGAGGAAGCATTAGGTCCTGAAGTACCTTATATGAGCGCTATAGGTGGACTTATGTATCTTGCAAATTGTATCCGACCGGATATAGCATTTGCTACAAATCTAGTTGCAAGATTTAGTTCATCACCTACGCGCATACATTGGAATGGGATAAAACATATATTTCGTTATCTTCAGGGAACAACTGACTTGGGTTTGTTTTACCCTCGAAACTCCAATTTCGATTTAGTCGGTTTTGCAGATGCAAGCTATTTATCAGATCCACATAAAGCTCGATCGCAAACCGTATACGTTTTTACAATTGGAGGTACCACAATATCATGGCGTTCTCAGAAGCAGACTCTAATCGCCACTTCCTCAAATTATGCAGAAACTATTGCGCTTCATGAGGCATGTAGAGAATGTGTATGGCTCAGATCTTTGACTCATCACATTAAAGAAGCAAGCGGAATAGTCACCAATAAGGAGCCAACGATATTGTTCGAAGATAATGATGCATGTGTCGCTCAACTCAAAGAAGGCTATATAAAAAAATGATAGAACGAAGCATATTCCTCCAAGATTTTTCTCTTACACTCGATAACTCGAGAAAAATCAAGAAGTCGATATCCAGTACATTCGTTCAAGTGACAATGGAGCAGATCTCTTTACAAAGGTGTTTCCCACTACAACCTTCAAAAAACATATTCAAAGTATCAGAATACGTCATCTACGGGATTTATGAAGAAAATGCTATATCCATCATTCCAGGAGGAGATTGCGTCACTGTACTCTTTTTCTCTTATCGTGGTTTTTATCCCATTGAGTTTTTCCATAATAAGGTTTTTAACGAAACAGTACATAATACGTTAGTAGTGATGAATAATTAAGGGGGAGTGTTAAAAATAATTATCATCTTCCTTATCATTTACTTTATCGGTAACCTTTTTATTATTTTATTAATTAATGTTGCAGTATAAATAGATCAGTGTAAGAAGGTAACAAACAATAAGAAAAAACATCACTTCTCTCTCTCACTACTCTCTGGTCTCTCTCTCGGACTTCCTTCATCTCTCACCAATAAAAACAATAGATATTATAATATAATACATACATACATATTTCATCATATATACATATAGTTTATAACACATTTCAATTATTTTAGATAAATTACCTTTTCAGTAATTAGAATAGTTGTTTCTTATAGTTAAAGAAGTAACTAGAAGATTGTAAACTAATATCGGGTGTTGACATCTCTATAATATTATTTATGAAGACATTTTTGAAAATGAAATTTATTTTGTAAGTTATTACATATTATGACATTATAAATAAGAAAAAATAATTAAAATAGAAAAAAATATAATTATCTTTCAAAATTATTAATGAGAGTATAAAAGTATTTATTTATCATTAAAAAGGTTATTTACTATTTAGTTTCTTAATTATTTTTAATATTATACATTTTTAAATAATAATCAATTCATATATATTTAAATAAAAATATATTCGAAATCTTGCTATATTTTTCACTATAAATTATTATATTTTATTTGAATATATATCAAAATAAAATTTGAAAAATATTTTACTAATTTTATAAAAAGTTAGACACAAAAAAATTAATTTTTTTAAGATTTCGTGAACTAACCACAAAACTAGAGTCATTAAACGGAGCATATTAGAGTTATGTTTTCAAAATTATAGGTTTTGCGGGTTTGTCCGAATAATATTTTAGTTCGAATAATATTTTAGTCCATTGCAAAACGGGTTAAATAGACAAATTATTCTGTTTGACAATTTTATCTATAATCATGATATAAAATTCAAATAAAAACAATATTTTATAAAAATTCAAAATAATTTTTTTTAAAAAATTATCCCATACTATAATTAGCACAGATTAAATTCTAGTATAAATTATGTAGTTGGTCAAGTAGTAGGTGCGTCCGGTATAAATTGATTTATGGCTTCAACCATAACTAATTCACATCAACATCATAATAACCACAGATTTACTTTAACATTGTTATAGCCACATATTCGCATGTTATAGGTAAGCTAAAAGTAATTAACACCACAAAGACACAAACTATATTTTCTTAAACCTACCATCTGCTATATTTGAGTACGCAATTAATGATATATATACCTCGAGACAGTGTATTCATTATATTCTTCTATGATTAATATAGGTTATAGGTTACACAATAATGTTCTAAATAAAAATTATTAATGAAAGATATTAACGTGTCACATGCTATATAGTAGTGCAAATATTAACACAGAAAAGTGGACACACATGTTCTTACTATTGATTTGTACGTGCAATAGATCTGGAAAAAAAAAAACTATAAAAGTATCAAATTTAATTATGGATGATTTTAATCAATATATGTAGTTGTGCTACCATCTTATTAGTGTCGAATTTGACTCCATAGTATTTGACTATTGAACTGACCTATTATGACCTAAAATGATGACAAAAAAAAAAATCAATATCTAAGTTGACTGGAAAATGAAATTTATATCAATAATTATTTAAAAATTAAGTAACTAGGAAAGATAATTTGTTTTTAACCCATTAATATCTTTCTCATTTTTCTTATATACACAAACTGCCATTAGTCTCAAAAAAAAAATTCCAACATGATATATTGGTGACACTGTTCATCATTTGGTCGTCGATACTGTTAATCCAAAATCGAAGACACTATTCATCACCGAATATTATAATACCATTTGTAGTTTTTAGTGAATAATTTTTTGGTTAACATACTAATTAATATGTTATCGTGATAAGTTTATGTTTATCGTATTAACTAAATTATCATATAGTATGTAAACGTGCTAACAATAATATATGATACTTGTAACATGTTAACAATAATATCCGATTTTATAATGTGCTAACATAGTAAATATCCGAATAATATTTGTGGATAACATAAAATCGTCTGTGGTTTTTAGTGGATGACTATTTGGTTAACATGATAATTAATATGTTATCGTGATAAACTTATGTTTATCGTGTTAACTTAATTATCATATAGTATGTTACCGTGCTAATAATAATATATGATACTTGTAACGTATTAACAATAATATCCGGCGTTGTCATCTTCACCCACTCTCGACCACCATCACTACCACCGTCACCTACACCAATATCGTCATCGTCGCCACTATCACTGTCACCACTGGTGCCGGGAAACTCCATGAAATATGATATCGTTCTCGTCATCGATCTGACCTCAATGATGGAGATCTCATCCAAGTTGTGTAACACACGCCGGCGACGATTCTGTTATTTGTCACCTTCACCCACCCTCCACCACAGTTACCATCACCGACACCATCACCATCACCTCTATCACCGTCACCACCGGGGAAACTCCATGAAAAATGTCATCGTTCTCGTCAAAGATCTAGCTTCAATGATGGAAAACTCATTCAAATTATGTAACACACGCCGGAGGTGACTCTGTTATTCGCCGGAGTTTTATAGAACATAGAAAATAGAACATTTAATATAAGTGTTAGTTTTTTTAATTACCTAAAAACGATTGGTTATATCTTAATCGATTACATAATGATTTTTTTTTATCTAACTAGACATGCATGAGTTGAAGTTTTTTTTTTTGGTTTTAATGTTAAACTTTATTACCAAAAAAGTGAAAATAATACATTTTTTTTTACGACAAAAACAAATTTATTGATTTCAATATAGAACTACATAGTCATTGTACAGAACTTTCGAAATACAAATTATTACATAAGCAGATATATGCGTCCAATATTGAAGTAGATACAAAAGAAGTGATTGTGACGATGCTTTCCGTAGTAAAGTTTTACTCGCTAACGAATTATTTAATCCGTTATTTTCTTCTTCGTATTAGATCTTCTCCTCATGCAAATTGTGTGTGTGACTAGCATCTTTTGCCTGGACCTCTAATTTACACACCACATAGAAAAAACCAATGCATTCGACAAACAGTTCTGAGATGTCGACAATCTGATACCAACGCTTCCGTATCAGAATCATTTTAAAAAAACTTTGACTTTATAATCCTCCCAATATGATCCCAATAAAGATCAAACCTTGACGTGTTATCAATGTTGTCTCAAAATTTCGTTGATCGTTTCACACAACCATCTACTTGCATATGCTTCTCAACAATTTTTATTCCCGGATCCCAAATGCGATGGATTTGGGTGAACACACCTCCAAATTGGATAACAAAACGAACAAAAACCCAACAACTTGGGAATATCCGTTTGGAAAGCGGAGGAAGTAATCCTCGAGAAAAGGATTTGAAGACATATTGGCAAGAAACGTCCCACAAAAGCGGTATATTCCAACATCAATTTACCAAATTATTTCTTATATGATGTTGTAATTTGGCAAATGTGAGCGTATCATGGCAATACGAAAGACGTCGGGAAACACAATCAAGCCACAATCGCCGGAAAATTACTCTCACGATGAGAGACGAAGCGGTTACATACATGAACCGACGGATTGTGTTGAAAGTTGTGGAGAAGAAAAGTGAAAAGACAAGGATCCTTTCCAACGAAGATGATTCGGTGAAGATTTCTAGAGATCGATTTTGATTTCTAGAATTGATTATCGTCTTCCCTTCATATATCTCCATAGATTCACCCATCAACACCTTTATTAAACTAAATCTGTAGAAGTTAATAGAATAAGCAAGAAATTAATAAAAGGAGAAGAGCCGCCGACAGATGCCGGTGGCTCTGAAAACAAGCATGGTCGGAAATGATAAGCAGGAAACTTTGGTAATCGCCTTTTTGAGAGAGAAAGCGGTTTTTTGTGTGAAAATAATACCTATTAAACTACTAATAAACCAATCCATTAGCTCCCAAGGGAGAGAACGTTTGGAACGAAAACCAAATACAAATGATGCACAAAACAACCAAAGTAAAATTAAAGTATAGGGAAAGAAGCAATCGGGTCTCTTGACAGAAAGCAGAGAAGTCGATCCTGCATGGTGCGGTCGATGCTAGCTTTGATAGAGAAAGGAGGTGAGAAAACCGACTTGAAGATACTTGCATTTCTTTCTCTCCAAACATAATAGGTGAAGACATGGAGAAGAAGCTTAGTCACGGCATGGGAGTAAGATCTCGGCTGCATGAGCAAGATCCAAAGAGCATAAGTGAGAAGATCATCTGGTGGATGCTGCCCAAGTCGCGAAGCAAGGGAAATCCAAATAGAGAAGCTAAATGGACAACGGAAGAATAAGTGTTCATGAGATTCATCTGCATTGGGGCAGATAACACAATTAAGAGTGTAAAATCCAGACTTTCGGTCCGGTATTTCTCCGTTTTTAATTTCCCGATTTTAAGTCGATTCTAGATCCTTTCGGAATATTCCATCAGAGATTTCCTTTTTATTCTTTTTGCAACTAAATATTTCCTTTCCTTTTTAGATAGGCTCAAATCTTCATTTTTTTTTTCTTTTTGGCAAACAATTCTCATATAAATACCAAGCTCTTCTCTCATTTATTCATTTTTTAGAAAACCCTAAACACAAACTCACCTCTCCTCTCTCTCTTTCTCTCGTCGTCTCTCTCTCTCTCTCTCTCTCTCTCTCTCTCTCTATCTCTCTCTCTCTCTCTCTCTCTCTCTCTCTCTCTCTCTCTCCCCGTGATCGCTCTCTCTCTCTTTGCCTTCGCTCTCTCTCTCTCCTCGCCGCGATGTCCTTCACGCCGCCTCCTCCTTCGCCGAGCTCCTCCTTGAATTCTGATGGCGAGCCTCTCTCTTTTCCATCTCCTCCACCTATGCCAAGTTGAGAACTAGTTGCCCCTCACTTGCTTTCAAACGTGTTTTAATATTTTGATAAGTATTTTCTTAAACCATAAAATTCTTCTAAGTGAGCTACTTGATTTACTTAGATTTCTCTGTTGATTGCCAATCGACTATAGTGTTTATACTTCACCATATATTATTAGATATGTTTTAGGGTTTGTGATGGATGTTATTTGATGAATAAGTTACGTGGATCTGGATTAATGATTAATGAACCCTAATAACCTGGTGAATTGATTGATGTTATTGAGCTTCCTATATTACAACTTGGTATGGTTGAATCCTGTTTGTGAGTCTTGAATATAGAGTGATGAGATTGATGATGATTTAATCTGGTAATGTGTGGAGTCGTAGGCAATCCCTATGGTGTGGATATTGTTTGATGGGGCTGAGGGGTGCCTATAGGGGCCATCGGTTCTCAACGTCGGGAGATTATGGCGAACTTCATGGATGTCTGTGTGACCAGAGTGTGGTGGCAGGCCGATTCCCGGTTGGTTCCAACGGGAAGGCGGGGCCGGGTGTCACGAGTGGAATGAGAGGTGTCTACGAGACATAGAGCACCTTCCTGTGTTGTTAACAGAATGGTGGTGGCAGGCAGAGTCTCGGTTGGTTCCTTCAGGAAGGCAGGATCGGGTGTCATGAGTGATAAGTAGTGGAGCAATGGGCTCGTTGTGATGAAGTGGGGATCAGTTGAATGTCGTGTGGATCCCATTTGTTTGTGCTTGTTTTAGGATTAGACTTCCATAATAGTAATTCACGTAAATGTCTGTAAGTGAACTATTAGTCTCCACCAGGCTCATCCTCACTGAGTAATCCCCATTACTCCCCCTCATCTTCCCATTGTTCTGTACAGGTTAGCAAGGATCGGGTAAGTCTATATTGTTGTTGTTACCTGGGCGTTTTCCTGGCGATCATGTGTTACTCATCAAGGGTCCAAACCGCGCAACTAACCGAAAGGGGTTAGTCCGCTAACCTAACATGCCCGATTCCCCGGTTTCCTCGGAGGCCCGGGAACGGGATGTTACAACTTGGTATCAGATCCCTTGGGCCTGTTCTGGAAGGGTCGCACATGTGTTTTCGTTCGTGTTTACGAAATTATTTTCTCAAAACGTTTTTCAAAATGTTTTCAAACCCAACACAATAACAATATTTAGACGTCCGATCTGATAGGTCTCTTTTATCTATTTCTATTCTTTAACCCGAGGACTAGGTTCAGGATGAGAGAAATCGCACAGAAGAGGGTTACGCTCTTGACCATGTCGCAGTTTAAGTCTCGCCCTTGGAGTTGCAACAAATTTTCCGCTAGGCGAGATTGGTTAGCCGGGTATGGTCCGGACGATACCAGGACGGCTGCTCCGGAACCACCACGGCATGTAATGCCAGTCCCGACTAGGTAATCTTTGGTTTTATAGAAGTCATTCAATGTGTTTGATTGGGTTTCAGCCGGTCTACGCCACTACAAGAAATTAGGGTATTGATAGCAATAGACGATAGCGTTTTATACATTTCTGCTATGGTTGGCATACCCCTCCGCTTTAGATAGCGTTTGTCAAAATGCAAACGCTATGTTTGGTTGTTCCGATTTTAATTATGCGGACACTTTTTAGAAACATAGTATACATAGCATTGGTCAGATTTAAAACGCTATGCATGATTCAAGCGAAAAAATAATTCATTTACCCGCTAAATACTTAGTGAAAAAATAAGCAACCAATTTTTTTTCATTTTCCCTCTCACTCGTTTCACTTTCCCTCTCACTCCATCGTTTCATTTCTCGAGCCTTCTTCTCAATTTTTTGGCCATCTGAATTCATTTATTTTTTAAGGTTTTAACTCACCACCCTCCTCGATTCTTCCCTTATCTTCTCTTTAATTTGTGCAAGATCCTCAATCGATGCTTAAAATCTCAAATCCCCTTTGATTAATTTCCGTCACTCTTTGTATTCTTATTCTTTTTTAGGGTTTTAACCCATCAAGGAGTCAACACTTCACTTGTGGCGGCATAATCAACTAAACTCCGAAGAAATTCCTAATTCATTCAATGGCGAGCAGAGAAGATTGCAGATAGAGAATGTGTCGAAGAGAGATACGATTAGAGAGTGTGAGAAGGAACATATAGATCTAATGGAGGAATATACATCGGTGGCGAGAACTTTATTTCTGTCAATTTTGTTCCCATTTGGATTTCTAGCTTAATTTGTTGAAATCTCCTTTTAATCTTTCTAGCAGGAATCTGGATACTCTGATACTCCATTTCCCCTTTTCGGTGAGTAATAAATTGGGTTCATTTTCTTAAGCCGTCATCGCAATTTCTAGGTTTCTTAAATAAAAATTTCTCTCTCTCTCTCTCTGAGTATTTCAAACAGACCACCATATATCAGGAATTGGTTCTCAAGTTATGTCTATGAATCGTTCCCATTGTGTTCTTTAGCCAACAAAAGTGAAAACGAGCCAGATAAATAAAATATTGATGTTGTTGTTCCCAAAAAGCAAATCCCCAGATAATTTTTTCTCGAACAAAGATCATAAGCCTGTGTTATTAAATTATATTTTTGTCTGTGTTTGTGTACATGAGTAAGTAACATTATGGTCTCAGAAGTTTTGGACCCATATTTGAAGCCATCCAAGAAGTGATTGCATCGACGAGCAGGGCAAGATCTTTGGACATGTCAGCACGAAGGATATTCGAGTCCTTTCCCAGAGAACCTCCAACCTCTTTAGCCATAGACTCCCACGGAGTCCCAACAGCAATATTCGCCAAAAACTCACTTCCTCGATTCACCGCATCTGCCATTGCTGGTGGAAAATCTGGAAGTGCCTGTCCAGACAGCAATTGAACTCGCTTTCAACGTTGTGATGTTGGGATAAGCTTGTCTCATCTAATTGGAAAAGAAGAAGAATCAATTGAAGAGGCAAATGATGAATTTGGGAATTGAAATGGTGACCACAAAAACCTGCATCGAAGAAGAAGAAGATAAGTCATTGAAACATGTGACAAACACATGTCCAACTAATAAAAGGGAAATACATAAAGTTTAAGTTAATTTAGAAGTTTTCTTTTTGATTATTATAAAATAGGCAATTTCCTTTTTAGCAATAATGTTAAGTCTTTTAATTATAAATATGTAAGCTCATCAAGGAGCAGAGAACACATTCGATAAACACAAATCAATACAGAGAAACGTTTTCTAGAAATTCTTATTTCAAGTTTATTATTTCTTTCGCTATTCTGAGTTCAATTTAGGGTTCTTCGTTTACACACCACAAATCCAACATGGTATCAGAGCTAAGATTGATGTAGTAAAGATCCTAGCAACCTAACATCACAATTCAACCACAAAAGACCACAAGTTCACAAAAGATGCAGTCAAGTACAACACAAATTATCCCTGTGTTTGATGGAAAAAACTTCAGCCTATGGATCAAGAGGATGAAGGCAATACTAAGATCGAGATCATTATGGACTATCGTGTTAGAAAGAATTCCAAAATCACCTGAAATTAGTAAGATACCGACGAAAAAGGAACTTAAATCGGTAAAGGAGTGGGAAGAATTAGAAGTCAAGGATCAGCTTGCCTTACAACTTATTCACAGCGCCTTGAGCGAAGAAATTCTTGGAGGAAGAGTCTCTGATGAAGAATCAGCCAAAGCGGCATGGGATTTACTGCATACAGAATACAAGGGAGATCCAAAAACCTCACAAATCAGACTACAAAGACTAAGAGCAACTTTCTGGAGTGTAAAACAGAAAGAGAAAGAAACACTAAGGGAATTCATGAAGCGGATTACTGAACTAAACAATGAGATGAAATCATATGGAGATAATATGCCTGAAGAGTATTTGGTGTCGAAAGTTCTATCTTCTTTGACAACAGAGTATGATCCTTATGTGGGAGTGATAGAGCAAACCAAGGATTTGCAAACAATCACTATGCAAGAATTAATAAACGCATTACAAATGCAAGAAAACAGACTTGAAGATAGAGACGAAAACAGTTCAGAAGAAGGGGCATTCTATGCAAGGTTTAAGAAGCCAGTTCAAAAGAGTCGAGGGACAAATCAAAATTTTGAAAAATCTGATGATCAAGAAAGAAAGCCAAGATGGTGTAACTATTGCAAAAAGGATAATCATTATGAATCCTTATGCTACTACAAGGAAAAGAAATCAACTGAAGATGAAAATAGACAACAAAGATCACAAATAATATGTTTCAACTGTGGAGAACCTGGACATATTTCTAGGGATTGCAGAAAGAAGAGAAACCAACAAGCTTACATGCACCAAGAAGAAGTTAGCATGGAAGAATTATCGTTTGCAGCAACTCATATACCAACAGTTCAAAGCACATGGATTTTGACAGTGGAGCAACAAATCACATGGTCAAAGAAGAGATATTGTTTTCAGATTTAGATAAATCAATTCATACTCCTATCAAAGTATTTAGTGGAGAAATTATTATGAGTACTGGATCAGGAAGTGTCATCATCGAGACAAAATTGGGTCAGAGAACTCTAAGAGATGTATTTCTAGTTCCAATGATTGACAGAAACCTACTCAGTGTTGGACAGTTGGTAGCGATGGGATATAAGGTGTTATTTGATAACAATAAGGAATCATAATGGACAAAGATTACAACAAGATCATTGAAGTTTCAATGAGTGGAACTAGCTTTCCACTAAGCTCATCAATCGTTGAGAAAAGGTATTCAGCTCAACAAAGAGATCCTGCAAAGTTCAATCACAAAACAGCCACGAAATAGGTTACATCTAGCAAAAACAAGAGTTACTATATCACAAAAAACACACCAACGGAGAAGCAGATTATTGCAAGTAACAAAATTCAGAAATTTGTGAAAGTGAAAGAAAAATCACCCGTGAAATCAATGGTTGAAGAGAATTCCAGCAAGAGGGAGCCAGAAGACAATGATTCTACACAAAACTCATCAAAATTATTTTGTACGAAAGAAAATCAGAAAAAGAATCAAGGGAAAGAGGGAGCACATTCAGAGAACAAAAATGAAAAGATTCAGCGCAAAGAAATTTTTAAACCAGGAAATACAAAGGAGAATGAACAGATGAAGGAGAAATCAATCTTACCCACAAATCAAAGAAAAATTGCGAAGAAGACTTTGCTTCTTCAAGGAGAACTCGTAGAGAAGCAGAACACAAGTGAAATTGATGAAGAGAGTCAGAATCCAGCTAAAATCAAGGAACCAATCAGCATTAAAAATTCAGAGGAAAGAATCGATAAAGGAGAAGTTTGTATCAAGAGGGAGATTAAACAACGAAGCCTACCATGGAGTTTTGTAGATGACGTGAAGGGAATTTCCCGATTCAGAGAAAACCCAACAGTTCCAGAAATCAAAACTATGAAATCATCACAATTGGTCATGAGCAAAGAAGCTATACATTTACAAAACTCTCGGAGCAGCACAATCGGAAAGGTTGAGAGAAAAGTTGGGAATCACATAGTACAAGCTTAGAGGGAGTGTTGGGATAAGCTTGTCTCATCTAATTGGAGAAGAAGAAGAATCAATTGAAGAGGCAAATGATGAATTTGGGAATTGAAATGGTGACCACAAAAACCTGCATCGAAGAAGAAGAAGATAAGTCATCGAAACATGTGACAAGCACATGTCCAACTAATAAAAGGGAAATACATAAAGTTTAAGTTAATTTAGAAGTTTTCCTTTTGGTTATTAGAAAATAGGCAATTTCCTTTTTAGCAATAATGTTAAGTCTTTTAATTATAAATATGTAAGCTCATCAAGGAGCAGAGAACACATTCGATAAACACATATCAATATAGAGAAATGTTTTCTAGAAATTCTTATTTCAAGTTTATTATTTCTTTCGCTATTCTGAGTTCAATTTAGGGTTCTTCGTTTACACACCACAAATCCAACATGTAACCTCATTGAGAGCCAAAAAAAAAAAAGTTTGTGTTCTTGAAGTATATCTGCAAGGTGATGGTACAAAAAGTATGTTATTTTGCATTAAACAAGTCGGTACCTGTTGCAGAGGAAAACTGTGATCCCCTGGCAGTGTGCAGATAGACATGTCTAGCATTGAGCTTATGGATGATTCCACGCCAAGCACCTGGGCTAGGATTGATGTTTCATCTATTGAATCATCCTCGAACTTTACCAACAGATTCCTAGAGATTCCATAGTAGGATCTTATATGAACATGATTAGCAAGAATATCTATTAGTCCGATGGAGTGTGATCGATGGTTATCAAGACGAGAAAAGGCTCCATGATAAACATTTTTTTTGTTTGAATAAAACTCCATGATAAACATGATTAGCAAGAATATTTATTTGTCACTTGAACTTTGTAAACTTAAGTTTAGATTATGAAATTTATCTTCGAAGTTGTTAAATTTGAACCCTTTTAAGTATGGAAAGTAACAAACATATATATTCTCAATAGTTTAATTTTTGTGATCCTTTTCTTTTGTATTTTACAGTATTTAATTTATGTGTTTTAATTTTTGTGTACATATGGTTTGCTTTAATGTATAGAGTTTAGGGTATAGAATTTATTTGCAATTTTCAATTTAAAATGGAAATACACAATGAATTTTTGTCTAATATATATAACACAATATAATTAAATATATAATGTTTTACAAATATAATTAAAAAAATAGTTTAATTCTTCATTTAGGGTTTATGGCATTTTCATATAGCTTAGGTTATGTTGATATAGTGATTAGTATCAAGGTTTATGTTAACAAATGAAATATAATTAAAATAATAGTTTAAGTCTTCATTTAGGATGTCAAAAAAAAAGTCTTCATTTCGGATTTAGGGCATCGCCATCGCTTAGGTTATGTTGATATAGTGATTAGCATCAAGGTTTATGTTAACAAATGAAAATGATTGGACAATAATAACATAATAAGGTGTTATTTGAAAAAGAATTGCAAAATTATTACAAAAATGATTACAAATTTACTAACCCCTTCATCTATAGTTGAAGTTAATTATCTTGTTATTAATATATAATATCATACAACATCTTTTATATACTTTTTTGTTTGAAAGTTTTTTTATATACTACAATATTATATATTAGTAACAAGATAATTAACTTACCAGAACCTCATTGATATAATTTTTTTCCTGATTAATAACGTATTAAAAAACATTTTTCAAAGTCTTGTATTTAGGGTATAAAACAATTTTTAATCCTGTCAAAAACAATAGCCAATGGGAAAAGATCACACGGATCTCTTACGTGTCGCAATGTGGTGGGTCTGCTTAAAAACGTGACTCTAGATTGACCGTAGGATCCTTTCTTCTGTGCATTTATCTTTTTTGTTTAACCTCCGCGAGAGAATCAATTTCATTCTTTTTGTGCTTTTTGCTTTTATTCTTTTTTTGTCTCTCCAAGAGAGAATAGAACTAGGGTTCTCCTTCCTGCCTCTCTAGTGGTCGAGATGAATTTAGATTCAGGCGATAATAGAAGGGGCTGGAAAAAGTGTGTTTTTGCCGGAGAAACATTAAGATCCCAATTCATCGGACAATGGCTAATGCATCAGTGTTCTCTCCGGCAAAACCTCTTCTTCTAGCCTCATGTTCTCTCTGAGGTCTGATTCCTCCGTTCCATATTCAACCCACGAAAACCTGTACTTGTCACTGAAGCATATCCTACCCATGATGTTCTGGAGGGTAAAGGTATCACAATGGAAGATCTTTTGGCGCCTCTTGAAGGAAAATATGGGTATCACCAACTAAGCAAGAGGATCTCCCGGTTGCACAAAGATACTCAATATGTTGTCCATGCTCAATTGCCAAAGCCAAAACGAGAAAGACTGGAACGGAAAGCAGTGAGAGGACTAGTTGAGAAGAAGTTTAATAAGTGGTTGCATTCACAAGTTTGAAGTGAATTCACAAGTATACATACAAAAGTTGTATGAACTAATTTTTTAATCATGTATTTTTACTTTGTAATATAAGCATTTTGTAAGATGGTTTTATATTAATATAATAAAATATGTTACTTTTCTTTTTAATATGCCAAATTATTCAAAAACTTAAAAAAAAAAGAAATTCCCAAAAAATCTTAATTTAAATACAGATTATTGAAATAATTAAACAAATCAATTACAGATTTTGAATGCTAGTAAAATTATAAAAATGTTATGAATTAAATAATTAATAACAAAGTACAATTGCTATCTTAGAAAATACAATTGCATAGAAAACAAAATGCTATATTAGATGAAGAAACTATAGCAATGCAAAAAATCGCTATCAAAAATGACATACCTATTATCGCAGTCAATGATATAGCGCTTTTTAAAACGCTATGTATTTTTAAGATAGCGTTTTCCAGGCGCTAATAATATGCGAATTTCTTGTAGTGCGCAGCTAGTGGGTTCAAAGGGCATGCATCGCAAGCGTCCCCATAGTTTGTCATTCCATGGGAACCCATGTGAGTTCGATCTCGTAGTAGCGAGGAACCTAGTCGTGTCATCCAAGGAGATTGGAGTGTGCTTGAGTACCATGGGGAATTCGCACTTTCCAGCCAGACTCCGCCTTAGAGGATTTCACGGAGGCGACAGAGTGCGTCAAGTTATCTGACAAACTTTGTCAAGAGCCTCCTCCTAAGTCATCTGGCGATGAAATCGAGACCGATCCGTCGGAAGATTTGAAAGCGATTAGGAAAAATGTTTTCATATGGAGTAGAACCTACCTTTCAAAGTTTCATAATGATAGGCTATTTCAAAAAAAAAAAAAAACAGATTTCTTTTTGGCATTTATCCCCTTTTGAAAAATGTTCTACTCCCCTTTTTATCAAACTTGTTTTGGAGACGACCCTTGAACTCTATCTCTTTCACGTTTCTGTCTACATCCACTCTACGTTCCTAACCTTAACCTCCATCCGATCTGGCGACTCGACATTGGTGTTTCAACTTCAATATTTTCGGCATTGGTGTCCTTGGCGTTCGACTCATTTATGAACCTTCCTCTCTTCGATTTTTAGCCTTTCATTTCTTTCCACAATCTTCTCCCTAAGATCCGGGAACGAATCCTCTGTAAGGAGGGGAGATTGTAAAATTCCGACCTTCGGTCCGGTATTTCTCCGTTTTTAATTTCCCGGTTTAAATTGATTCTAGATCCTTCCGGAATATGCAACTAAATATTTTTTTTCCTTTTTAGATAAGCTCAAATCTTCCTTTTCTTTTGTTTTTCCTTTATCTTTTTTCGCAAGCAATTCCCATATAAATACCAAGTTCTTCTCTCATTCATTCTTTTTTTAGAAAACCCTAAACACAAACTCACATATCCTCTCTCTTTCTCTCTCGCCGTCTCTCTCTCTCCTCGTGATCGCTATCTCTCTCCTCATTGTCGCTCTCTCCTCGTTGTCGCTCTCTCTCCTCGCCGCGATGTCCTTTACGCCGCCTCCTCCTTCGTCGAGCTCCTCCTCGAATTTTGATGGTGAGCCTCTCTCTTTTCCATCTCCTCCACCTATGCCAAGGTGAGGACTAGTTGCCCCTCACTTGCTTTCAAACGTGTTTTAATGTTTTGATAAGTCTTTTCTTAAACCATCTACTTGATTTACTTAGAGTTCTCTGTTGATTGTCAATCGACTATAGTGTTTATACTTCACCATATACTATTAGATCTGTTTTAGGGTATTGTGATGGATGATTGTTGTTGTTTGATGAATAAGTTACTTGAATCTGGATTAATGATTAATGAACCCTAATAACCTGGTGAATTGATTGATGTCGTTGAGCTTCCTTTGTTACAACTTGGTGTGGTTGAGTCATGTTTGTGAGTCTTGAATATAGAGTGATGAGATTGATGATGATTTAATCCGGTAATGTGTGGAGTCGTAGTTGAATTGCTAGGTGTCCGTTATAGGCAATCCCTATGGTGTGTATATTGTTTGATGGGGCTGAGGGGTGCCTATAGGGGCCATCAGTTCTCAACGTCGGGATGTTATGGCGAACCTCATAGATGTCTGTGTGACCAGAGTGTGGTGGCATGCTGATTCCCGGTTGGTTCCGCTGGGAAGGCGGGGTCGGGTATCACGAGTGGAATGAGAGGTGTCTTTGGGACATAGATCACCTTCAGGTGTGGTTAATAGAATGGTGGTGGCAGGTCGAGTCTCGGTTGGTTCCTTCGGGAAGGCGGGATCGGGTGTCATGAGTGATAAGTGGTGGAGCAATGGGTTCGTTGTGATGAAGTGGGGATCAGTTGAATGTTGTGTGGATCCCATTTTTTGTGCTTGTTTTAGGATTAGACTTTTATAATGGTAATTCGCGTAAATGTCTGTAAGTGAATTGTGAGTCTCCACCAGGTTCATCCTCAATGAATAATCCTCATTACTCACCCCTCATCTTCCCATTGTTCTGTACAGGCGTTTTCCTGGCGATCATGTGTTGCTCACCAAAAATCCAAATTGGGCAACTAACCGAAAGGGGTTAGTCCGCCAACCTAACATGCCCGATTTCCCGGTTTCCTCGAAAGTCCAGGAACGGAATGTTACAAAGAAGTACCGGCATTCCCCATCTATGCAGTCTGTCGCGAGTTGGTACGTAATCTACCAAACAAAGCCAACCAAAAGTTAAACGAGAACCTCAGAACTGCCTCTTTGAACCAAACACATCTTGTCCAATGAAGTGTTGGCGAGACTTCACGAAGCTGATCCATGCATAAGTTGAAGTTGAAGTTATACATAACGTTCAATGAGTTGAAGTTATATGGTCCAATGAGTCCAATGAGTCCAGAGACTTCACGAACCAAACACATCTGGTCCAATGAGTTGAAGTTATACATAAGGTTCCGGTTGAAGAATGTCCTAATAACTGATCCATGCATAAGTTGAAAACTCGAATGCATTATGCATGTTTCAGGATATATCTAAATTAATCGACGTAATGTCTACGCATAGAATTTTGCAGTGGCTAAGATTGGAAAGAATATTTGCTCTGTTGCGGAATATCTAATGAATTATTTGACTTATAATACTAGAAATAACGGAAGTATCTTTTTCATTAAAGAAGTATTTTAGATACGTCTAGTGGGTGGGACCCGCCCCGCCGCAGGTGCAAGTTTTTGTGTCCGTGAAAACCCGTCTCGCTAAACTTGCAAACCTAAAATCTTTGATCCACATCCGTTCCGCTAATGTATGCGGTCTTCGCGGATAACCCGTAACTGTTCATGGTAAAAAAAAAAAATTGTTTCACAGTAATTTTAAACAAAAAATCTGGATAATTTTTTTTTCCGTTAGAATAATAAAAAAAGATATATATATATATATATATATATATAATATTTTACGGGTACTAACAAATCCGCGGAAATTTTTTTATCAACATGCACTCATCCTATTAATTGAAGTGATCCGCCCGCACCTGCTCCACTTCTCAACGGTTTGAAATTTTCAGACCCGCATTCGATTCGTGGCGGGTCTGGGGGACGGGGCCCACGGGTTTGGCTGATAAATATACATATACAATATGTGGTCAAAACGTGATTCTTATGTCACATTATTTTCGAAAATCTGATACGATATAGACTCTCACTATATGAATTATATAATTAATTTAGAGAATTTACATTAGATGACCCTATATTTCTCATAAATTAAATAAATGACCTTGACTCTTTTTGTATTAAACAATATGTTGGTTGATTACTATTTTTACTCTTGAAATTAATTAGTAAGTATTTCGCGTGTGATATCATTTTCTGATAATATGCTATGTAATTAAAAATATATGAAGTCGTGCACGCTTATTATTATTATTTTTTGTTTGTGAAACTGTAAATATTCATATAAATGAAAGAAGATATCATTATTCACCATCGTTATTTTACGAAATAATATTCTACTTTACCAGATATCATTAGGCATGTCCATTTCAAAATGATTTAATTGACTTAAATTTGTCGTCTCGTATATGTTTCCTTTCAAATAACTACTTCGTAAGAGAATGGTCGGTATGGAACTTAGTATCCGAAATACTCGTGTCGAAGTCGATCTTTATCCAACCTATAATGAAAATTTGGATATTGGTTTTAGCTACTCGAATTTTCGGAACCCATTTCATTACTCCTAATTTTTGTTCCATATATTTATCCAAATTAACCCCATTCTCGACTTTTACCCACTACTTTCAGTTTCGATATCACGGTATTTTATAAAATCACACAATTTAGTATTTTTCGTCAATCTTCCTTATTTACCATTTTACCACAACAGTTATTTACTTAATTTATGCTTAAAATTCGACCACATATCTAAGTTAACTCTGTACTTTATTATCTCTTTAAGGGAAAAACATTTGTCTACATCAAATAAAGGAGAAGAAATGATAATTCCTTTTTATATAGCCGTTTCCGTGACGTAAGTAAATGAGGCAGCTCTCAAGGCTTTTTGGCCGCTTGGTTACGCTCATAAACCCGTAATAGCCGGTGGCCACACATTCACTTGTGACTTAGCCCTTTTAAAATCACCTCATTTCATGCTCCTTCCCGCTAAATTTGCCGGTTTCATCTAACCAACTCTTTTATTTTATGATCATATATAACCAACAACACACACAAAAAAACCTCATTTATTCACCTTTATTTTCCCTTTCAATTTATAAAAAAAACTAAAAATTAAAAAACGGAAGTAAAATTGGAAAAACAAAATTCATGGTTGTTTTCACCTTCTAGGGTGTTTAGTTGTTAAGATCTTGATATGTTTTCTGTTGTTTTCTAATCTTCCGGTTTAGTTTGTTTTAGCTTCCGGAGATTTATTTTTGTTCCACCGGCTTTTGATTCTGGGAGTTGTCTTTGAACTCGTGCCGGAATAAATTATATTCATGCCGGCTTTGTATAACACCAGGCTTATAATTTTAATAAAAACTACTAGATGACCCAAAAAAAATATTGAAAAAACAAAATTGGTCCCCTGTCTCCTTTTGCTAACTGGACCCTTTTCTTGGCTTCTCTCAAACTCAATCTCTGTCTCTCTCTCTCTTCTCACCGACACTTTCTTCTCACTTCTCTCTTCACCTCTTTCTTTCTTCTCTGATCATATCAGTTTTATTTTTATCTAAAAAAATCAATAAAATAAAGCCAATCTTCTTTATTTTCCTTTAGAAAAAGAAAAGAGAAGAAGATCAGCATTTTACATTTAAGAAAAAAAATTCATCCTTTAATGTAAGTTTGTTTTTCTTCTTATTTTATAATTCTATTTGGGTCAATCTATCTGGTTTTATTTAGTCGTGGCAGAAGCAGGTACAAATGCTGATACCACATGGCAGCCAAAAACTATCAATTTTATTTTTTTGGTCCAAAAGACAAATTTAATATTAAATACAGAGGATTTAGGTGATACTATGTTGTCTGTTAATGCTCATCTTGTATCCTCTTTAAATCCAATTTGCTTATTTTAATATCTTTAAATGTCCATTGAATTTTCAAGTGTCTATCTCTCTTTCTCTACTCTGGAGTTTCTGTTTGTTTGTATCTGGTAGTAGTTGCAACATCAAGTTTCTGATTTTTCTATCTTTCAACTTCCCTACAAATTGAGTATTTAAAATAAAAACAAAAAGTTTGGGTTTTTATTAATTTATTTGATATTGATTAAGCCCATTGATTCCTCTGCAATTCGCATTTTGTATTAGATCTTTGCACAAAGGGCAAAAAAAAAAAATGGCAGTGGAGAAAAACCAAAACGTGAATGCGAAGCAGAGGAATATTATATTGGTTGGAATTAAAATTGATGAGAGTGGCAAAGAGATCTTGAAATGGGCACTTGAAGATGTTGCAGAACATGAAGATTGTGTTGTTGTAGTTCATGTTTGTTCAACTTCTCGTGAGTTTCTTCTTCTCCAAGCTTATTAATTATTTTGCTCTTTTGAAGTTTCTGTTTACTAAGTTTTTGTATTGTTTCTGATTTATGGATCACTTGTATGATTTGATACAGATCGTGCCTTGAAAAGCAAGTCATCGTTGGATCGGTACTTGGAAATTTTTAGTGAATTCTGCTCAACAAAGAAGGTATTTTTTTACATCTTTTCCGGGTTTATTTCGCGTAAATACACGATTTTGCGCAACGGGTAATGGATAATATTTGGTTTTTGAGAACAGATTGAGCTCAAAGGAGAGGTTTTGAAGGGAAATTCAGTACAAGGGGTTTTAATTAAAGAGGCAAAGAGATACAATGCTATGTCCATTGTTGTTGGAGTTAAACATCAAAGAAAATTAAGGTGAGAAAATCTATAAGGAGAAGAAAAAAAAAATCTATTTAAAAATTTGATATTCTCTTACTGATTTTAGATATATTTTTTTTACAAGTCTAAAAGTAGCTAAAGGCTGCGCAAAAGAGCTTCCTCCAACAACTGATGTTTTGGCCATCTACAGAGGGAATATAGTGTTTAGACGTTCCAACTATTACCAACTACCTCTTGGTTCGTTGGTTCTCTTTACATCAAAATCTTTTAATCTATATAACATTCTTCATATTCTAATAGATTGACCAGAAGTGGGTTTTGATTTTTCTTGCAGCTCAAAATATGAGTTCAAGACCAAGTTCGGAACTTTCTGATGGATTTTCAGACAAAGAAAGCGAATTGAAATCCGAAGAATCAAGCAGAGGGCTCGCGAGAACGGTTCAAGAGAAGAGAAAGATTTCAGGAAGATCACTATCTCTTCCATCAGTAGAGGTAATAGACCAGAAACCGGGTTGGCCATTGCTAAGAACAACCACTTTAGCTACTCCAGTGGTTCAACATCACACTCGGAAAATATCAGTTGTCAATTGGGTCATGAGCTTGCCTGAACGGTTTCCTCATCATCCGAATATGACTTCTCAACCGAGTTTATGCGATAAGCAAGTTAAAGACATACTAAAGGAAATAAACAGATGGTTTAGCTACGATGTTCTTAAGACAGCAACATCAGATTTCTCTTCAGGTACTAACTAACAACTCTGTTTTTTTTTGTTTTCTCAGTCTCTTTATGTTCATCGAATTCTTGGTATTTTTCCGATTACAGAGAATCTAATCGGAAAAGGAGGATGTAACGAAGTCTACAAAGGGGTTCTTGACGATGGGAAAGCCGTGGCAGTGAAGATCTTGAAATCATCTGTAAAAGAAGCAGTGAAGGATTTTGTTCAAGAAGTGAGCATAATCTCTTCTTTGAGTCACCAAAACATCTCTCCTTTGATCGGTGTCTGCGTTCAGTACAACGACCTAATCTCGGTTTACAATCTCTCATCCATAGGAAGTTTAGAGGAAACCCTTCAGGGTTAGCACAATACTACTCTAGTCTCTAAACAATCTTGACACAATTGCATTAATATATTAAGTATGGTGATTCAGTTTCTGCAGGTAAGCATGTATTGAGATGGGAAGAGAGATTCAAGATAGCAATTGGGTTAGGGGAAGCCCTTGATTATCTACATAACCAATGTTCTAATCCTGTCATCCACAGAGATGTAAAATCTTCGAATGTTCTTCTCTCAGATGAGTTCGACCCTCAGGTATTAGAACTACTGACTCAGAACTCATAAATATATGTAAGAATTCATAAAGATTTAACCTTTTTCGGATCTTTCTTGCAAGAATAGCTTTCTGATTTCGGGCTTTCGATGTGGGGATCCAAGTCTTGTCGATACACGATACAAAGAGACGTGGTGGGGACGTTTGGATACCTAGCGCCTGAGTACTTCATGTACGGAAAAGTCAGCGATAAAGTCGATGTTTATGCCTTTGGAGTAGTTTTGCTTGAACTCATATCAGGAAGAACTCCTATTTCACCTGATAGTCCAAGAGGACAAGAGAGTTTGGTCATGTGGGTAAGTGTTGGTTTTGGTTACTTGTAGCGTAAGAAATCCTCATTGAAAAAAACTCAAAAGGAGATTACTTGGGTTGCAGGCAAAACCGATGATCGAGAAAGGCTATCCAAAAGAGCTCTTGGATCCGAAGATTTCAGGGGATTTTGATGAGGCTCAATTTCATAAGATGGTTCTCGCTGCTACACATTGTCTCACAAGAGCAGCCACTCGTCGTCCCAATATCAGAGAGGTTAACTACTACTAATTTCGCAGACTTGTAATCCCGTAATTGAAGTGTTGGATCCTCTGTTTTATCTGATGAACTGCGCCAAGATCTAACCTTTTAGTGTCTTTTTTAATTACATTTCTTCAGATACTCAAGCTGCTAAGAGGAGAAGATGAATTAGAGAAATGGGTGAAGAAAGTAGAAGAAGATGAAGATTCTTTGGATGACGAGGTTTACCCCAATTCGAACACAGAATTACACTTAAGCCTCGCTATGCTTGACGTGGAGGATAATGACTCTGTTTCAGTCGGCAGCTTAGAGAGAAGTAACAATAGCCTCTTTTCTTCTTCTTCTTCCTCTCAGGAGGAGCTTCAGTCGTAATTAGGGTTTGTGCTTAGTGTCTCGAGTTTGCTTGAGGATCACGTCATCTCTCACGGTGTATACAATAAAATCACGCTAGATATCGCTAATCTGACTTGGCTTTTGCAACCGTTGTCGGAAAGGTTTTTGTTTTTTGTTTTTGTATAGCTGAGAGGAGGAGAATAAAACTTAGAAAATAATGATAAAATATGATTTCTGATGATTTCTAAGCTTCTTTGAGAATCTAGTATTGATAACAGTAGTAATAATAGTATGTCTGATTCATCGGAGGTTTGGAAAGCACTCAAGTTGCGACTCTTAGAGAACGACTACGCTACAGATTATGATCGGCTCGTTCTAATACTTCACAACTCAAACCGGGAAACAACTTTTTTAATAAGGAATGTGTACCAAACTACTTCATATCATATTTGGCGGAAAATGATAGTGTGATAACCCAAACCGGTCCAATTTTTATTTTTTCCTAAACCGAACTAAGATCGGAATATAAATCTAAGCAAGGAAAAAAAAATAAACTTTAGGTCTATTATTTTTTTCCCTCTTTCTTTCTCTCTTCTTCTCTCTTGCGGCTTCTCTCTCTTCTCTCTCTCTCGGCACCTTGTTATCCTCTCACTCTCTTCCTGCGTGACCTCTCTCTGTTGGAGTCTCACCAAATGCTTTGATCCTGTCAGAGATAAAGAAATATGAAATCAAAGAGAAATCGAAGAAATACTCAAAGGTTGAAGAAGAATTCACAAATGGAGAAGAAGACCTGAAGCTTTCACGTAGCAAGACAAAAGGAAAGGAAGAGATCGAATTGAAGAAGGTAAAGTGGAGCACGTGAGAAACACGTGATAACACAGATTAATGAAATCATGTGCAAGGCACATGACAACTCTTTTGGAAGCAGCAACGTTAAGGAAAATATCAATTAGGCAAATAATGTTTTACCTTTTTTTTAACAATTAAGAAAATTTCCAGTATGTTAGTTTAGAAGTTTTATGTTAATTTCTTTTCTTTAAATATGTAGCTCATGAGAGCAATTCTTAATCATCCGATTAATACAAAGTAACGTTTTCTAGAAATTCTTATTTCAAGTTTATTATTTCTTCAGCTATTCTGAGTTCAATTTAGGGTTCTTCGTTTACACACCACAAATCAAACACTCTCTCACCGGCGCCGCCTCTCCCCTTCTCCACCGGCGTCACCTCCTTCTCCTCTTTGCCTCTCTCCCGCGCAAGAACCGCCAGTCATCTTGCAGAGGATATTCCCGACGAACCGCTGTGAACCACGAGACCATGAACCTATCAAATCGAAGCCCCGGATCTTACCGTTCCAGGAAGATCGAGGTTGACTGCAACGGAGAGTTGAGTCCATAGATATCGCCATCCAAGTGACGAGTGTCGGATATGCCGTTCACCAGAAAACCCTAACCGCCGCCGTCACCTTGCAGGCTCTTTTCCCGACGAACCGCCGCGAATGAGGAGACTTATTACCTAACAAACTGAAGCCCCAAGTGTCCTCTTTCCGTGAAGCCCGAGATCATCCGAATCCGAGATCCGAGTCAGAAGATATGACTGTTACAGTACACGCGTCGGATCTGATTCTTCTCCACTTCCATGAACGAGTTCTTCTGACGAGATCAGAGGCGAGCTGGTCACATCACCTTCACCGTCTCCTCCTCCTTCTCCACCGCATGCAGTCAGGTGAGGACGTGCTGCGTTTTTCCCTTTTTCCATTATTCGATTGATGTCATTAGCTTGTTCTTAAACCGTTGCTGCCTTTTTATATGTCGCGTTGGGTAATGGGTAATGGGTAGAAGGTTAGAGTCTTTGAGTTAGGAATTGATTGATGATACCAGATTGAACTGTCTGGTTTGCTTGTTGCGTTGTCCGGCTTGAGAGTCTTGCACCTAGATGAACATTTGCGTATTAGGGATAAACCGGTATTGCTTGAGATATTAGTAAATGTTATGTCCTCGACACTGTGAGGGATCAGTGGTTTGATTTGATTGATGGACCCGAGACCAGCGTTTTGGTAGGCTTCTAACGGGGTTAAAAGGAGCTATCCCGCGCTCTAGGCCGGAGAGCCATGTTACGAGAAACGGCCGGAGAGCCTGGAAATTTCCACCGTGTTAGATTGCGTGAGCACTGCTAGAGTGCATTGTTTGAGAACCGGTTACAAACTTGAGTACTGAGAAAAGATGAGTACTGAGAAAAGATGAGTACTGAGAAAGGTTGAGCACTGAGAAAGGTTGAGTACTGAGAAAAGAGATTACGTGATAAAAGGAGAAAGAGTACTAAAACGAATATTGCGTGAAACCTTGTTTGTGCTCGTTTTAGGTCTAGGTTGTTGTTTATTGATTCGTGTAATGTCGGAAGGGATAAGTGAGTCTCTGAAGGCTCATACTCAATGGGTAATCTTGATTATTCAACCCTCTCCCCTTGTTTTCTTTCAGGTTAGTTGGGATCGTGTCGTTGTGTTGTTTTTGTTACCAGGCGTTTTCCTGGCGATCCTGTGTTGCTGGCCACTGGTCGACCTAACATGCCCTATTCTTGATTATCTCCGGAGACCTGGGATAGCGATGTTACAAATAGTATGTCTGATTCATCGGAGATTTGGAAAGCACTCACGCTGAGACTCCTAGAGAACGACTACACTACAAATTATTGGCTCGTTCTAATACTTCACAACTCAAACCAGGATCGGGTAAAAACTTTTCTAATAAGGAATGTGTACCAAACTACTTTATATCATATTTGGCGGAAAATGAATGGACGAAGACACCTCACGCTCGCCTCATTAAACTCATCGACAAAAATATCCGAAATCGCTTAAACTCAATCTGTACCACGGGAGACCACACATACGACGAAGGCCTTACCAAGTGGTTCGCCGCTCGTCACACATAATAAAGTATTCACCACCATCAAAGATCTTAAGATGGGTGCTATAATGCTCTATTCCTTATTCAAAAACAGGCGCTATAAGATCTTAAGCAAGTTTTCATTTGTAATGCTCTATTCTCTAATCAATAACAAAGTTATCAAATAGATTATCAGTATACCTTTGTGATGATAATAAAGTTAGATAACTAATAACACATAGTTTCTATGATATAATAAGAGAATTATCACAATAATTTTTATATTTCCATATTTCACATTTTTCTGCGAAATGATTAACTGGTTTAACATGACAATTTCATAAAAATGAACATGATAACTGGGTTAACATGACAATGGTAACGATACTAACTATATGTTAACGATGGTAACAATGATAACAGGGTTAACATGATAATAATAACGATGTTAACAATATATTTTTCTAGTTATGAATAGTGGTTGTCGATTTTTGAGAATAGTAACACCGGCCGTTAGATGAACAGTGTCGCCGGATTCTTCTGTCAGAAAATAATTTCAGACCAATGACATTTCTGTGGTTATTAAAAATCAAATGGTATTTTGGGTTTTCTCTTTCCTTCTCACCTAATTTCCAAATTATTACCTAATTCTTTCATCTACTTATCATATTCACTCAATTAACTCTAGAATCAATGGAAAACTATTGAATAAGATAATCTTCCATTAACCAGAATACACATATCAAGAAACTCGAATCAAATCCTATGGCTATTTTTGATAAAACTACTTCTTTCACGACCATCACTAGTTCACATCACCCATGTTCATTACCGGCCCAAGCCCATCAGAGGCCATAGTATATTTAAAAAAAATGTGCCCTATTTCTTAAGATTAAGAAAAAAAAATTTTTAGTGGTACATTATACCAAAAAAAGTTTGGGCCCTAGACTATGGCCTACTCTGCCTATGCCCTAGGTCGGACCTGCCCATGTTAAGATAAATTTAAAAGGGAAACGATATTGGATGGTGATTGGTGATTTTTTGTTTTTGTTGTCATCTATAAAATTTTATTCATTGTTAGCCAAAGCTACAAAGTCTGGTTTAAATACATAAGTCGACAGAATAACATATATTTCCGGAAACAAACCTCCAAATGAAAGATATACTAATAAAGATATAAAATCTATGAAAACCGAATAGAACAAAGATATAAAATCTATGAAAACCGAATAGAAGGGCTAAAAAGTATAAACTTCTAAGTACTAAAACTGAAAATCTAATCAAGAATAATCCCACAATCCTTCTCAAAAAATCTGAAGACGTCCGAGCTGCACCAAAAGACCAGAGTCTCGAGAAGAACCAAACTAACCACAACTTCCATAAGCCGGATAAACCGTAGAAAGCACCACCGGCAGAAACAAAAGCATGACCAAAACTAGATCAGAGCGCACAAGCTAAAACCATCACTGCCGCTCGAAAAGGCTAAGAACTCGAGCCGATCTAGGATGGTTATTGATGATCTTTTTTTGTCATCATTTTGGGCCACAACAAACCGGCCTAATAGCCAAATATCTCCACACATGGAGGATATGTGGAGTCGATCTCGACACCGGTAAGATAGCAGCAGAGGTGTAGAAACCATTGGTCCACTTGCTCCTTCTTATTGTGGCTTTTTATGGTATAAAAAATATAATTTTTATTATGATGTAAATTAAATCTGATAATATAAAATTAACGATGAAAATTTTGCAATGATGTGTTTTGGGGGGGGGGGGGGGGGGTTTCCAACCCTACTCTATTTTTCTATTCTAAAATAGAGTATGAGTAAAACAAAAAAAAATCTTAGATTACTCTACATTTGGAGCAATACTATTCATTATTCTATTTTGAAGTTGGAAACAAAGTATTCATTACTTAAAAATGGTGGTAAAAACCGGTTCACCCTAATTCTCCCCCAGGCACACTCCCGAGGCGCCCCTTCTCTCGACCTGACCTCCCTTTCCGGCTGTCGCTGTCTCAGCTAGCCGCCGGAAAAGGGACCCCCTGATGCGCGTTTGCTATCTCCGTCTGCTTGTTCTAGAAGATTCAAAGTTTACCTTTGGACCTTTGGGTTTCTTTTCGCTTCTCCGTTGGTAGTCTTGTCGGCGTCATATCCTCGGTTTAGGTCATCGGTGGGTCACTTGTTTGTGTCATTTGCGGCCTTCTAGCCTCGCCCTTAAGCCTTCGTATGTGGTCGTCGCCGATTTCCCTGGTTCTGCCGCCAGTACCTGACGATTTTCGGCTCGGGTCGCGAGCTTCTGGAACCTGGAAGAGATGCGGGCATTGTTCTGACTCAGCTCAGCTCGTGGACAGGCTGTTCGGGTTTCCGAATTTATTTGCTTCCCTTCCTCTTCTCAAGGAGCTTGAGATTTTTTCATGGAGCGTCTCTTTGCCGGCGCCGTTGACATCGAAACCTGAGGATCCGCCGCCTCCTGCCATGTTTACTCCTCTTCCGCTGGAACCACCGAAGCCACCGGATCCGCTATATACATCATCCACATCCCATCATCCGTCTCTTGCTCTCTCAACTTTCACTCACCTTCATTTAATTTCCGACGTCGTGTTCCTCTGTTCGGAAGATGGCTCCCACCGGCGTTTCGTCGGAGGTGACTTGCCTTCTCCCATCGGTCCCCCTCCTTCCCCCCACCATTCTAAAACATATCGACTCAACCGAAAAATATCCAAAAAGGGCTGGGCCTGATCTTGTTTGTGGGCTTCTTGGCCTAACTTTTTCAATTACTACTGGGTCATTCTCCATGCCCGTTTTTGCTGGTAATTTTCGGAGTAAATCCAAAGCAGGGTTGCGGTTGGTGTCCACACCCATCCTTGAAACCCTCACAGGTGTTTACCTAATCGAGGATCACATGAGTAAATCTGATGCTTCTTCGCCTCTGGTGTCAATTCGTGCAGTCTCCCAAGCTGCTGAAGAAATAAGAATTTTTTCGGTAGAATCCGAATCCTTACATCTAGATAAAGCCATCATCTCAGGCTCTTGTGTTACTGAATTTCCGGGAATCGAGGACATCACAATCTTTACCTGAAGCTTAGTTTCCACTACTCTCAAGTTTATCCCAAATTTATCTATTGGTTTAGCTGTGGCTTTTTATCCCAGCTTGGCCGTGAAGATTTTATCGACGCATTCGAGCTTAGTCTCGAGTTCGTTGTCATTTGATCTCTCGTTATCTGCTTCAAGTTTTTATGGCTTTAAATTGTATTGTTTGTATCAAAGAGGATGGTTAATTCCCTCTAGATGTATTTTGGAAGATTAAGTAATGAAAAGAAACTAGTTAACAAAAAAGAAGAAGTTGGAAACAGAGTATGGTTCGAAATATTTGGTATACATTTGTAATTCACTTCAATGATTAATTCAAGAGAAATTCTAGTTCAATATGAATGTAAAATGTAATTATATCAGCACATTATAATAAATTATAATGATGATCCAATCCATTTTTCTTCAAAATGTTATAGGAATTAATTCCCAAAAAAAAAAAAAAAAACGAATCTCTGCAAACCGAAATCTCTTACCGTACGTCCATGTCTTTCCGCCATGGAAATGATGACATCTGTTAATACGCTTCTATCATCAATGTTATAATACCTTCTCGTCTCTCCTCTCTCTAAAACCCTTCTCGCCGATTCGCCTCTCAAGTTTCTCAATGGCGCGATTCCCCTGCACTTGCCGTCAAGTTTTTCGTCAAATTCACTTGTCTCGATTTTAAAGGTACGAAATTTCTCCCAATTCAGCAGAACCCTAACGATTAGATATTGGTAATTGGATTTTGACTTCTTCTGAATCGTTTGAATTGTATCAGCCGATGATTAGAGATTTTCACTTTTCTTGAATCGTTTGATTTGTGTTTTCAATTAGGTCTTTACTTGATCGGGAAAGCTCGTGCGAGTCTCCATTGTATCCAGAAAGTGTCATACTTTTTGAGGTTTAGAACAATCAAAATAGTTAAAAGGTTACGACTTGTTACTGGGTTTCTGTAATGGACGACGGTGAGCTTGAGTTCTCGAACCAGGAAGCTTTGTCGAATTTGAAGATGCCTGAGTTTCCGCTTAGCAGCTGTTCGATGGATTCTTTCTTCGATGAGCTTCTTAAGGATTCTCATGCTTGTACTCATACTCACACTTGTAACCCTCCGGGACCAGAGAACACACATACTCACACTTGTCTCCATGTGCACACCAAGATTCTTCCTGCCCAGAGCGACGACACATCGGAATCTTCAGGGAAGAAGAGCAAAAAGAGACCTTTGGGGAATAGAGAAGCGGTTAGAAAGTATAGAGAGAAGAAGAAGGCTAAAGCGGCTTCGTTGGAGGATGAGGTGATCAGGCTTAGGGCGGTGAATATTCAGCTGTTGAAGAGATTGCAAGGACAAGCTGCATTGGAAGCTGAGGTTACGAGGCTCAAGTGTTTGCTTGTTGATATAAGAGGAAGGATAGAAGTTTTTGGTGCATTCCCTTACCAAAAACCTGCAGTTACAAACGCACCCCTCTCGTATATGATAAATCCTTGCAATATGCAATGCGATGTTGACAACTTGTACTGCCTTCAAAATGGGAATAGCGGAGAAGGTGCATCGATGAATGAGGAAGGGCTAAATGGCTGTGAGTTTGACCAGCTACAATGCTTGGGTAATCAGAACTTGGCTGGCAAGGAGATCCCTCTGTGTAGTAATGGAAATGGAACATTCAGTGTCAATGCATCTGGCGCTAATAAGAGAAAAGGTGAGATTCTAATACCTTAGGATCTCTTTCTAAGAAGTTGTCAGTACAACTATATGATATCTTTATGCGGTTTTTTATCGACTTCTTAGTAACCTCCGTAAACTTACCCTTATATTGGCCTGTTCTTGCCTTCGACAATATTGAAGCCAAAAACTGTTATGTTCTCTTTACATTTTCTGGCCTTCTGTCATATATGAGCCTCTTTTTAATTTCTGATTTGCGTGGATTTAGTTTATGAACTCATGGTGTTTGCTCTTGCAACAGGTGGGACTCGTGTGGCGAAAACAGCTTGAAGCATCATCAATCATGTAGTACTATCCATTTTCACAAGGGTAGTTAATTTCTAATAAGTAGTAGAGTTTCAACTGCATCACCAAGTTTCCCTCAGGGTCCCTTTGTGCTATTATCATTTTTTAAATCTCTTTTTTTCTTTTCTTATGTGATTGCATTTCCTTGTTCAGCTCGTTGAAGCTAGAAAGTAAGACTTGTTAATATTCAAATCGAATTTGCCAGTGTTCTTGCCGTTTGGTTTTGTACTTATAGTAGCTTCTTTTTTGAATTCTTATAGAAGAGGTTGAATGTTGCATTTGGAAAAATAAGTTTTGGGAACCCATCTCGACGATTATTTTCGTCAGTCTTGTATGGGAGTTGCAATAATCGTCAGTCTGTAAATTTTGTATGGGAGTTGCAGCTTTAGTAGTTGGTATGGGAGTTCTCCGGACAGTACTATGCGTAAAAGAACAAAGTTGCCAATGCTTCTTCACTACTAGTAACTCAACTTCCCTTAAGCATCCATATGGCGAAGAACAATCATGACTATGATCAGTTTTGAGATCTAGTCTAATTTTAGCCACAAAATTCGATTTTGCAACAGAGGATTTACTGGACACCAACAAAATCCAAACATGGTTACATTGACAAACAGAAATGATTCATGTTAATCCAAGTACAGACGCACAGCTTAAAAAAGGATGTGGGAAAAAAATGTGAAGGGACATATTCGTGGCTGCTCATGACGCGCAATGATGCATTTAGCTTCTCGAGGTCAAACAAGGCAACATTGGAGTCTGAGGAAGCTGTGGCTAAAATCCGTTCCTCGGAACGGATTGAAAGACAGATAGTTCACTTGAGAAACACAAGAAAGCCGGGTCACATAGAATGCAGCCTTAGAGTCCTCGTGTGTGTATGCAACTAAGTATCTGGTCAATGACTTCCGGTTACCTTAAATACAGGACATGCGAGCTTGCCATAGTAGAGATGGTTTCTACCTCTCTCTCGTGATATGCAGAGATATTAGAGATGGTTTCTACCTCTCTCTCTGATTACGGGCTTGTTTAAACTCATCTTATCGGACAATTAACTTTAAATCATTATTAACTTTCATTGAAACCAAAAGTGAGTCAGATAATTCAATTTTTCAGTCTCCAAAAGTTTTTTTTTTCATTCTCAAGCTTGATCATTGGATTAAATTATTAATTTACTTAAAAGTAAAAATGAATTAAATTAAATCTTAAAAAAGATTAAACTAAAAAGGCAATATTACAAAAAGAGAAAAAACAAATAAGTAAATAAAACTTATTTAAAAAATGAAAAACAAGAATAAATAAAGGAAAGTGACAAAAGAAAACTTAAAAGGTTATAATCTACAACCACAACCAAAAAGTTAAACTAAAAAAATGCAATATTACAAATAGAGAAAACAAGAATAAGTAAAGAAAACTTATTTAAAAAATGAAAAAACAAGAATAAATAAAGGAAAGTGACAAAAAAAACTTAAAAGGTTATAATCTACAACCACAACCAAAATTAAAAAAGGAAAATTATAAATATACTATATACTTATTAATATACGACCAAACTTATAAGTTTATAATCTTTTCCATTATGACAAAATAAAACTTACAAAATGAAAATTATTAATATCTATCTATCTATCTATCTATCTATCTATCTATCTATCTATCTATCTATCTATCTATCTATCTATCTATCTATCTACCTATCTACCTATCTATCTATCTATATATCTATCTACCTATCTATCTATCTATCTATCTATCTATCTATCTATCTATCTATCTATCTATCTATCTATCTACCTACCTTTCTATCTATCTACCTACCTTTTTATCTATCTATCTATCTATCTAAGAAAAGAGAGTGATTCAAAGTTAGTAACTCGCAAGATTGCGACATGTGTCGAGTTAATCCATTAGAAAGGAGAGTGATACAAAGTTAGTAATTCGCAAGATCGCGACACGTGTCGAGTTAATCTATTAGATTTGATACATAATATTAACAATAAAGCAAAAAATATAATCTAGACTTAATCATAAAAGTAAAGGTAGCAAATAAAGAAAAATAAAAGTTATTTTTAGTTTAAAGAAATTTATCTTAAAGTTTTGACATATAATATTAACAATAAAGGAAAAAGGGCAATTCTACAAAATAGCACCAAAAACTTATTGTTCAATTATTTAGCACCCAATGGTGAAAGTCACAAAACTAGCATTCATTAAAAGGAAAAAGACTCATTTAACCTTGAACACACAAAATAAAAATTTGATTGTTCCCGGAGCTTCTTCCCGACGATAAATTGTTCCCGGAGCTATCATTCCCTGATCTCGAAGCTTTCCCGACTCTATTCTCTGATCTAGAATCTCTCCCGACGCCATTCTCTGATCTCAAAGCTTTTCATAGCCCAAATCGAGGTATTTTATCTTCTTCGATCAAAAATCTCAAATCCTCTTCCTCGAGACCTTCCTTGTATTGGGCAAACTCGACCAGTTACTGTAACTCGCATTACGATAACTAGCCCAAACTCGAAGCTTCTCATAGCCCGAAATAGATATTGCATGAAAATTCGATTCAAAACTCGATTTATAGATTTCGTTCATCTTTTTCTAGCTTCGATTTTGTTTCGATTGCATTTTAAGTGTCTAGATTTGATTGTTGAATCATTTGTTTTGGGATATCAACAATTGTTCTTCAATCGGATAAATCTCAAATTTGGGGTTTCTTGATGTTTGGGGATGTCGTGAATCTTAAAAGAGTAAGAAGAAACTCATGGATGGTTTTGTGTTCTTAAATCACTTGCTTTGATTTAATCTAATATTGGTTTCGAAACTGGTTTTTATTGATTAGACCCAAATGTCTTGCATGATTGTTAACCTTTATTAAAGGATAATGTTAGAGGGGGATTTAGCACTCCCCCGGTTTAACCCGGTTTGAATAGAAATCAGCCCAACAATCAACTTCAAGGCCCATCGAAACCGATCTACGTAATTAAAGGGAAATTTCCTTTAATTAATAAAGTGAAGATTTCCTTTATTTGGATAAAGGCAAATCCCGGAAAGAAAGGAGATTATCCTTATCAGCTTCAAGGAAAAAGGATAATTGCCAATACAAAGTCAAGAAGGAAAAGGAAGAGCTAAGGACTTCAAGACTTATAAATAAGGAGGCCATCGCCTCATTCTTAATCATCTCAAAATCCCATCACATCCTTTGTAACAAGAACTACGTTTTGGCTTGATCCCTATTTGAAGGGTACGTAGGCAGCCTTCAACGGCACAGCTATAAATCTAATAAAAATAATTCTCCTAAACTCTAAACTGAATTCGCCAATCTACGATATGTGCGAATTCTGGTTCCTTCAATTGGCGCTAGAAGGAGGGGCCAAGAAAAATCTGGTGTTTATGGAGAATTATTTTTTCGAAAACCCCTAATCATCTCGGTTCGTCGATCAAAAAAAAAAAAAAAAAAAAAAAAAAAAAAGAAGCTCGAACGCCATCTCCGTTTTCCCAAGAAGCTATCTCTGTTGCGAAAACCGCTCATCTTCTCCGACCTGAAAAACCACGAACTCCGTCAGCAATCTGGCACCACGTCGAGCCTCCCGGAGCTCCGCCATCGCCGCCGCCTCCGGATTCGTGCATACCCAACGCCGAACTCCGTCTCGATCCATCGCGCGTATCCAACGCCGAACTCCATCGCAATCCGCCATCGCTCAAGCTCTCCGGAGCTCGGCCATCGCCGCCATCACTGGATTCACGCATATCCGACGCCGACCTGCAACGATCCAAGCCCACGCGAGAAGAAAATCAGATTTTCTTTGTATTGGGCTTGCATCGATTTTTGGCCCATATGCTGATACGATATTAAGCCCAATCACCGAACTGCAATCTCCTCCTTCCTCACGACCATCCCTCGGCAGTGAATCAGAGGAGATCACGAGCTCACCGAGACGAACCACACGATCACAGCAAAGGACGTACCGAGCATGGAGACGTGCCAAACTGCCGAGCTTGGAGACGTGCCGAACTACCGAGCTTGGAGACGTGCCGAACATGAGATCACTCACCGAACTCGTAAGAACACGCCGAACTCGTAAGAACACGCCGAGCAGGCCCAGATTCTGGCCCACCATACATCAACCAAGCTCCTCACAATTTCCACCTGGGGCAATGACCGGACGATGCAAGCTCCGATCAAATCAAGTCCGAGACCCGAAAATAAAAAAAAACTTACCGATCATACCTCGTCCACCGAACTCCCTAAAATTCAGGTACCTCTTATCAAAAAATATATTTATTATTTGAATATATTTTCTATTCAAATTCAATCACAGGGTCCGTCTCTCTAAGCCGAACTCAGTCAGTTCGCCGAACACGTACAGTTCGTATCATCAAGCCGAACTCAGTCAGTTCGCCGAACTCGTACAGTTCGTATCATCAAGGCGAACTCAAGCAGTTCGTCTACCTCTCAATCGAACATATCGCCTACTTCGCAGTAAAGCAGCTCGTGGTCGTAGCTCGACGATCCGACAGTAAGGTAGCTAGCGGTCGCAGCTCGTCGGTCTAACAGTTAGGTAGCTCAGTCGCAACTTACTCATCATGCAGTCACAGTTCGCCGATCTCGCAGCCCCACCTAACTCACGGCCACAGCTCGCCAACCCCCTGCTCGCCAAACTCACGATCGCAGTTCTCCGACCGCACAGCTCGCTGACCCCGCAGTATGGCAACTCGTAATCGTAATTCACCGATCTAAACAATTGGGCAGCTCGCAATCACAGCTCGCCGACCTCATAGTCCCGCACGAACTATCGAAACCGAACTTGGAAAAGCCGAGACCGACCTCGCGCCTAACTAACAAACGCCGAGCTCAGTCTCGAGCTCAATCTCTCGTCTTTAGTAATTTTTGCAGGAACAAAGACGAACAACGTCTAAAAGGAAATTCGACCAGATGCTGATTTCAATTCCAATTGGGCTAAAGAAATCCGCCGAACTCGAACACTCCTTCGCCGAACTGAGGGGGGGACTAATTGTTAGAGGGGGATTTAGCACTCCCCCGGTTTAACCCGGTTTGAATAGAAATCAGCCCAACAATCAACTTCAAGGCCCATCGAAACCGATCTACGTAATTAAAGGGAAATTTCCTTTAATTAATAAAGTGAAGATTTCCTTTATTTGGATAAAGGCAAATCCCGGAAAGAAAGGAGATTATCCTTATCAGCTTCAAGGAAAAAGGATAATTGCCAATACAAAGTCAAGAAGGAAAAGGAAGAGCTAAGGACTTCAAGACTTATAAATAAGGAGGCCATCGCCTCATTCTTAATCATCTCAAAATCCCATCACATCCTTTGTAACAAGAACTACGTTTTGGCTTGATCCCTATTTGAAGGGTACGTAGGCAGCCTTCAACGGCACAGCTATAAATCTAATAAAAATAATTCTCCTAAACTCTAAACTGAATTCGCCAATCTACGATATGTGCGAATTCTGGTTCCTTCAGATAAGGACAAGAACAATCAAGCAACAACCCTGTTAGTTCATCACAACATCTAATTTGCTTTGACTGGAATACTCTATCTTGTTGGAACACAATGAACGCGAATAAAGATGGACTATCTGATTCAAAAGAGTCTTTCGTATCGAAGCTGGCCAAGCTCTTCCAGACATTTGAAGATGGGTTCAGTATGATCAATAGTCGCTTGACAACAATAGAGGAAGAGAATCCTACTACACGTCAAGAAAAAACAAATGATGAAGGCAATTTCTCACAAACAGATGGTTTGGATCAAATCAATATCTGTAGCCAGCATGGGGACAATACGAATGACCAGGTAATGTTCTCAGGATTTCGTTTCGTTTCAAACTCTCTATCTTAGAATTTAGGAAAGACTTCTTAAAACTTCGAGAAAGTTTACTAAATATGTACAAAACCATACTAATAAACTATCCATCTTATAATTTAGGAAAGACTTCTTAAAACTTCGAGAAAGGTTCCTAAATATATAGAAAACCATACTAAAAGTTGTTTTACACAAAACAAAACTGATACGCCATTAATTTGAAATGTTTGCAGATAAACAGAGATAATTTGGAATCCCGTTCTACCCCCCAAAAACACAGGATAAATAATGACGTAAGCTATTTGTTTTTCGTTTCCTTTAAAATGTTTTTATTACTTGAATTTTAAACATTTAGGTAAAAAAGGTCTTCCTAAACCCTGTATGAAATGTATATGCAGCCTATTGCAGAAGATCGGACTCAGATCGGATCGTCTTTGGATACACCACCATATCCAAATGATTATCGGGGTCATCATGTAAGTTTGGAAGATTTATCTATAAATCAAGAAGTTCTTGTGTGTCACAGAGGCTGCTGGCGTAGAGGATTTGTAAATACGATTATTAAGAATGGAAAAGTCTCTGTCCTCATTAAGCATACACTAGAAATCTTCCAATTCAACATTGAGGATATATTGGTTCATAGGGGATGAGTAAAATTGTCTGATCCATTATTCAGAACAGTGTTAAAAAATTCTGTTACCCAAAAGATGGATCTCACTGAATCTCAATTTATGATTTTACAAATTTTAGGAAACACAAACACAGAAGGTGAGCCAGACACATGATTCAACCCGACAAGGAGATTCAACTGTTGATGTAAGATTTCTAGGTTGTATATTAAACGCAATTGGTTGAATCTTCCTTAACACATATGATTGTAATGTTCATAAAAACTGTTTTGTTTTTGTAGTCTGATGCAGATCCATTGGCTCATAACAAATCCTTTTTAATACACATTCTGAGACTCACATACAAGTGGGTGCTCCTGTGGAGATAAAATCTAAAGATGGCGGATGGTTTCCAGCAACAGTAACAGAGAAATCAACAAACAAGGGTGTTGATATATATACTGTGGAGTACTCAAAACTTTTTGTGGATCAAAAAACGAAACTGAAAAAAATCATGGAGAGTGTCAGCAAGGAACAGACTCGTCCTCCATTTCCGGATATCGAAGGAACTTGGAAGGGTCCAGAACTATTGGACTACGTCTACGTCTTTTTTAAAGGCGGCTGGTGGAAACCCACAATGGTTAAAATAATGAGCTACAGAAGATACGGTGTTAAAATTTTCTTGTCTCAGCAAGTCCGAGAATTTCAGCTTCAAGAAATCCAGATTTACAAGGAGTGGGTGAATGGTGCCGGGTTTCTCAAGTAGAGGTAGAGGTATTGTTTCTTCATAGTTTCATAAAACAATTATTACATAGTTATTAAGGCATTCTTGAATCGTCATTAACCATGAATTGTGGTATGCTATTAATTAACTTTTTTTTTATGTTGGTCAAATGAGAAGGAAGAAAAGGTGGAAGCATCAAAGAAGAAGGCTGGTGTTGCTCCTAAACAAAGGAAAAAAGCTGAAACCAAAAAACAGGAGAATACTCGGACAACAAACAAGAATGTTCTTGTAACTCATCAGAAAAGAAAAGGAGATGAAACTAAAAAAGATGATGACCTCTTGGTTCGAGCTAAGAAAAGAAAGGCGGCAGCAAGTCCTAATCTTTTACAAAAGTATGATGATTTGCCAATAGATAACCTTGCGTTTCTATTGCGAAATGTTCGGAAAACGAAACGATCTCCGTATCATGCACCAAACAACCCGTTGTTATGTGTAACGCCACCAGTACATCTGGTAATAGATCCATTTCTAACTCCTGAAATCGATAAATTTAAAAGGATGGATGATTGGATGAGAAAAAGGGGAGAAAGGTTAGTATTTATTTCACCTTTCCATTTGTTTCAAATCTTAAAAACTTGTTACTCCCTAACTTGTTTCATTTAATTTATGCAGAGTCAAAATCGATGGCCGTCTGGTACTTCCATCATGGTTTACTTTTTTAGAAAATCCAAAAGTGTCTCTGAGCGAACAGGTGATCATTAGTTAGTGAAAAATTGTTTACTTGTTTTGTGTTTAAGAAAGCATTCCTAAAATGATTGTGATGTTCAACTTTATGCATCAAATAAATGCGACATTATCATTGTTTGCTTTGAGAAGGCAGAATTATGAAACATACTTCCATAAACACCATCTCCCTCGAGCTGCATTCATCAAATTATCGTTCTTCAACGCGCTGTCATGCAGCTACAAAAGATTCTTAGAACGTGAGGCGGGTCGCAAATTTTTGGGAGGCTTTGTTGAAGTCGTAAATGGGAAAAAACATCCAAATAAAGCTTGGGGGACAGATGTTGAAGTCATCTACGGACTTACCTTTGAGAAGAAGAGCATGCATTGGATTGGAATGGTAATCAATGTGAAGAAGCAAACAATCACTAGAATCAGTTGTGGACATCCAACAGAGCAAGCTGATTCAGTCTTTACTCATGTGCAACATTTTGCAGGTGGGTATTTAGGCTTGTTAATCATTTGTTAGTTGAGAAATTTTAATATCTTAAAAGTTCCTGAAAAATGTTTTCAAATGGTGCATAGATGATACCCGTTCTGATGTGCATTGCTACAAACAAAGCAATTACTGACAATGAACGAGTTGCTTACAAAGTTGACAAACTAGAAGGGAATAGTATCCCTAAGACCAATTGTGCGGAGAATTGTGCTCTTTTCGTGTTGAAGATGATTGAATGCCATTCAATGGGGATTACAGACATGTCAAAGCTTACTGATGATACTTATGATGACATAAGAATAAATCTGGCGTGTGATCTCTTTGAAGAGTTGGGTGGTGATATAATCCCAGATTCTACACCTGTCAGATTGTTTCCTTGAAAATGAACAAGATTGTAAACAACATATTTAGGAAACATTTCGGAAAATCAGCCTTTACGCAAAGAAAGAAAGATAAAAATGATGAAAAATGATCACTTCCTTGGAAATGAAACGTATTTAGGAACAATTTCGGAAACTATATAACTAATTTAGGAAAACTTTCGTAAATGAACAAGAAACAGGAAAAGCTCTAAAAAAGACTATATTAAATGTTGATTATCATCCGTAAAATGAAGCATAAGATTGTCAGAACATGTGTTTTTGTTTGGCTACGCAAAGAAAGAAAGATAAAAATGATGAAAAATGATCACTTCCTTGGAAATGAAACGTATTTAGGAACAATTTCGGAAACTATATAACTAATTTAGGAAAGCTTTCGTAAATGAACAAGAAACAGGAAAAGCTCTAAAAAAGACTATATTAACTGTTGATTATCATCCGTAAAATGAAGCATAAGATTGTCAGAAAATGTGTTTTTGTTTGGCTACGCAAAGAAAGAAAGATAAAAATGATGAAAAATGATCACTTCCTTGGAAATGAAACGTATTTAGGAACAATTTCGGAAACTATATATTTAATTTAGGAAAGCTTTCGTAAATGAACAAGAAACATGAAAAGCTCTAAAAAAGACTATATTAACTGTTGATTATCATCCGTAAAATGAAGCATAAGATTGTCAGAACATGTGTTTTTGTTTGGCTACGCAAAGAAAGAAAGATAAAAATGATGAAAAATGATCACTTCCTTGGAAATGAAACGTATTTAGGAACAATTTCGGAAACTATATAACTAATTTAGGAAAGCTTTCGTAAATGAACAAGAAACAGGAAAAGCTCTAAAAAAGACTATATTAACTGTTGATTATCATCCGTAAAATGAAGCATAAGATTGTCAGAACATGTGTTTTTGTTTGGCTACGCAAAGAAAGAAAGATAAAAATGATGAAAAATGATCACTTCCTTGGAAATGAAACGTATTTAGGAACAATTTCAGAAACTATATAACTAATTTAGGAAAGCTTTCGTAAATGAACAAGAAACAGAAAAGTATGATTTCACTCTTAATTCATGTGTTTTTGTTTGGCTCCGCAAATGTTGAAAAATGAACAAGAAACAGAAAAGTATGATTTCACTCTTAATTCATGTGTTTTTGTTTGGCTCCGCAAATGTTGAAAAATTGTCAATCCCTTGAAATGAAACATATTTAAGAACCATTTCGGAAACTATATAACTAATTTAGGAAAGCCTTCGTAAATGATCAATTAAAGCACGAATGACAACTCATGTACCCGTTGATCTAAGAATATTGAAAAACCCCAAAAGGCCTAACTCCCGATTCTTCATCCGACGAAATTCTTCATCCTCACCGAATCACAAAAAACACTTTCTCGGACGAAATTCTTCATCCTCACCGAAAGTTTCATAACGGAGATATCATTGCTCGATATTCCTTCGTCTTATCTCAAAACTTCTCATATCACAAAAATCGATTTACCGGAGCTTTGACAGAATCGAAGTATCTCTTTTCTCGAAGTTTCTCTTAGCCCAAACATCAAGGTAGATTTTCGTATCATATCATTGGGGTATTTCGTATCATATCATTCAGGATTTCGTACCATATCATTTGGGGGGGGGGGGGGGGGAGTGTATCATATCGTTGGGTTTTTCGCATCAAAACCTAGAATTTCGTTTCATATCATTGGGATTTTCTTTGGTCGGACTTTGACGGAATCGAAGTATCTCTTTTCTCGAAGTTTCTCATAGCCCTAACATCAAGGTAGATATTCGTATCATATCATTGGGGTATTTCGTATCATATCATTCGGGATTTCGTATCCTATCATTGGGGGTGGGGGTTTTTGTATCATATCGTTGGGTTTTTCGCAGCTAAACCTATAATTTCGTTTCTTTCTCAATTTCGGAAGACTTTCTGGAGTTTCCTGTGTTAATTCATCTGAAAAGCTTGTTGATTGTTATAGGAAGGTTTTACGAGGAATGTCTATTTTTTTTGTTTTAACAGGTGAACGCACAATGAGTTCGTATAGTCAGAATATCACGCTGCCTAAGCTTCAATTTGCCATAAATAGTGAGCCAAATCAGACTCAAGGGCCTGATATAAACCAGTTTGCAAATATCAAGAACATCAATATAGTCAAAGAAATTATCGGGGATGAACTGTTACAGAGGATAAAGCAAACATTTTTGGGACCGATTCTGAGGTTCTGTTCTAGGAAACAACACATGTCGGGAAAACTTCTCCACGTGATACTGACAAGATCATTAATCACAAAGAAAAAGAAGGAGTTGTGGTTCCACTTCGGAGCACAACCTATGAGATTCTCAATAAGGGAGTTTCATATGGTGACAATCTTGAATTGTAGTGAATGGAATCCAGAAGAAGAAGAAGAAGAACAGTGTGACTATAATTGGGAAATTTTGAAAAGGGGCATACAAAAAAACAACTCATTGATGTGCTGCGTAACACTGACGTCGATTCAGTTGAGGAGAGGTTCTCTCTTGCTATGTTGGTTTTGATTGAGAGCCTCCTACTTCAAAAATACAAGGCATACAAGTTCCCACAAAAATTAATCGACAGAGCACAGAATAGGAGTGTTCTGATGAATTATCCGTGGGGTCGAGACGCTTATTATCTACTACTGGAGCAGATCAATAAGCGTGTTGCTTCGGATTTGAACAAGAGCTGGTATGATATACACGGATTCCCGTATGCTTTCCACATGTGGATTCTGGAATCTGTGCCTTCGTTGCAGATTGCCTTCAGCACAGTAAAAAGTGAAGGGCTGATGTCCCCTTTCCTCTGTGAGAAATACGTTTATACATCAAATCCAAAGATTGTTCAAGTTACGAGCATTGAAAACGTTCGAGATGTAAGTTCTTTATTTTATTTGATCTAGTTTCGTATTTTAGCTTGTTCACCTCACTGGATTTCTCAATTTGGGATTCATATTTGATTCTCTGTTGTGCAGCTGAAGGTCCACTTCATTTTACCTCCAATACCAGAAGATCCAGAGGACAATGTCTCGTTGGAAGACAGTGACGATGAGGATTTGTATACAATGGTTAATGATGTCAAGAAGGGCTACAGGATGACCTCTAAAGATTGGATGAGAGGAACTCTGGATTTTGTTGATGCGATGGATCAAGTGAACATGACATCTTATCGATTTTTAGACACAGAGACAGCTGGACCATCATCTGATTCGGGAGAGTGTCTCATGTCAAAGTTAAATAATCTCTGCAAGACAGTTGGGGAAGGTTTCAATAAGATCAATAGTCGCTTGACTAAAATAGAGGAAATGCTGGGAATAAAAGAGAATCCTCCTTCACGTCAAGAAAAAACAAATGATGAAGGGAATCTGAATCATAAAGTAAAAGTAAGCTCGCAAACAGATGGTTTGGATCAGATCAATATCTGTAGCCAGCCTGGGGACAATAAGAATGAGCAGGTAATGTTCTCAGGATTTTGTTTCATTTCAAACTCTCCTTCTTAGAATTTAGGAAAGACTTCTTAAAACTTCGAGTTTTTTTGTTTTTTTGGTTTTTTTTTTTGTAGCATCAAGACAAAGATGGTGATATCTATCCATCTACAAATTCGCCAACTATCCTACATACTGAAATGGAGGAATTGACCCATACACATGGTGATTCACCTGTTGAGGTAAGGTTTCTGGTTTTTGACATGTATTTAAAATATTTAGTAAAATTTTCCTAAACGTTTTTGAAAATTTCCGAAACTGTTATGTGTTTGCAGATAGAAGAAGACAAGCAATGCGAAAGCGTGTTAAATCCTTATGACCAAACACATGATATAAATCAAACAAACGATTCGATTGTTGAGGTACAATTTCTGGTTTTGCAAAAATAGAATTTTAAAACATCTAAAACCTATCTTGTTACAATTTGTGTATTTTCTTAAAATCTTTAGGAAACACCAACATATGAAATTCGTGCCGATGGCGGAAACCAAACAGTTGAGTTGACCCAAACACAGGAGGATTTACATGTTGAGGTAAGGTTTCTTTATTGAAACGTATTTAGGAAGATATATAACTTATTTCAGAAATACTTCCGAAATGAATAAATGATTCAAAATGATTCAAAATGATCCTTTATTGAAACGTATTTCGGAACATATATAACTTATTTCGGAAATACTTCCGAAATGAATAAATGATGAATACTGACCATTTCGGAACATATATAACTTATTTCGGAACATATATAACTTATTTCGGAACATATATAACTTATTTCGGAAATACTTCCGAAATGAATAAATGATGAATACTGACCCTTTCGGAACATATATAACTTATTTCGGAACATATATAACTTATTTCGGAAATACTTATGTGTTTTTGAAATATATTTTGAACATTTAGAAAAGTCTACATAAAGGTGTATGAAAGTATCCTAAAACGGTTGTGTGTCTGTAGACTGGTTCAGAGCCTGTGTTTTCTCCGATACAGTCCTCTTTGTTGAGTCCATCAAAGGATCGAACTTCATTAGAGGATTTTTTTTTCTCTTGTCCTGATGGAAAAACCCAAACTCCATCATGGCAGCCAGAACAAACGAACATGGCCGATGGAATTATCTTCAACGCCATCAAAGAAATGAATGCTGACCAACAACAGGTAAAACCTTAAACCGAATTTATTGTTCAAATGACCTTAAATTGTATGACTTGCACAAATATGCGTATGCATTTTTTAATTTTTACCTTGCTCATGTTTCGCGCATGTGTTCATGGGATTTTAAACATGTATTTTAAAACAATTTAGTAAAGACTTCGTAAACGTGTGTGAAAGGTTCCTAAAACCGTTATGTGTTTGCAGATTGAAGAAGAGCATGTGGTTCCTATACATAATCCATCAGAGCCTGTTAATACCATATTAGGCACAGGTCTTCAGAATGAAGCTGGTCAATAAAATTGCTTTTTGAATGTTATCATACAGGTAGCCTTCATATCATAAACCGATTGGGTATCAATGTCTATAGTATCCAGTTTAAAAGATTTCTATTTGCTGAATGCTAAAATTTTTTTTTTTGGTATATAAGTCTCTATGGAATCTGGAGATGTTTCAAGCTGAGTTCTTGCGGAGTTCAACAATAGACCACCTCCACGTGGGAGATCCTTGTATTGTCTGCTCATTGCATGGAATTTTCACTGCTTTAGATGCTGGTTCGAGCAAAACACAAAAATAACATGTGGATCCTTCATCTCTCATGATTGCTTTGCGTAGTTTGAGGCCAACTTTCTTGGATGAGGTAAAAAGAATTGATTTCCGATTTTAAATGTTTATCCTAATATAGAATAGAGTAAGCTTTTGTTTATATCAAGTAGCCTAAACTTGTACGTCATTTGGTGGACAAACTCAGATGAACGATGCTTCAGAAGTAATGGATTTCATTTTCAAATGCTTTCATGACTCATTTGCTCCAAGCTCAAGCGTGTCTGAACCAAAATCTTTGGAGAGCAACTGTACGGGTTCATGGGACTGTGCCACCCGCACATGTATTATCCATTCTCTATTTGGCATGGATATTTTAGAGCAAATGATTTGCGACAGATGTGAGCTGAAGTCCAGGCGTTTTAAGTTCACTTCCCTTTTCCATTACATCAACACTATTGCCCTGCAGACCATGAATGTGTCATATGAGTGTTCAATAGACTTGATTTTTCACTTATTTTATTGGGTAATTAACTGTGGTTTTGCACCACTTTATTATTAATAGGTTAAACACGCCAAGAAATCATTCGAAGAACTTATGGATCTTGTGGGTACAGACGATCCACTATCCTGTGATACTGAAGCTTGTGGTTGTGGGAAACGCAACCATGTACACAAATTTCTCAGTACTCCCCCACATGTTTTTACTATAGGTAAAACCCCTTTTTTTAGGAGTCTGATGATTGGAAACCTCTTTTAGATCACTGCTAAATATATGTCTTAACGCTCTATTTATATTGTGGCTGCCAGTTTTAGGTTGGCAAGATAACAACGAGGCTGTAGAAGTCATAGCAGCTAATCTTGCAGTATTGAAAACCGAGATTGACATCAGCATCATGTACCGAGGTCTGGAGTCTAAAACCACATACAACTTAGCTTCCATGGTACGTGTTGTAATTTAATTAACTACATGTTTTCAAACTTAATTTGTGTTTTCCGTCTGGACATTGATCTTTTTGCTATTTCTCTGCAAATCCAGGTTTGTTATTATGGAAAGCATTATCAATGCTTTGCATATAGACATGGCCACGGGTTACGCGATCAGTGGGTCATGTACGATGACAAAAATGTGAAGATAATAAGACTATTTGAAATACACTTTTGACTTTGAAGTCATATACACTATTCCCACTCATTTTATGTAATATCTCCAGGTGATCAATGGCTGGAATGAAGTACTTTCTAAGTGTGAGAAAGGACGCTGGAAACCACATGTTCTTATCTACCCGAAATGTGATAAGGCACATGAGGTGGAAGCATCAAAGAAGAATGCTGGTGTTACAAAAAGAAAACAAGCTGAAACCAAGAAAGAGGATGACGCTGTGGAAAATGCTAAGAAAAGGTTGAAGACATAAACTTCAAATCAGCCTGGGAACGTTTTCTTAAGACGGACAGCTCGCGAAGTCAAAGTATCTAACGCTAGCAAGACTCCATACCGTGCTCCACAAAACCCGGCGTTAAAGATAACTCCGGTGGTAAATCCATTATTAGATCTTTTCCTCACACCTGATATGAAAAAGATTACAAGATTGTTTGATTGGAAGAAAAAAAAAGGACAAAGGTTGGTACATCTTTAAAACTTATAAATGATGAATAAGAAATTCGTAGGTGTTACTAACTGGTTTTAACTAATAAATGCAGAATCATGATTGATGGAAAGTCTGTATCAACATCATGGTTTACTAGACTAGAGAATCCGGAAATTCCTATGACAGATGAGGTACTTACTTTAAAAACTGGTTTTACGTAGGCATTCCTAAATGCGTTTGACTCTTTCCTAAAGTATCAAAATGCCTGTATCAGCACATTTCAGCAACACTATCAATGTTGGCAATGAGAAATAATAACTATGCTGCATACTTCCACAACAACCATCTCCCAAGAGCTGCATTCATCAACCAAGAATTCTTTGAGATACTGTCATCAAGCTATGAAAGCTTCAAAAAAGCTAAAAAGGATCAAACAAATCATGGCTTTACATATGATATTGTTCTAGTCCCGAGTGGGAAGATGCATCCAAGTAAAATATGGGGAACCGATGTTGATGTTATCTATGGCATGAGTTTCAAGAGCAACCATTGGATAGGGATGTAAATAAATCTGAAGAAGCGCAAAGTCACGATAGCAATGTGTGGGCATCCGACCGAGGAAACGGATATTGTTCTTGATCATGTGACACAATTTGCAGGTATAACTCTACTTTATATCAATTCATTTTCCTAAATTAACAAATGATTCAAAATGATCCTTTATTGAAACGTATTTCGGAACATATATAACGTATTTCGGAAATACTTCCGAAATGAATAAATGATTAATACTGACCCTTTCGGAACATATATAACTTATTTCGGAACATATATAACTTATTTCGGAACATATATAACTTATTTCGGAACATATATAACTTATTTCGGAAATATTTTCGAAATGAATAAATGATGAATACTGACCCTTTCGGAACATATATAACTTATTTAGGAAGATATATAACTTATTTTGGAAATATTTCCGAAATAAATAAATGATGAATACTGACCCTTTCGGAACATATATAACTTATTTAGGAAGATATATAACTTATTTCGGAAATATTTTCGAAATGAATAAATGATGAATACTGACCCTTTCGGAACATATATAACTTATTTCAGAACATATATAACTTATTTCGGAAATACTTCCGAAATGAACAAATGATGAAAACTGACCCTTTCTAGAAAATGAAACTTATTTAGGAAGATATATAATTTTGTTATTTGTGCAGAGATGATTCCAGTTCTTATGTGTGTTGCTGCAAACAAAGCTGTTATGGATGAGGATCGAGTTCCTTATGAGCTTGAGGAACTCAAAGGAAAAGATATCCCTAGGACCAATTTTGTTGCGAACTGTGCTCTTTTCGTGTTGAAGATGCTTGAATGCCATTCAATGGGGATTAAAGACATGTCCAATAATGCTGATGCAAATGCACACGACATAAGAAGCAAGCTGGCGTGCGATCTCTTTGAAGAAATTGCTGGTGGTTAATATGTTAAGAATGTTTCCTGAAATGTCAGTGTTATGAAAGCTTCTTACGATATCATTTTGTAATTACGATACATTTTGTGATTACTCCAAACTGGTGTAGTGTTTAATGGCTGCATATATATAACGTATCTAGGAAAGAAATGAAATGATCCTTTCTTGAAAATGGAAGTGCAAACCTTGGTAATGAAAGGATCATCTTGAAACGTATTTCGGAAGATATATAACGTATTTCGGAAATACTTCCGAAATGAATAAATGATGAAAACTGATTCTTTCTTGGGAATGAAAAGTATTTCGGAAGATATATAACTTATTTCGGAACATATATAACGTATTTCGGAAATACTTCCGAAATGGATAAATGATGAATACTGACCCTTTCTGAACATATATAACTTATTTCAGAAATACTTTCGAAATGAACAAATGATGAAAACTGACCCTTTCTTGGGAATGAAACGTATTTAGGAAAATATATAACTTTGTTATTTTTGCAGAGATGATTCCAGTTCCTATGTGTGTTGCTGCAAACAAAGCTTCAAATGAAATAAAGAAAGATTCAAATGATGAAAACTGATCCTTTCTTTAAAATGAAACGTATTTAGGAATATAAATAACGTATTTCGGAAAGTCTTCCGAAATGAACAAAAACAGAAAACTATATAAAAAATGATATTTCCTGTTGACTTCCATGGGTAAAGTCCTCCTAAAAAGTATGTAAAGTATACTAAATTGTTTGATAAGCTTTGGAAAGTTTCATAAAATCACTTTGAATGTAATAAATCTATCATATAGGTACTTTGCACGTACTCTTGTTGTGCCCTCCTCTGCAACATCTGCTGCACTTGTGTCCTTGAGACTTTGAACCGGGTACACCAAACTCTCTCGCTGATCTCTTTCTCATTTTCAGAGGTCTCCCGCTGCTTGGCTTAGTAGTAGGTGGTGCACATGAATATTCAGATACAGAATCTGAAAAAACACAGGTCGTTAAATCTCCACACGGATGTATGCTCTCAGCATATGCTTTAGCCCATGTTTCCGTCAAGTACATCTCATCAACGTACTTGTTCTCATCCTCTTTTTGTGCGCTTAGCAGCAGCAATAGCATGAATACAAGGAATCCTGTCAATGTCAAAAACGTAGCAAGTGCACTGCTTGTTTTCCAGGTGAACAATGTAATTTCGGGTTTCGTCCTTGACCTCAAACTCATATCGGTCCACTTGGAAAACATCAAGTTTCATTGCAGCATCATACCTTGCTATCATCTCCTTCACTACACGTGGTGTGACAAGATTTTTGTGTTTAGGAGCTTTTTCCCGACGTTCATGAAACCACGTTGTAAGAGTTAACCTAATTGTCTCAAGGAGAGAAATTATAGGCAACTCACGAGGCAAGTTCAACATCGAATTCAGCGACTCTGCAATGTTGGTTGTCATAATATTGTACCGGTTCGCATGTGCATAAGATCGAGCCCACTTTGCAAAATCAGAACCTTCTAAATAATCATCTAATTTTGGGCTTCTTCTTCTTATGTCACTGAATATTCCACAAAACTCATGACGAGTATAAGCATCAGCTGCAGCTTCTACGAGTGGCAACAATCCAGTTTTCCCAAACTTTGGTTTAATATTCCTCAAGAGATGAATCCAAAAAATACCGTGATCTGCAAGTGGATAAATCATTGAAAGTGTTTTTGCAATGGCTGGAGCTCTATCTGAAACAAACACCAAATCAGACGCATCTGGGATCACACTCTTGAACCCTCTAAAAAACCAAATCCACGCGTGTTCGTTTTCTGAGTCAACAATCCCAAATTCTAGAGGGTATAACGAAAAGTTACCGTCTTGTGCACTAGCTCCAAGAAACGTTCCCTTAAACTTTCCCTTGAGGAAAGTGCCATCTACAGCAATCACTCTTCTCATCAGCTCAAAACCTCTTATCGATTGACCAAAGGCAACAAAGGAGTATTTGAATTTTCCATTATCATCCAACTCAACATAAACCTTTGATCCAGGGTTTTTCTCATTAACCTGAAACAACCATTTTGAGAGGTTGTAATAGCTATCCTCAGGAGTCCCTATTATCAAATTATGGGCGTACTCTTTCACTTTCCAAGCTTGTTTGTAGTCAATGTGTACGCCATGGTCAATTCTGACTTGCACCATAATTTGTTTTGGTTTGAGTCCATATTTCTTTTCTCCATAGTTGCTACAGAGTAAAGTGCCAAGAACTTTGGCAGAGGCTTGCCTATTGTTGGCATGTCTGTGTGTCGTATCACATGTATGTTTATGATTATACCTCTTCACCACAAAGTAATCAGAAGAAGGAAGCTTTGATGCACGCATCCTCCAGGTGCAATTGCCATCAACACATCCTAATATCGCCCTTGTCTTGTTTGACCAGAGAGACCTGAACTCAAACTTCCACTCTAATGCCCATTTTCTCATGTGAAGCATTAGCTCATCTTTGTTCTTAAAATGTCTGTTCACGTATAAATCATCAGAACCTCGAGTAGAATGTGAAATACCTATACTAGGAGGAGAAATATCTAGAGCAGGACACAAAATATCAGCAGTTGAACATGTGCTTTTGTTTGCATCAGATGTTGAATTGCCACTTTCATTTGATCTATGAAGTTCCTACACAAATAAAGAGAGAAATTGGATATAACGTATTTAGGAAAGTCTTCTTAAGTGAACAAGAAACAGAAAAAGGTATCATGCAGAGAGGAATTATGAAAGTACTATATTACCTGTTGATTTCCATGCGTAAATGAAGCATTCGAACATGTGTTGTTGTTTTGCTACACAAAGAAAGATACAATTGATGAAAAATGATCATTTCTTGGAAATGAAACATATAAAAGAACCATTTAGGAACAAAAATAACGTATTTCTGAAAGTCTTCCGAAATCTTCCGAAATGAACAAGAAACAGAAAAAGTATAATGAAGCACTCACATGAGAATTCCCATAAGGAAAAATGTTGCATATATCAGTCACCTGAAGAAGAAAACAAAAGAAAACCTTAGATTAAAAGTGTTGTAACTGAACTATAAAGTATGAAGCGAATATTTATAACGAAGCTAAGAAATAATGTACAAATCCTTTTTTGTTGGTATTCGAAGTTGATTTGAAATGGAAACAAGAAGGGATGATTGAGTAACAAATATAGGAACAAATATAACATATTTAGGAACAAATATAACATATTTCGGAAAGTCTTCCGAATTGAACAAAAACAAAAAACTATATAAAAAACGATATTTCCTGTTGATTTCAATGCGTAAATGAAGCATCAGAACAAATGTGTTGTTGTTTGGGATACACAAATAAATAAATAAAGATACAAATGATGAAAATACAGAGAGGAATTATGAAAATGCTATATTACCTGTCGATTTCCATGTGTAAATGAAGCATCTGAACATGTGTTGTTGTTTGGCTACACAGAAAGAAAAGAAAGAAAGATACAAATGATGAAAATGATCATTTATTGGAAATGAAACCTATATAGAAACCATTTAGGAACATCTATAACGTATTTAGGAAAGTCTTCTTAAATGAACAAGAAACAGAAAAAGGTATCATGTAGAGAGGAATTATGAAAGTACTATATTACCTCTTGATATCCATGCGTAAATGAAGCATTCGAACATGTGTTGCTGTTTTGCTACACAAAGAAAGAAACAAATGATGAAAAAATGATCATTTCTTGGAAATGAAACGTATAAAAGAACCATTTAGGAACAAATATAACGTATTTCTAAAAGTCTTCCGAAATCTTCCGAAATGAACAAGAAACAGAAAAAGTATAATGAAGCACTCACATGAGAATTCCCATAAGGAAGAATGTTGCATATATCATTCACCTGAAGAAGAAAACAAAAGAAAACCTTAGATTAAAAGTGTTGTAACTGAACTATAAAGTATGAAGCGAATATTTATAACGAAGCTAAGAAATAATGTACAAATCCTTTTTACTAACCGTTACATACAAAGGAATCAGTTCTGGATTTCCTTTTATGTTGTTGATGAAACTTCTTAGTTGGCAGTCGTTTTTAAAAAACACAGGAGGAGATTTCTCTGCCATAAACCTCATCTTCAATGGGAGTCCATAGCTAAGTGCAGCATTACTAATTGAGCACTCAATCTCAAAGTCTTCAACAACCATCTCAAACAAATCATTGTAATTGAGATTTTCATCAAACTCAAACATTGTTGATCCTCGTTTTGTATCCAATACAAATTCACACTGAAGATTTTCGTTTGTTCTCCACTCTCCACAGACACAATAAATCTCAACCATATTTCACAAGAGCAATAGATCACCTTCCTAAGCGTATCAACAATGAATTTCACGCCTGAACTCCATCAAAACACAGAGTACGCTGAAAACTTTTAGTCTCTACAAAGCAATGAGACAAACAGAGAATTCTTCCTAAGGAAAAAACATATCATCTTCCACAAACAGATATAATTGTGTGTCTATCCAAAGGGTTGGGAATACATTCCTAAATGATTGTGATGTTAGCCTATCAACAACGAATTCACACACTTAACTCCATCAAATCAAAAAGCACGCTGAAATCTTTCAGATTCAGCTTTCAGATTCACTAACTTGATAACCTAAACTAAATTTGATCTGATACAGCTTAGCTAACCCGTAAACTCAAAAGTTTATAAAATGAGCTAGTATTGTTCCTTACTATTCAATTCCGCCAATACATTCCAATTCGATTTCGCAGAAGCATTATACAAAACAAAACCGAGAATCGAAACCATAAAATCGAAACCGAGAATCGAAACCAATAAATACGAAACCGAGAAAGACGAAATACTCAAAAAGGTACCTGCGATATTGAGGTGTGACGACGGCTGAGAATTCTGGCGATGACGACGGCACAATCTTCACCGATAACCTGATCAATCGCCGGAGATGAATTTCTGAAAATTGACTTAGAGCGATATCTCAAATCCTATGGGCAAAGTTGTCTTTTGCCTCTTTAATGAATGCTAAAAATGGGGCTTTTTATTATGGTGCTAGTTTGGTTAGAAAGTTTTCAAAAAGTGCCATTTTGATCAATTTCTCAAAACAATTATAATTTAGACTTAATCTTAAAAAGAAAATTAACAAAAAAGGAAAATAAAAGTTAGTAACTTGCAAGATCGCGACACGTGTCGAGTTAATCCATTAGATTTTTACATGTGTAAAAATTATCAATTAGATTTTGACACATAATATCTATCTATCTATCTATATATATATAAAAGAGAATGATTCAAAGTTAGTAACTCGCAAGATTTCGACATGTGTCAAGTTAATCCATTAGAAAGGGGAATGATTCAAAGTTAGTAATTCGCAAGATCGCGACACATGTCAAGTTAATCTATTAGATTTTGACACGTGTACAAAAAATTACCAATTAGATTTGATACATAATATTAACAATAAAGGAAAATGTAATCTAGACTTAATCATAAAATAAAGGTAGCAAATAAAGGAAAATAAAAGTTGTTTTTAGATTAAAGAAGTTTATCTTAAAGTTTTGACACATAATATTAATAATAAAGAAAAAAATATATAATTAAGACTGTTGCTGTGATCTTGGGGTTTGATTGGTCCTTTGATTAAGAATGTTGCTTGTGCAAGACCGACCTAAGAAAGAGGAGCAACGGGAAAACCTTTTTCACACTAGATGCCACGTCAAGGGGAAAGTGTGCAGCCTCATCATTGACAGGGGGAAATTGTACGAATGTGGCGAGCACTACTCTCGTGGAGAAGCTGAACTTAGAAGTGAAAAAGCACCCCAAGGCGTATTATCTTCAATTGTTGAACAACGAGGGACATTTGAAGGTAACTAAGCAAGTATTGGTTCCTTTGTCGATATGAAGCTACGTGGATGAAGTTCTTTGTGATGTGCTACCTATGGAGGCTGGACACATACTATTGGGACGACCTTAGCAATTTGATCGTAAGGTTACTCATGACGGTTTTTGCGTACAAAGGGAAGAACGTTGTTTTGGTTCCTATGACGCCTCTCGAGATTTATCAAGACCAGAAAGTCTGTGATAAAAGAAAGGAGTCTAATGCTAAGAGTGTCACCAATCCCAACAATTACTACGATAAAGAAGGTATGAGTTTAAGCAAAACCCCAACGAAAGCCCCGGAAACACAAACCGTGAAGAAGTCCACCCTTTTTGCGAAAGCTAGTGAGGTCAAACACGCTTTGTTTACTAAAAGGTCTTTTGTTATTCTTGTTTTCAAAGAAACTCTTATGAGTGTCACTGACCTAGAGCCGGAGCTTCCGAGCAATATGATCTATGTTTTGCAGGATTTTGAAGATGTATTTCCCGACGACAATCCGAGTGGGTTACCACCAATCCGGGGAATTGAGCATCAAATTGATTTTGTGCCTGGAGCTGCCCTTCCAAACCGACCAGCATATAGGACTAATCCCTTGGAGACTAAGGAACTCCAAAGACAAGTCATGGAACTAATGGAAAAATGACATATTCATGAGAGTATGAGTCCTTGTGCGGTGCAGGTTTTACTTGTTCCAAAGAAGAACGGAACATGGCGCATGTGTGTGGATTGTCGTGCTATAAATAACATCACGGTAAAGTATCGTCATCCTATCCCTCGCTTAGATGACATGTTAGATGAACTCTATGGGTCTTGCATCTTTTCTAAGATAGATCTTAAAAGCGGTTACCATCAAATTAGGATGAAAGAGGGGGATGAGTGGAAAACGGCATTTAAGACTAAGCATGGGTTATATGAATGGTTAGTGATGCCTTTCGGGTTAACTAATGCACCTAGTACATTTATGAGGCTAATGAATCATATCTTGAGGTCGTTCATAGGAATATTTGTCGTTGTATACTTTGATGATATCTTAGTATATAGCAAAAATTTAGACGAGCATATCGAGCATGTTAAAACGGTTTTGAGTGTTCTAAGGAAAGAAAAGCTATTTGCGAATTTAAAGAAGTGCACCTTTTGCACAGATAACTTGGTTTTTCTAGGCTTTGTTGTAAGTGCCCAGGGAATCAAGGTCGACGAGGAAAAAGTGAAGGCCATCCGCGATTGGCCTAGTCCGAAGTCCGTCGGCGAAGTAAGGAGTTTTCATGGACTTGCGGGATTTTACCGACGTTTTGTGAAGGATTTCAGTACCTTAGCAGCACCTCTACCTGAAGTTATTAAGAAGGACGTTGGATTCAAATGGGGAGATGCACTAGAAACCGCATTCCAAGCGTTGAAAGACAAGCTTACAAACGCACCACTTCTTTCCTTACCTAATTTTTCGAAAACTTTTGAGATTGAATGTGATGCCTATGGTATAGGTATCGGTGCTGTTCTTATGCAGGAGAAGACATCAATCGCCTACTTTAGTGAAAAACTTGGAGGAGCCACCTTGAATTACCCGACGTACGATAAGGAGCTCTACGCTTTGGTGCGAGCTCTACAAACGTGGCAACACTACCTCTGGCCTAAGGAGTTCGTGATTCACACTGATCATGAGTCTCTCAAGCATCTCAAAGGACAACAAAAGCTGAACAAACATCACGCACGGTGGGTTGAGTTCATCGAGACCTTTCCTTACGTCATTCGGTATAAACATGGTAAGGACAATGTTGTAGCCGATGCATTGTCGCGAAGGTATGTTCTCATCTCCACTCTTGAAACTAAGTTACTTGGATTTGAACAAATTAAAGATCTATATGCCAATGATTCTGATTTCAAAGAAGCTTATCACGCAAGCGAAAAATTGGCTTTCGGAAATGTTTTTCGGAATGACGGATTTCTTTTCTTTGAAAATCGCCTTTGTGTGCCTCACTGTTCTTTGCGAGAGTTGTTTATTAGGTAATCACATGGAGGAGGACTTAAGGGACACTTTGGAGTGGCAAAAACCATAAGCACGTTACAAGCCCATTTCTTTTGGCTGCATATGAAGAAAGACGTGGAGAGGATTTGCGGAAGATGTGTCACTTGCAAGCAAGCCAAGTCTAAGGTACATTCCCAAGGTTTGTATTCTCTCTTGCCTATCCCTACTGTTCCATGGGTTGATGTGTCTATGGATATTGTTCTTGGGTTGCCTAGAACTAGGAAGGGTCGAGATTCCATCTTTGTCGTAGTTGATAGATTTTCTAAGATGGATCACTTTATTCCTTGTCATAAAACGGATGATGCATCTTTAGTTGCGGACTTGTTCTTTAGGGAAGTAATTCATTTGCATGGCATGCCAAGGACGATAGTTTCCGATCGTGACACTAAGTTCTCAAGGCACTCTATGCGGTTCTTTGTATTTGCTTGATGGAGAGACTGTGGTAGGACAGTCAAACATAAGTGTTACCAGGAAACCAACCAAAGACGAGATATCTTTGTGGCATAGAAGGTTGGGGCACATGAGCATGAAGAATCTGATGATATTGGTAAAAAGAGGTATCATTGACAAGAGAAGGATTGAAGAGATGGATTTCTGTGAGAGTTGTGTAATGGGGAAGACCAAGAGACTGAGTTTCAACATTGGGAAACACAATTCAGGAGAAGCGCTGAGATATGTTCACTCAGATCTTTGGGGATCTCCATCGGTCACTCCAAGTATCTCTGGTAAGCAGTATTTTCTGTTTATCATTGATGATTACACTAGAAAGGTGTATGTGTTCTTCTTGTCTGTTAAGAGTGAAGCTTTCACAAAGTTCTGTTAATGGAAGAAACTGGTTGAGAATCAGATAAACTGGAAAGCTCCAGGCCGAGACGTAGGATCACACACCGTGATCTGAACTCGTTAATTCTCTGTATCTTTTACTTATTGCTTAATTCCGTGATTATCAAGAGAGGATCAAATCTCAACAAAGTGGGAGTATTGTTCAGTTTTTCGGTAAATTGGTTGGTCCACAGTCTCTGCAATACACAAATTTGTTTTTTCCAGATGTTTGATACATCAATACTTTAGCTCTACTACATCCTTTTGAAAGCCAAGCAAAATAGGAACTTACACAATCAAATTCATGAATTTTTTTAAAGATAACTTTTTCAAAGTATAACAAGTAGAGGTAAATCACGAGAGGCTGTCAAAAGGATGTGTGATGTACAGGGCCGGCCCAGGCCCATGGTAATCTGGGCATTTGTTATGGGTCCATTTTTTAAAAAAAAAAATTCTTCAAGGAAAAATGGCCCAAAAAAAAAAATTTTATTTGAAAAAAGTCCCAAATTTTTTTTTTTTGTCTAAGGCTTATATAAAAATAGAGACGGGCCTGGTGATGTAAAGAATAATTTGTGTTGAGATCGCTGCGTCCAGTTTTTCTGCTCTATAGGTGGATTTTTTAGCACAAATAGTCAGAATATAATATTTGAAAATATTGCAAAGGGATTGTTGGAAACAAATGGCGTTATACCTTCGTGTATGATTTTGAACTGTTTCACAGAATGATTTTTTTTTCCTATTAATTTGTTTGCCATAATCAGATGGATGGTTGAAGGTTTAGTCATGTATGATGTATAGCTTATCATAAATGTTATTTAGACTTAAAAGGTATAACATACATTAAGTAGTAAAGATCACTTACTCTCAAACAAATAGGTGAAGTAATTTCGATTACTTATTTATTTTTCCATTGTTATGTACTGATTTTTAATTCTTGATTTGATTTCATAGAATGATGTTTCTGTGTTATATGCTGATTTTTTTTACATTTTTATTGTTTTAATAATTGGATTTGTTAAATTATTTGCAGATGGAGATACTTAAGATGTACAATGCATAAAATGCTCATTGAGCATGTTAAGAATTAAGAAAAATACAGGAAGAACAAAGACATAAAACGTCCACCAGTTCATGGGACAAATCAATAGGAAATGAGCTTCAAAATGATAAAAACTAATGTTTGTACTCAACGAGCTAATTTAGATCAATGTAATTTCTTTTAAATTAATCTAACTTAATTTTCACATGTTTATGGTTAATCAATGATAATTATGTTAATGTTTGTTTATGTATATACTCATCTCCTTCAGATAAGTCAAAGTTAGTTTATCCATTTTATTTTTTAGTTATCTATATGTATAACTAAACTTTGGTTTTATTTGTAGGCAAAAATATTCCCGTGCGTAGCACGGGGGTAATACTAGTTTTTTTTATGACGAAATCATAGATTGCATTATCGTAAATGAAATTATATAATCCTTGTACAGAAATAATAAATCAGCCAATAGAAACAACACATGTGGCTGTTTGGACACTAATAGTTACACGTATGCAAATCTTAACATAAGCCGACTGAAAATAAGAAAAACATACCAGGTCCACATGGATATAATTTCAGTTTCTAAAAACCGAGTATGCTACATAGGATATCCAAAATTCTTTCTCATTTTTGGATGTGTATTCCGCACTTCCGGTTTAGTCCGGTATGAACCGAGATCAGTAAGGACGGTATCGGGAGACGAAGACCGCAATTGCGAAAGAAATATTCGTAAACAACTATATGGCACTCGAAAGATACCTTTGCAGCAGTAAACGACCCATGGAGCGAACTCAAAGCCTCAAAAGTCGAACTAAAACCTCTTCTCGTCGGACTCAAGTATGCGTTTCGTGGACCAAATTCAACCTATCATGTCATTATAAATTGTGGTCTTAATGAAGCAGAGACGACAATGCTGCTGTGTGAGTTGTGAAAGCGTAGAAAAGCCTTAGGATATTCGCTTGATGACATACCTGGAATCTCTCCAGATCTCTGTATGCACAAGATCCTTCTCGAGGACAATGCTAAAAATTTGATCGAGCATCAAAGGAGACTAAATCCGAACTTAATGAACGTTGTTAAGAAATAAATTATGAAGCTTTTAGAAGTCGGAATAATTTTTCCAATCTCCAATCTCGGACAACACTTGGGTTAGCCCAGTTCACATTGTCCCTAAGAAAGGAGGAGTCACGGTAGTCAAAAACGATAAAGATGAGATGATTGCTACAAGAACAGTCACCGGACATCACATGTGTATTGATTACCGAAAGCTGAACGCATCAACAAGAAAATATCATTTTCCCTTACCCTTTATCGACCAAATGCTAGAGAGGTTAGCTAATCACCAATACTATTGTTTCCTTGATGGATATTCCAGATTTTTCCAAATTACTATTCGACTGGAAGATCAAGAAAAAACGACATTCACTTGTTCATACGACACATTTGCTTATCGAAGAATGCCTTTTGGCTTGTGTAATGCACATGCAACTTTTCAGCGGTGCATGATATTGATATTCACTGAATATATCGAAGATTTCATGGAAGTTTTCATGGACCATTTCTCTGTCTATGGGTCTTCGTTCCAAACGTGTTTGACAAACCTTGGCAAAGTCTTGCAAAGATGTGAAGACAAACACTTGGCAGCCAAGCGTTCTTAGCGACGTTGCTTTTTGATCATTCGATGTCGGCTCTTCCTATCATTTTGAAGCAGAATTCACCAAGTGTTGGATTGTTCACCCACCAATAGGGAACATGAGCTGGGTTTATACCGTCTTGCGACAGGTTATGGATGTCGAACACGAATACATATATGGATGGTCTTAAACCACTTTCAGTCGACAGATAACTCCCTAGGCTAAAACATTTGTGAAGACAACATAAGCTAATTCGGATTGGAGACCCTTCTTTCGGCCAGATCATTCAAACACCTCAAGTGAGCTCTGCCAGGCGGACCTGTCTCTGGTAAAACCGCAATATCCCCCGAACCATATGTCCGAATGGCCTTAATCCAACTTCGGTAGATAGCTAACTCCTTTCTCTACATATTCCATAAAGACTATTAAAGCTGAATTGGAATGGAAACCCTTCATCCGACCCGTTCTTTTAGACACCTAGGGTGAATCCTTCCTTCTCTTATGCTCCATCACTCCAAACTTCCTCAAATGTCTCCAAAACACCTAGAAACACTCCAAATGCATGCATGACTCACTAGGACCTAATTCAAACATCTAATACTCTAATTTAGACCAAAATGCTATAAAAACTATGAAAGACACATGCATGAGACCCGAAACACTAAATAATATGCATTCTAAGACGGGTAAAATATGGGAATATCAACTCCCCCAAACTTACTCTTTTTCTTGTTCTCAAGCAAACAAATAAGAACAAGAAGGGAGAGACGTTTGAAAGAGGGGCTCAAATCCAAATGCATCACAAGAAGAAATCAAATTCAAAGTCCAAGTTTGTAATTATAAAATGCACCAAGTGAGTCTACTCCAAAAGAGTTAGCCATTTCTATCTCTTCATGCATCGAGTTACAAGTCCTAACCTACATAAGCATTCTTATCCTTCAACCCTTTGACATTCATCAATTTTCTATGTGAATCATGCATGTGCAAAATCAAATGAACTCTTTTGGCTAAGGGATTCGGTTTTGAGATAAAGATGATATCAATCACATGTGTGGGCTCTTCAATGCAAGGGTCTCTCTATGAATGAGCAAACTTTAGCAAAATGCTAAAGGTAAAAGGCAACATATGCATACAAGGGTGAATTCTCACCTACCCAATGCCTAAGATGTCTCTAACCCTAGCATTTGTAACCCATGAAGTCCCAAACCTAAGCTACCCTTTTCACAAGGCCTTTTGCCTTCATGTCCCACACGTTCTCCTTGTTTCTCCACTTCATCTTTCTATCACTTGGGGGGGTTTCTTCTTCTCCATTGAACGTGTGGCTTGGTGCTTCTCTTTTGTTGCTTTAGCTATTCTTTCTTTTCATTCTTTTGCTCGCCTCATCTTCCATCACTTGATGTCTTAGCCAATTATGGCTTCTCTCTTTTGTTTTACACTTTGAGGCCATTCCAATGCCAAGAGCTATGTGCATTCTTTGTCACCAATCACTCCACATTATTACATTCCCCCTTTTGCCTTCTCCCCATCTTTCTTTTTTGTCCCACCGTTTCCTTTCCACCAAATCCCATTCTTTTGTTGTTTCTCACTCGTTCCCACAATCATCCCAAGACTTCCCATCCTAGCTAACCTATTCCTAGACTAACTCCTTGAGGTTGGAGCTAGATCTACATGAGAATCCCTCCTTGTCGCCCTAAACCTAACACTTTTTGCCAAGTTTGCTCGAAAAATAGGCCTCTCCATCACTCACAAAAATCATTGGCTAGAAAGAAGGATTAGTTCAGGGTGTGGGGAACCATTCCAAAATGGGATATGGCTACTTGGATCCACTAGAGTGGTACAAGGGAATATAAGATCCAAGTATGTCTGTGGTATCCACGAGCTCATTCAAAAATGCACAAACATGATAATTGCAAGTCAAAATTAAGGTTCTCACTTAAGTAGGGTTGAATTCAATTCAAAGCTTGCTTTAATCAAAACAAGAACATCAATGTATGGGATCAAAAGATGGTGCATCTTTACTTTCAAAATCACTTGAATGCATTAGACAACTACGAATGTGGGCGTTGAACTAATTTCTTAAAGTGATACTCTATGAGGATCATCGTTGCTCCCAATGCAATATGCAATGCACGATATGTGAATGCATGATATGCATGAGACTCAAGTATGCAAAAAGAAAGATAATAAGATAAAATACAAGGTCAAATGACACAAAACCCTCCCCCAAACTTGAATTGCACCGTCTCGGTGCAACAAAAGTCAAGGAGAAGGTAAAAATATGCAAGAATGTATATACAATGAAGTGGAGTGAGAATCATGCCTTGGAATTGAATCGAGGAGGTGAGGAGTGTGGCATGTTATGGCCAAACCCTCCTTTCATCACACACCACGATCTTGGACCCAAAAGACCAATCTTAGACCGATCCGACCCAAATTTGCCATCCTTTATTGTTGAGGAGCGTGGTCCTCTTTATTCATGCTTGTTTTGTGTCGCAAGCTTGAAAAGGGATAGGCTTGGGGAGGTCCCCAAGGGCGCGTTTAACGTCACTAGCTTGACGGTTGCTTCCTCATTGTCACTCCCTTCATGGAAATCAACTTAGCCGTTCTTGACTTAGCCGTTCTTGAAGGAGAGAAGAACTTGGCTAAGAGTGCCCTTTTACACTCATCTCAAGTGGTGATGGAACCTTGAGGAAGGATCTTTTCCTATTTGTGCGCCTTGTCACCTAGAGAGAATGGGAAGAGTCTTAGCTTGAAGGCATCCTCTGAGACACCGTTTGTCTTTGTCAATTCACAAACTCTAACAAAATGATCCAAGTGATCAAGTGGATCTTCCACCGGTAAACCATGGAATTTATTCCCTTGGACCATGTTGATGAGGCAAGCCTTGACCTCAATGTTTGTGTTCTCCACCGGAAGAGCTTGGATTCCTTGGCGGTTCCGGTGAGCGTTAGCCGCGTCTCCCGCTCCAACCACGTCTTGAGCTTGTTGAGGATGGATTGCAGCTCTAGAAACATGGGCGGGTGGATTTGGGTTGTTGCCGTGTGGGTTTGGTTAGTGGGCGTAGGGATTTGGATGGTGGCCATGGCCCACTTGGCCTTAGTGGTGTCCAGTACCGCCTTGAGCAACGTCCACGTTGTTGGGACCAAGTGGTTGCTCTTGTACATACTCCATACCGAGCTGTGTGATGTGTGTGGCTCGTTCTCTCTCTCTTCTTGCTCTAATGCCACACTCTAATAAGTGAATGTTGTCCCTAGGCTCAACAAGATTTGCTCCGCCTCTAGACCTTGTGTTCATGCACCTACAAAGACAAAAGAGAACTAGAAAGAGAGATTAGTAACAAAAGAAAAAGAAAGTGCTTAATCTCAAGAAGATAACAAATCATAATGTTGATTCAAAACTCAATTGGCAACAGCGCCAAATTGATAGGAGACTTTTTGGGTCTTTGAGATCAATTACTCAATATACAATGTAGTATATGAGGTATCAATCCAATGGGTTTTATTCAATGCACTAAGAATGCATATAACTTCCTAAGTTAAGCAAACAAGTTGATTTGGTGTTTCTAAGCTAATGGTCTAACTTAATTAAGGCAAGAAACAACTAAATAGCAATACTAAACGATATAAAAATGATGATAAAAGGTGAATTCAAGGATAAAGTAATTGAGATAAGGCAATCCAATGGCTAATTAATGATGTCCAATGCTTAATGAAGACTAATCCCTAGGCAAAGATCACTAATCTTAACTAATCATCTCTCAAGTCATTAATTACATTGGTAATCACTAATCCAAGATCAAATTTTCATTTGTGAATCACTAATTAGCAAGTTTTATGTCTAAACATTCAAGATCAATCAAATAATCACTCTAGACAACTAATCTCTTAGGCTAGAAATGAATATCTCTTAATTAGTTCATCAAGGCATTTCATCGAACACTTTGTGTGCATGAAATGCCTTTTGATCTAAATCCACTTTCTCAAGCTAGATATAACCTTAAAACCACTAATCAAGAAGAGAAATTATTTAATATAATCCTAGACATCATTAATAAACTATTGAATCACCCTAAATCTACCAAATCCTCAAATCCTAAAAGATTACTCACTAATCATTGTGTTCTTGATAAATCCTATAAAAGAAGTATCAAAAACCATGATTAATGATGATAATGATTAAGAAATAGAAAATGGAAGATGGAAATCACAAGAAGATAAGCTTAGATTGTATAGAAAGTGTATGATCTCTCTTACAAATCCAAAGAACCAAGGTTTTAGACTTAGAAAAGATTTAGACTTAGAAAAGAGATACGAAAAGAGATAAAAAAAACAAAAAATAGGGTTTTTGGCTTAAATAGTGAAAGGGGGCGAACCGGGTCGACCCAGGACAAACCGGGTACCGACCCAGGACAAACCGGGTACCGACCCGGTTGAAATGGGTCAAATCTGGTCTTGAATGGCTTCATACCGATGTCACACGTCGGTATTGGACATGGGTTTGTGCGGCAGGCGGATATGTCTCTGGTAAATCAGCCATATCACTCGCACCACACATCTGATTGACCTGAATCCAACTCCTTTGGACAGCTAACTCACTAGGATACAACTTTCATGAATATTTCAGAAGGTAATTCGGATTGGAGACCCCTCTTTTGGCCAGATCTTTAGGATACCTCGGGTGAGCTCGGCTGGTTTGGGTGAGAAATTATCCTGAGGAGGTGCACTGATGTCACATCTCGGTATTGCACGTCGGTATTAAGGAATTTCGCTCCTATTTCTATACCAAGGAGAAACACCGATGTGTGACCTCGGTGTAGCCCCCTGAAGCTTTGATACCGACGTCACATGTCGGTATTGGGCGAAACTGTCTCGGCAGGCGGATATACCTCCAGTGAATCAGTCATATCTCCTAAACCAAACGTCCGAATGGCTTGATTCAAACTCCGGTAGAAATATAACTCATCCCTCTACAACTTTTATGAATACCTCCGAGGCTAAATCAGATCGACGATCCTTCGTTCTGCAGGTTCTTTTGGACGGTTCGGATGACCCTTGCATTCTACTTTGGTCCATTTCTCCAAATATACCCAAATTGTCTCCAAAAACCTAGAAAACACTCCAAATGATGCAAAAACTCACTAGGACCTAATGCAAATGTCCTAAACTCTAAATGGGACCTAAATACAAGACAAAACCATGATTATGCATGCAAATGACACAAAACTCTAAGTAAAATGCATGCTAGAACATGTAAAATATGAGTATATCAGACACTGCAGGGGGTGAATTTGTAGTTAATGGCCAGAGGCTCAAGCCATATCTCGCTGACACTGACATCGCTGGAAGAGACACCATTCCTCTTAGTGATCCACCTCAAGCCTAAACGGCACCCAAGTCAAGCTAACAACTTAAAACAAACGATTGGTGGGAGGCAACCCACCGGTAAGTGTACATACTTCCCTTTTCGTTTTTCCTTTTGCATTTGATTTTTTGTTTTGGTTCACTTTGTTTCAGGTTTTGAAAAAAAAAAAAAAAAAAAAAAAAGAGGACTCGGACCGACCAGCTCGATCGATCCCACCATTGGGATGGATCGATCCACACATGTTGCACAAAGAGCGGACCTTTTCCGGATCGATCAGTTTTTACCGGATCGAGTGGGCATCTTGGGATCGATCGATCCACCTATACGGATCGATCGATCTGCACTTCTCCGGACTTTTCTGGATCGACCAAAACTACACAGACCGACCTCCTGCTCCATGCCGGCCGATCTTCTACGCGACGTAAGCCAAATCGATCGATCCCCTACATTAGATCGATCGATCCGACCCCAGGTAAGTCAACTTTGACTTTTTCTCGGTTTTTCTTTATTTTCTTTCTTTGAGTCTGTGTACGCTTTCTCTTTAGTTTATTTTCACACCGGGACAGTGTGAAGTAAGTATGGGGGAGGGTTTCATCGTTTACTGATGTTATTTTCTTTCTTTTGTTTTCTCTTGAGTCACTTTATTGATTTTTCTTTTGTTTCATTGAAATAAAACTATTATGTTAGAAATTTTGAGTATTTCTTGGAACTTACCGTGTTACACTAACGAATAGTGACCATTATAACAAAGATTACACACAGATTGTACCAGTGAAAAAGCTGTGAGTGGACCGACATACCATAAAACGCCCATGTCTCGGAAGGAACCAAAATATTTATCGTTGGCTTCAACCAAATGAACCTAACATTTTCTCATCTTGGGGCTTGAGATACATTGACCAAGACACCTTTTTCAAGCCTGCCATAACAAGTCTGTGTGAGTACGGTTTCTCTCTCTCTCTCTCTCTTCCCTTCAGTTATGTACTTCAATGCAGAAATGATATGGATGACGCGGAAGTGAACCGGGGATTCGGTGACAAAAACCATCAATACTCGTGTCTCATGAAATTATGCCAAAAGAAGTGAACATGGGATTCGGTGGCAAACACCATCAATACTCGCGTCTCATGGAAACTTATCCAAGAAGGTGAACAGGAGATTCGGTGGCAAACACCATCAATACTCGCGTCTCATGAACCTTAACCCTGTAAAAACAAGAAGAAATCAATCTAAGGGAAAGAGAGAATGGGTAAGGAAAGAAACCAAAATTAAGACTGTTTGGGTGGGCAGGAAACTTGATAAGGAAAAGTCTACATATTCTTTGATCGATATCCCTCGATGAGACCGAACACCTTTAAATTTAAAGAAGTCAGCAATGGAAAATTCGGGTAACTTTATGGGATTGTGGGTCGGATTTGGGAAGATGAGAAGTAAACAGCGAAGTACATGGTGGTACTCTCTAACGGTGACTTTGTTCCAATTGGTCTACAAACAATGAATTTTAGTACAACGTTCTAAAGAAATGGTATGTTTCCACGTTTTCAAACCTCTTCCTTGTTCTTGGTTTTCTGTTTGCTTGAGGACAAGCATAAGACTAAGTCTGAGGGAGTTGATAAACTGTGTTTTTATCAGTTTCTAACATTTGTTTTTGCATCTTTTATCGAGTCAGAGTGTATTTTTAGAGTTTTGTATTCCTTTATAAAGTTTTGTTTTCAGGTTTTATGTCACTTTGGGAGACAATGAGCCATTTTGGGAGCAAATGAGCATATGGAGATGTAGAATCATGCAAAGACATCAGAGTTTGACATTGGTTGAAGGACTTTCCACCGATGGATCGGGCTCAAATTTGGAGACAATATATATATATATATATATCAATGGATTATCTTTGATTTGGAAGTGGTTTGAGGACATTACAACGTTGAGATCAAAAGTTATACCATTTTTCGTGAAGACAGTTAAGTTTGGCGAGAAGAAGAAGTAGTTGCAGGAAGGAAGGCCGGATCGATCCATCCATCCATGGATCGATCGATCCGATTATTCTGCGAACATTTTCCAGACCAACCAGACTCATCTGGATCGACCGATCCAAGCCAGATCGATCGATCCACTCCCTTGATCGATCGATCCACTTCCAGCTCGCCCAAAAAGAAGTCTTGACAGCTCCTATCTCAAAGAAAACTCACCTACCACCAACCCAAGGCCTATATATACCTATTTCAAGCTTTCTCCAAGGAGAACATCATCATTCACACACATATTTCATTTCTTTTTATTTTGTAAACTAAAAGAGAAAAGGAATCTTTACTTTTAGATCATGAGTTTTTAGATCTAAACCACTTTGGATCTAAAACATCTTTCATCTTTTGGAGATCTGCACTACTTTGGCAAGAACTAGAGAAGATTTCTAAACTCTCGTGTGTATCATTCTCGTTTTCTATATTATCTATCATGAGTTTTTCTTCATCTGTTTGTTTGATCTCTGCTTCTATGACTGAGTAGTCTCATATTTAGGTTCAGGATTTTCAAGGGGATTTATGAATCATATAATCAGATATAGATAGAGATCCATCTTCTATTGTCTTCGCTTACCGTTATGTTTATTGTTTAGGCTAAATCGATCACTTAGTCTCTGATCTAGATTTTAATCTATTCATCAAAAGTGTTATAGATTGCTTGAAAGAACATAAGCGAGCGATTTGTCCTTAGCCAACGAAATTTGATGCTAAGGTGATTCGCGAACCTATCAAACCAGCTCATTAATGCTTGTCTAGAATTCTATGTTCAAAGGACAGTTTAGAACCTTAGGTTGTTAGATTTAGTGGTCAATACCACGACAGTGGATTGATTAGACGTCTATGTTTGAGTTCGAGACTTATGCTAAATCATTCTCTGAATAATTATCTGCCTGATCTCTAAATCCCTGCGAAATATCCTTGGCCTAACACTTTGTTTTATTTGATTTTTACATCATTCTTAATTATTCCTTAATGAATTTTGCCATTCAAAAACCATACTTTCGTCTTAACTCTGTTTCACTCTAAAGAATTGTAGTGTAACCTTGATATATGTGGATTCGATCCCTAAAATACTATTTTGATTGTTGTGCTTTTGCAGTAGAATATTAGGGTTTACGATGGTTCGGATCGGAGATGGATCAGCCCGAAGACATTGGGCCGAGCTCGGAATCTCGCTAAAGCCCATCTAAGCTACCGAACTAGGCCCAGCGCGAGCCCAGTCCGTTACAAAATGCAATAATAGGAGCGTTTCTTTTTTTCGCCGATCTCGGAAAAGGAAATATTCCCCTCGATCAAAGAAAGATATCCTTATCTCAGAGAGAAAACCGGGATATTTCCTTCTCCTAATCGAACTCGGAAAAGGAAATATCCTCCTTCCAAACCGCCTCAAAACACTATAAATAAGGGAGGAGGCTCATTCATTCAGGATCATTGACAACTTCCGCGAAGACCAGAGAGAAAGAGAGAGCTATTTTACCGAACTCAAGTTCTTTCGTCTTTACCATCTTACCTAAACTCTGTTGTAACGCCGACTCTTGATCAATAAACGAGATTCCGATTAAAAGTACTGTTTTACCCCTTTTGTGTGATTTACGGATCAACAATTGGCGCCGACTGTGGGGAAATAGAACAGTACTTTCGGATATCGTTTGATTGAGTTCGGCAATGGTTCTTCCGATCGACGCTTCCATAGTCAACATCAACGGCTCGGAAAACCTTCGGACCGACGAGCTCAATCCAACCGACCCTGAATTACCAACAATCGGAGGACTCCCTCCGACCTTACCTACTGGAGAGGATACTCAAACCAATCCTCCAAGGACTCATCCACCACCTCCAGTTACCCCGGCTTTCACGGACCCAACCATCTTTATGGAAGCCATGACAGCACAGTTCGCAGAAATCAACAAAAAGAATGAAGAGCGGATCGCTTCGCTAATAGCATCCCACTTCGAACGTCGAAACCAGATCGGTACCCCCGATCCAAACCTGATCACCCCCGCCGGTGAAAACGTACTACGCCAGAACCTTTTGCCCGACCTAACCGACACTCAACTCCCGGGTGTGACCGATCTACCAACTAGGAGATCCGCGGCCGATTCAGAAATCCACATCTCGGATCAAGTCGCCATGAACCTAGAATTCGCGAAGGTCCAGGCCCAATTACAAGACATGCGATCCAAGGTCCACCAGGCGACAAGCTCGGCACAAGAGATCGACCGAGTGATTCAGGAGTCGCAAAGGACCCCATTCACGGACCGAGTCATCAACACTCCAGTCCGGCGATTGGAGAGAGTCAAAATCATGCCATACGATGGGTTTACCGACCCTAAACATTTTCTGACCTCTTTTGTCATCACGATGAACCGCTTTCGTTTCGGGTCGGAAAACGAAAAAGATGCAGCCATGTGCCAACTGTTTGTAGAGAACCTATCCGGAGCTGCGCTCGATTGGTTCTCGACGCTCGAGCCGAATTCAGTCAACAGCTACAACGAGCTCACTACGAAGTTCCTCAAACGCTTCACGATGTTTATCAAGCAGAAAACAAAGAACGCCGAACTCTGGGCCCTCGAGCAGAAGTAGGACGAGCCCCTATGCAAATTCATGGAACGTTTCAAAGCGGTCGTATCCCACTGCACGATCGACGACGAAGCTACGATCGAGGCTCTTTATAAAGTGACCTGGTACGAATCAGACTTCCACTGGGAGATCAAGCGCAACAACCCAAAGACGCTAGAAGACATTTTACACAGGGCGCACATCTTCATCATGGAAGAAGAGGAAAGATCCGAGAAAGATAGGCGGTATGCACTCGCAAAACAGCCCGCTGCTAAGGATAAACAATACGCTCTTCCAAAACAGCTTGTCAATACAGTCCAAACTCAGCAGTCCTGGTCAAACACTTGGGTTCGGTCAGACGAACCAAAGGAGCATGATACCGAGTCCGCACCATACTGCAATTTTCACAACCGATTTGGAAATCATTCAACCGAAGAGTGCTGACACTTACAGTAATTCTTGATGATGAAGTACAAAAAGGGGGAAGTTCCAGTCGAAGGGGCCTTCCAACCTTCGAATAGACCTCGTCGTAACGATGGCGGGAGAAGACGTAATTTTAAACCAAACAAGGCTACCGAGCAGCCTAAAGATAAAACCGACGACGAACAACCAAAACGAGATAGAGAGGAAAACGTGGAGGCTCAACAACCTCCGCAAGTTTGGAAGCGTGTCAACATGATCATGGGCGCATTGGAAACATGCAACTATTCCGTCCGAGCTCTAAAGACGTACAGTAAAGAAGCAGTGGCTGCAAAACATACCCACCAGACTACACCTTGCGGGATGCCGATAACCTTCTCTGAGGCCGACACAGAAGGGCTTCATATGCCGCATAACGACCCTTTGGTCGTCGAAACACTCATCGGTGATGTTGTAGTCGGGCGAATCTTAATCGACACTGGGAGCTCGGTTAATGTGATTTTCAAGGATACGCTGAAGAACATGGACTTTCCCGACAATCAAATCCGACCGAACATCGAACCACTCACCGGATTCTCAAGCGAGCAAACCATGACCTCCGGAACGGTCAAACTCCCCATGTATACCGGAGGGATATGTCGGATGGTCAAGTTCCTGGTACTGAACAAACTAGCAATCTACAATGTGACACTCGACACACCATGGATATTCTCGATGAAAGCCGTCGTGTCAACATATCACCAATGCGTCAAGTTCCCAACACCTTCCGGAGTTTTCACCCTTAAAGGCGACCAGGTGATGTCTCGAACGTGTTTCATCAACGAATGCAAACTAAGGACCGCGCCCCGGACTTACGTCATCAAAAAGAACAAAATTCCGAACGACCCCGACTTGCCAGGGCGCGAAACAATCGTCCAGGTCAATATCGATGACTACAATCCGGAGAGATGCGTGGTGATCGGAGCCGAGCTCGACGAAGACACCAAGACGGACTTGATTAGACTCCTCAAAAGAAACGTTTCGATGTTCGCCTGGACAATTACGGACATGCCCGGAATCGATCCGAAGATAACGAGCCACGAGCTCAATATTGATTCCACCTTCAAGCCGATCAAGCATAAACGACGCAAGCTCGGACCCGAGAAGGCTCGAGCTGTTAATGACGAAGTCGAAAGACTACTTAGTGCCGGATCGATTACTGAAGTACGGTATCCAGATTGGTTGGCGAACCCAGTCGTGGTCAAGAAGAAGAACGAAAAATGGAGGATATGCGTCGACTTTACCGACCTGAACAAAGCCTGCCCAAAGGATAGCTTCCCACTCCCACACATCGACAGACTCGTCGAAGCCACCGCTGGGAACGAACTCCTCTAGTTCATGGACGCCTTCTCAGGCAATAATCAGATACTCATGCATCCAGACGATCGCGAGAAGACCTCCTTCATCACCGACCGTGGTATCTACTGCTACAAGGTCATGCCCTCTGGCCTAAAAAACGCCGGTGCAACCTACCAACGGCTCATTAATCGGATGTTTGCCAGCCAGCTCGGCAAAACAATGGAAGTCTATATCGACGATATGCTCGTCAAGTCGCTGATCGCCAAGGATCACGCCGGACATCTCAACACTTACTTCGACATCCTGAACGAGTACGGCATGAAGCTTAACCCGACCAAATGCACGTTCGACGTGACCTCGGGAGAGTTCCTCGGGTATATCGTGACTCAAAGAGGAATCGAAGCCAATCCTAAACAGAGCTCGGCAATCCTCGACTTACCATCACCGACGACAAGGCGGGAAGTACAAAGGCTCACGGGACGTATTGCTGCACTCAATCGATTCATCTCCCGATCTACCGACAAGTGTCTTCCCTTCTACCAACTGTTACGCGGTAATAAAGGTCTCGAGTGGGATGACAAGTGCGAAGAAGCATTCAAACAGCTCAAGGAATACCTATCAACCCCACCGGTTCCAATTATATTTATCTCTTAAAATGCCAATTACAACGCAATATATTACTTACTTGTCCAAAAAGTTCTTCGTTATAAATTTCGTTGCAAACTCACTGCTTTCTTGTAGTGATGAATCTCGAGTATATCACCCCCTTAACCCATAAAAGTACATACATTGGAGACTCTAGTTGACTTCTCCGACTTAGTGACCAACTCAACCTTCGCAAAAATCTACATCGTCTTCTCATAACACCAAGTGTTCCAAAAATTCCACTTTCGAAAGCCAGAAGTCGCACTACCTTTACTTTACATTCAACTGCACTAACTTAACTTAACATTAAAATGTTGTTCTTTTAGCCTCTTTTATATTCACCTCGGATATCTAGTGAACGTGGAGCTCAAAAATGATTTCCCTCCGATAAAGTCCAGATTCTGTAGGACACCATCACAGCAACATTATCTATTAAGATTTTTAAAGGAAAAAGTAGTAAGAGAACTCCACCACTTGATTATTTTTCTATAAACAAAATTCATAATTACAGTTTTACTTAAGCGGAATCTAAAACTCCTGAACTCATAGGGGATTAGCACCCCCTGGTTTAATTCGGCTCGAACCGAGACCGGTTCAATCAAGACCGGTTTACGATGGTTCGGATCGGAGATGGATCAGCTCGAAGACATTGGGCCGAGCTCGCAATCTCGCTAAAGCCCATCTCGGCTACCGAACTAGGCACAGCGCGAGCCCAATCCGTTACAACAGGCAATAATCGGAGCGTTTCTTTTTTTCGCCGATCTCGGAAAAGGAAATATTCCCCTCGATCAAAGAAAGATATCCTTATCTCGGAGAGAAAACCGGGATATTTCCTTCTCCTAATCGAACTCGGAAAAGGAAATATCCTCCTTCCAAACCGCCTCAAAACACTATAAATAAGGGAGGAGGCTCATTCATTCAGGATCATTGACAACTTCCGCGAAGACCAGAGAGAATGAGAGAGCTATTTTACCGAACTCAAGTTCTTTCGTCTTTACCATCTTACCTAAACTCTGTTGTAACGCAGACTCTTGATCAATAAACGAGATTCTGATTTAAAGTACTGTTTTACCCCTTTTGTGTGATTTAAGGATCAACAATACCCCATAAATCATATTGCAAGATCGACATAATTTATACATCATAAAATTCACAACCTTGTAAAACAATTCAAAATTTTGAAATTTGGGCCAAATACATTTTTTGTATATAAGTCTAAAGAAATTCAACGATTCAGCTTGGTACAATTCAAATTCAGGTTCTGTTCGGTTTGGGATCGCATAATATGGTAAATAAATTTTTATTCTATTTGGGTTATTTAATAATTCGGATCAGTTTCGAGTTCAAACATTTTGGTTCGGTTCGAGAATTTTGTCCAGCCCTAACACTACAAGAAAACAGCTGCTTTACAACGAGCGAAATCGATGTAAAATCGATGTAAAACATCAGTTGGGACGCATTAGCGACGATTTACAAATCATCGTAAACTTAACGACGTAAATCATCAATCGTCGTAGAATTGTCATAAACTGCGGGACAAAATAAAATCGTCGTAAAATCGATGGTAAATATTCGTCGTAAGATCGATGTAATATTACTATCGATTTTACGAGGACATATGTTCCGATGGTTTTTCGTTGGTACTACGATGTAAATGTACATCGAAATTACAACCGAATGCCGATTATATTTAATCAAATATTGATTTAAAAAAATATATATATATATATATATATATATATGTTGTTAAATCATCGTAATGTGAGATGGTAAATCGTCGTAGTAATTCGTCGTAAAAGTAAGACGATGTAAAGCTGTCGTAAATAATTTGATGTAATCTCGTTGTTAATTAACATTGATTTTACATCGAATCAGGATAATTTTTATTTTATATATATTCGGAATTTAATTTAAAAATATAAATTACAGAAATTGTTATTTAAAATATTAAATTAATTTAAAAATTATAATTCAAAACAAAAATATTTTAAATATAAATAAAATTGTAAATAATACAAATTAAAAAAGAAAATCTAATTATTATCTGCGAGGTTAATATCGAAGTCGAAGAGATCCGCATCCGAAACTTTGGCGGTTCTCCGCTCCAAGTCCTTCCACCCATCATCCCGCGTTCCCGATGTCATCCATTGATTTATCCTCTGATTCGTCCCCTGGTTATGCCTTATCGCGCTCGCCAATAAAGGGTCATTCGATGCGAGAATTTCGAAGAGGGAGTCGTACCCTTGGATCTTCTTATCATACTTCACCCGCATAGTGTTGATCTGGGAGTGAGTTTCATTCAACTCGTTTTGCAACGTAACCGGATCCTCGAAAGCAAGGCGCCTTTCCGCAAAAGACGTTTGGCCGGAAGTATGGTGCAAAACCAACGGAAGACCGTTTGGACCGACAGTGTTCCGAGAAGTCGAACACTTGGCTGCTACAGTCTGCGCATGCGGTTAGATCCAATAGGCCTTCAACCCGTTCCAGCAAGCCATAGACATGAAAGTGGGCTTCGCATGGTCGCCTTTCTCCTCCCACTTTCCCTTCCAATCAAAGACAGTGTTGTTGAGCCGTCTCATCCACTTCTTCTTAAAATTCTCCTTCAGGGTCTCATTAATCGCAAGCTACCAGTGCCACTTTTGCTAAATGAAAACAAATTAAAGTTATAAACAATCTAAAATAGTTCCAGCCCATCTTTGAACATCTTACCGCTTTCTATGGTTGATTGCAGTTTCCGGCTTGATACATGAATATTTCCAGCTCGTCTTTGAATTATTTCGTCAATGCACCTTCCTAATCATTATGCATATACATCCATTTTCGTAGATCGAATATCGACATTTTTTTATATAGATTGTAAACTGTTTTTTTTAGAGAGAGTGTTTGTTTTTTTTTTGTAGATTATGGCTTCTCTCTTTTGTTTTAGCCAATTATGGCTTCTCTCTTTTGTTTTACACTTTGAGGCCATTCCAATGCCAAGAGCTATGTGCATTCTTTGTCACCAATCACTCCACATTATTACATTCCCCCTTTTGCCTTCTCCCCATCTTTCCTTTTTGTCCCACCATTTCCTTTCCACCAAATCCCATTCTTTTGTTGTTTCTCACCCGTTCCCACAATCACCCCAAGACTTGCCATCCTAGCTAACCTATTCTTAGACTAACTCCTTGAGGTTGGAGCTAGATCTACATGAGAATCCCTCCTTGTCGCCCTAAACCTAACACTTTTTGCCAAGTTTGCTCGAAAAATAGGCTTCTCCATCACTCACAAAAAGCATTGGCTAGAAAGAAGGATTAGTTCAGGGTGTGGGGAACCATTCCAAAAATGGGATATGGCTACTTGGATCCACAAGAGTGGTACAAGGGAATATAAGATCCAAGTATGTATGTGGTATCCACGAGCTCATTCAAAAATGCACAAACATGATAATTGCAAGTCAAAATTAAGGATCTCACTTAAGTAGGGTTGAATTCAATATAAAGCTTGCTTTAATCAAAACAAGAACATCAATGCATGAGATCAAAAGATGGTGCATCCTTACTTTCAAAATCACTTGAATGCATTAGACAACTACGAATGTGGGCGTTGAACTAATTTCTTAAAGTGATACTCTATGAGGATCATCGTTGCTCCCAATGCAATATGCAATGCACGATATGTGAATGCATGATATGCATGAGACTCAAGTATGCAAAAAGGAAGATAATAAGATAAAACACAAGGTCAAATGACACAAAACCCTCACCCAAACTTGAATTGCACCGTCTCGGGGCAACAAAGGTCAAGGAGAAGGTAAAAATATGCAAGAATGTATATACAATGAAGTGGAGTGAGAATCATACCTTGGAATTGAATCGAGGAGGTGAGGAGTGTGACATGTTGTGGCCAAACCCTCCTTTCATCACACACCACGATCTTGGATCCAAAAGACCAATCTTAGACCGATCCGACCCAAATTTGCCATCCTTTATTGTTGAGGAGCGTGGTCCTATTTATTCATGTTTGTTTTGTGTCGCAAGCTTGACAAGGGATAGGCTTGGGGAGGTCCCCAAGGGTGGGTTTAACGTCACTAGCTTTACGGTTGCTTCCTCATTGTCACTCCCTTCATGGAAATCAACTTAGCCGTTCTTGACTTAGCCGCTCTTGAAGGAGAGAAGAACTTGGCTAAGAGTGCCCTTTTACACTCATCCCAAGTGGTGATGGAACCTTGAGGAAGGATCTTTTCCTATTTGTGCGCCTTGTCACCTAGAGAGAATGGGAAGAGTCTTAGCTTGAAGGTATCCTCCGAGACACCGTTTGTCTTTGTCAATCCACAAACTCTATCAAAATGATCCAAGTGATCAAGTGGATCTTCCACCGGTAAACCATAGAATTTATTCCCTTGGACCATGTTGATGAGGCTAGCCTTGACCTCAAAGTTTGTTTTCTCCACTGGACGATCTTGGATTCCTTGGCGGTTCTGGTGAGCGTTAGCCGCGTCTCCCGCTCCAACCACGTCTTGAGCTTGTTGAGGATGGATTGGAGCTCTAGAAACATGGGCGGTGGATTTGGGTTGTTGCCGTGTGGGTTTTATTAGTGGGCGTAGGGATTTGGGTGGTGGCTGTGGCCCACTTGGCCTTGGTGGTGTCCATTACCGCCTTGAGCAACGTCCACGTTGTTGGGACCAAGTGGTTGCTCTTGTACATACTCCATACCGAGCTGTGTGATGTGTGTGGCTCGTTCTCCCTCTCTTCTTGCTCTAATGCCATGCTCTAATAAGTGAATGTTGTCCCTAGGCTCAACAAGATTTTCTCCGCCTCTAGACATTGTGTTCATGCACCTACAAAGACAAAAGATAACTAGAAAGAGAGATTAGTAACAAAAGAAAAAGAAAGTGCTTAATCTCAAGAAGATAACAAATCATAATGTTGATTCAAAACCCAATTGGCAACGGCGCCAAATTGATAGGAGACTTTTTGGGTCTTTGAGATCAATTACTCAATATACAATGTAGTATATGAAGTATCAATCCAATGGGTTTTATTCAATACACTAAGAATGCATATAACTTCCTAAGTTAAGCAAACAAGTTGATTTGGTGTTTCTAAGCTAATGGTCTAACTTAATTAAGGCAAGAAACAACTAAATAGCAATACTAAACGATATGAAAATGATGATAAAAGGCGAATTCAAGGATAAAGTAATTGAGATAAGGCAATCCAATGGCTATTTGATGATTTCCAATGCTTAATGAAGACTAATCCGTAGGCAAAGATCACTAATCTTAACTAATCCTCTCTCAAGGCATTAATTACTTTGCTAATCACTAATCCAAGATCAAATTTTTATTTGTGAATCACTAATTAGCAAGCTTTAAGTCTAAACATTTAAGATCAATCAAATAATCACTCTAGATAACTAATCTCTTAGGCTAGAAATGAATATATCTTAATTAGTTCATCAAGACATTTCATCGAACACTTTGTGTGCATGAAATGCCTTTTGATCTAAATCCACTTTCTCAAGCTAGATATAGCCTTAAAACCACTAATCAAGAAGGGAAATTATATAATATAATCCTAGACATCATTAATAAACTATTGAATCACCCTAAATCTACCAAATCCTCAAATCCTAAAAGATTACTCACTAATCATGGTGTTCTTGATAAATCCTATAAAAGAAGTATCAAAAACCATGATTAATGATAATAATGATTAAGAAATAGAAAATGGAAGATGGAAATCACAAGAAGATAAGCTTAGATTGTATAGAAAGTGTATGATCTCTCTTACAAATCCAAAGTCCAAAGAACCAAGGTTTTAGACTTAGAAAAGATTTAGACTTAGAAAAGAGATAAAAAAACAAAAATAGGGTTTTTGGCTTAAATAGTGAAAGGGGGCGAACCGGGTCGACCCGGGACAAACCGGGTACCGACCTGGGACAAACTGGGTACCGACCAGGTTGAAATGGGTCAAATCTGGTCTTGAATGGCTTCATACCGATGTCACACGTCGGTATTGGACATGGGTTTGTGCGGCAGGCGGATATGTCTCTGGTAAATCAGCCATATCTCTCGCACCACACATCTGATTGACCTGAATCCAACTCCTGTGGACAGCTAACTCACTAGGATAAAACTTTTATGAATATTTCAGAAGCTAATTCGGATTGGAGACCCCTCTTTTGGCCAGATCTTTAGGATACCTTGGGTGAGATCGGCTGGTTTGGGTGAGAAATTGTCCTGAGGAGGTGCACTGATGTCACATCTCGGTATTGCACGTCGGTATTAAGGAATTTCGCTCCTATTTATATACCAAGGAGAAACACCAATGTGTGATCTTGGTGTATCCCCCTGAAGCTTTGATACCGACGTCACATGTCGATATTGGGCGAAACTGTCTCGGCAGACGGATATACCTCCAGTGAATCGGTCATATCTCCTAAACCACACGTCCAAATGGCTTGATTCAAACTCCGGTAGAAATATAACTCATCCCTCTACAACTTTTATGAATACCTCTGAGGCTAAATCATATCGGAGATCCTTCGTTCTGCAGGTTCTTTTGGACGGTTCGGATGACCCTTGCATTCTACTTTGGTCCATTTCTCCAAATATATCCAAATTGTCTCCAAACACCTAGAAAACACTCCAAATGATGCAAAAACTCACTAGGACCTAATGCAAATGTCCTAAACTCTAAATGGGACCTAAATACAAGACAAAACCATGATTATGCATGCAAATGACACAAAACTCTAAGTAAAATGCATGTTAGAACATGTAAAATATGAGTATATCAGACACTGCAGGGGGTGAATTTGTAGTTAATGTCCAAAGCCTCAAGCCATATCTCGCTGACACTGACATCGCTGGAAGAGACACCATTCCTCTCAGTGATCCACCTCAAGCCTAAACGGCACCCAAGTCAAGCTAACGACTTAAAACAAAAGATTGGTGGGAGGCAACCCACCGGTAAGTGTACATACTTCCCTTTTCGTTTTTCCTTTTGCATTTGATTTTTGGTTTTGGTTCACTTTGTTTCAGGTTTTGAAAAAAAAAGAAAGAAAAAAAAGAGGACTCGGACCGACCAGCTCGATCGATCCCACCCTTGGGATGGATCGATCCACACATGTTGCACAAAGAGCAGACCTTTTCTGGATCGATCAGTTTTTACCGGATCGAGTGGGCGTCTTGGGATCGATCGATCCACCTATACGGATCGATCGATCTGCACTTCTCCGGACTTTTCTGGATCGACCAAAACTACACAGACCGACCTCCTGCTCCATGCCGGCCGATCTTCTACGCGACGTAAGCCAAATCGATCGATCCCCTACACTAGATCGATCGATCCGACCCCTAGTAAGTCAACTTTGACTTTTTCTCGGTTTTTCTTTATTTTCTTTCTTTGAGTCTGTGTACGCTTTCTCTTTAGTTTATTTTCACACCGGGACAGTGTGAAGTAAGTATGGGGGAGGGTTTCATCGTTTACTGATGTTATTTTCTTTCTTTTGTTTTCTCTGTTATTTTCTTTCTTTTGTTTTCTCTTGAGTCACTTTATTGATTTTTCTTTTGTTTCATTGAAATAAAACTATTATGTTAGAAATTTTGAGTATTTCTTGGAACTTACCGTGTTACACTAACGAATAGTGACCATTATAACAAATATTACACACAAATTGTACCAGTGAAAAAGCTGTGAGTGGACCGACATACCATAAAACGCCCATGTCTCGGAAGGAACCAAAATATTTATCGTTGGCTTCAACCAAATGAACCTAACATTTTCTCATCTTGGGGCTTGAGATACATTGACCAAGACACCTTTTTCAAGCCTGCCATAACAAGTCTGTGTGAGTACGGTTTCTCTCTCTCTCTCTCTCTTCCCTTCAGTTATGTACTTCAATGCAGAAATGATATGGATGACGCGGAAGTGAACCGGGGATTCGGTGACAAAACCATCAATACTCGTGTCTCATGAAATTATGCCAAAAGAAGTGAACATGGGATTCGGTGGCAAACACCATCAATACTCGCGTCTCATGGAAACTTATCCAAGAAGGTGAACAGGAGATTCGGTGGCAAACACCATCAATACTCGCGTCTCATGAACCTTAACCCTGTAAAAACAAGAAGAAATAAATCTAAGGGAAAGAGAGAATGGGAAAGGAAAGAAACCAAAATTAAGACTGTTTGGGTGGGCAGGAAACTTGATAAGGAAAAGTCTACATATTCTTTGATCGATACCCCCTCGATGAGACCGAACACCTTTAAATTTAAAGAAGTTAGCAATGGAAAATTCGGGTAACTTTATGGGACTGTGGGTCGGATTTGGGAAGATGAGAAGTAAACAGCGAAGTACATGGTGGTACTCTCTAACGGTGACTCTGTTCCAATTGGTCTACAAACAATGAATGTTAGTACAACGTTCTAAAGAAATGGTATGTTTCCACGTTTTCAAACCTCTTCCTTGTTCTTGGTTTTCTGTTTTCTTGAGGACAAGCATAAGACTAAGTCTGAGGGAGTTGATAAACTGTGTTTTTATCAGTTTCTAACATTTGTTTTTGCATCTTTTATCGAGTCAGAGTGTATTTTTAGAGTCTTTTATTCCTTTATCAAGTTTTTTCAGGTTTTATGTCACTTTGGAAGACAATGAGCCATTTTGGAAGCAAATGAGCATATAGAGATGTAGAATCAGGCAAAGACGTCAGAAGTTTGACATTGGTTGAAGGACTTTCCACCGATGGATCGGGCTCAAATTTGGAGACAATATATATATCAATGGATTATCTTTGATTTGGAAGTGGTTTGAGGACATTACAACGGTGAGATCAAAAGTTATACCAGTTTTCGTGAAGACAGTTAAGTCTGGCGAGAAGAATAAGTAGGTGCACGAAGGAAGGCCGGATCGATCCATCCATCCATGGATCGATCGATCCGATTATTCTGCGAACATTTTCAGACCAACCAGACTCATCTGGATCGACCGATCCAAGCCAGATCGATTGATCCACTCCCTTGATCGATCGATCCATTTCCAGCTCGCCCAAAAAGAAGTCTTGACAGCTCCTATCTCAAAGAAAACTCACCTACCACCAACCCAAGGCCTATATATACCTATTTCAAGCTTTCTCCAAGGAGAACATCATCATTCACACACATATTTCATTTCTTTTTATTTTGTAAACTAAAAGAGAAAAGGAATCTTTACTTTTAGATCATGAGTTTTTAGATCTAAACCACTTTTGGATCTAAACCATCTTTCATCTCTTGGAGATCTGCACTACTTTGGCAAGAACTAGAGAAGATTTCTAAACTTTCGTGTGTATCATTCTCGTTTTCTATATTATCTATCATGAGTTTTTCTTCATCTGTTTGTTTGATCTCTACTTCTATGACTGAGTAGTCTCATATTTAGGTTCAGGATTTTCAAGGGGATTTATGAATCATAGAATCAGATATAGATAGAGATCCATCTTCTATTGTCTTCGCTTACCGTTATGTTTATTGTTTAGGCTAAATCGATCACTTAGTCTATGATCTAGATTTTAATCTATTCATCAAAAGTGTTATAGATTGCTTGAAAGAACATAAGCGAGCGATTTGTCCTTAGCCAACGAAAGTTGATGCTAAGGTGATTCGTGAACCTATCAAACCAGCTCATTAATGCTTGTCTAGAATTCTATGTTCAAACGACAGTTTAGAACCTTAGGTTGTTAGAATTAGTGGTCAATACCACGCCAGTGGATTGATTAGACTTCTATGTTTGAGTTCGAGACTTATGCTAAATCATTCTCTGAATAATTATCTGCGTGATCTATAAATCCCTGCGAAATATCCTTGGCCTAACACTTTGTTTTATTTGATTTTTACACCATTCTTAATTTTTCCTTAATGAATTTTGCCATTCAAAAACCATACTTTCGTCTTAGCTCTGTTTCACTCTAAAGAATTGTAGTGTAACCTTGATATATGTAGATTCGATCCCTAAAATACTATTTTGATTGTTGTGCTTTTGCAGTAGAATATTAGGGTTAAATCTGAGTGTATCACCTACATGAGTTCCTTCTTATCCTTCATCATACATCAGATCCGAGAAGTACCATGCCTTAAGAAGATTCAGCATGACTGAGCGTGCCCTGAGATGGTTTACTTTGTGAAGCATGCAATAAAACCAAACAAAAGAAACATTAGTCAAGCTGAATCTTTTCAAGCCATGTGTAGAATTCTTAAGCAATAAAAATTCATCCACAACAAAACCACAAACACATAATACTAAAAACCACAAACCAATGTAGATTTCTTCTTAAATAATGCTATAGAGATTATATTTATCTCTTAAAACGCCAATTACAACGCAATATATTACTTACTTGTCCAAAAAGTTCTTCGTTATAAATTTCGTTGCAAACTCACTGCTTTCTTGTAGTGATGAATCTCGAGTATATCACCCCCTTAACCCATAAAAGTACATACATTGGAGACTCTAGTTGACTTCTCCGACTTAGTGACCAACTCAACTTCGCAAAAATCTACATCGTCTTCTCATAAAACCAAGTGTTCCAAAAATTCCACTTTCGAAATCCAGAAGTCGCACTACCTTTACTTTACATTCAACTGCACTAACTTAACTTAACATTCAAATGTTGTTCTTGTAGCCTCTTTTATATTCACCTCGGATATCTAGTGAACGTGGAGCTCAAAAATGATTTCCCTCCGATAAAGTCCAGATTCTGTAGGACACCATCACAGCAACATTATCTGTTAAGATTTTTTAAAGGAAAAAGTAGTAAGAGAACTCCACCACTTGATTATTTTTCTATAAACAAAATTCATACTTACAGTTTTACTTAAGCGGAATCTAAAACGCCTGAACTCATACCCCATAAATCATATTGCAAGATCGACATAATTTATACATCATAAAATTCACAACCTTGTAAAACAATTCAAAATTTTGAAATTTGGGCCAAAAACATTTTTTGTATATAAGTCTAAAGAAATTCAACGATTCAGCTTGGTACAATTCAGGTTCTGTTCGGTTTGGGATCGCAGAATATGGTAAATAAATTTTTATTCTATTTGGGTTATTTAATAATTCGGATCAGTTTCGAGTTCAAATATTTTGGTTCGGTTCGAGAATTTTGCCCAGCCCTAACACTACAAGAAAACAGCTGCTTTACAACAAGCGAAATCGATGTAAAATCGATGTAAAACAGCAGTTGGGACACATTAGCGAGGATTTACAAATCATCGTAAACTCAGTGATGTAAATCATCAATCGTCGTAGAATTGTCATAAACTGCGGGACAAAATAAAATCGTCGTAAAATCGATGGTAAATATTCGTCGTAAGATCGATGTAATATTACTATCTATTTTACGACGACATATGTTCCGATGGTTTTTCGTTGGTACTACGATGCAAATGTACATCGAAATTACAACCAAATGCTGATTATATTTAATCAAATATTGATTTTAAAAAAATATATATGTTGTTAAATCATCGTAATGTGACGATGGTAAATCGTCGTAAAAGTAAGACGATGTAAAGCTGTCGTAAATAATTTGATGTAATCTCGTTGTTAATTAACATTGATTTTACATCGAATCAGGATAATTTATATTTTATATATATTCCGAATTTAATTTAAAAATATAAATTAAAGAAATTGTTATTTAAAATATTAAATTAATTTAAAAATTATAATTCAAAACAAAAAATATTTTAAATATAAATAAAATTGTAAATAATACAAATTAAAAAAGAAAATCTAATTATTATCCGCGAGTTTAATATCGAAGTCGAAGAGATCCGCATCCGAAACTTTGGCGGTTCTCCGCTCCAAGTCCTTCCACCCATCATCCCGCGTTCCCGATGTCGTCCATTGATTTATCCTCTTATTCGTCCCCTGATTCGTCCCCTGGTTATGCCTTATCGCGCTCGCCAATAAAGGGTCACTCGCTGCGAGAATTTCGAAGAGGGAGTCGTACCCTTGGATCTTCTCATCATACTTCACCTGCATAGTGTTGATCTGGGAGTGAGTTTCATTCAACTCGTTCTGCAACGTAACCGGATCCTCGAAAGCACGGCGTCCGGAAGACGAGGTGACTGGATTATCTCAGATCGATCCCATTCCTAAAATCCTACCCTTTTTTCGTGGCAACCTAAAAAAAAAACCTTTTAAAATTTAGTAACTAAAGAATAATAACTTATATGAATTATTGAAAAAAATATTCATCACCTCTTCATATATCGAGTCCATATCGGCTACGGTCAAAGGTGTGGATTGGATTGTACCGTCTGGTAGCTGTTGAGTGAGCTGAGTTTGACATTCGAAAATCTTCTCTATTGCATCATTGTAGACCTTCTCTGACCGAGCATCCACAAAATTCTCATATTTCTTCTTGTGAGTTTCTTCAAAAACTCTGGTCATTGGAGGAAGTTCTTTGTTTGCCTAAAAAAATGGTTAATATATGCTTTTAAATTGAATAACATAAAAAATTAGAAATTAAAAATATTATTAAATAATATACCATCTTAAGGCGCCTTTCCGCAAAAGATGTTTGGCCGGAAGTATGGGGCAAAACCAACGGAAGACCGTTTGGACCGACAGTGTTCCGAGAAGTCGAACACTTGGCTGCTACAGTCTGCGCATGCGGTTCGATCCAATAGGCCTTCAACCCGTTCCAGCAAGCCATAGACATGAAAGTGGGCTTCGCATGGTCGCCTTTCTCCTCCCAATTTCTCTTCCAATCAGAGACAGTGTTGTTGAGCCGTCTCATCCCCTTCTTCTTAAAATTCTAGGGTCTCATTAATCGCAAGTTCCCAGTGCCACTTTTGCTATATGAAAACAAATTAAAGTTATAAACAATCCAAAATAGTTCCAGCCCATGTTTGAACATCTTACCGCTTTCTATGGTTGATTGCAGTTTCCGGCTTGATACATGAATATTTCCAGCCCGTCTTTGAATTATTTCGTCAATGCACCTTCCTAATCATTATGCATATACATCCATTTTCGTAGATCGAATATCGACATTTTTTATATAGATTGTAAACTGTTTTTTTAGAGAGAGTGTTTGTTTTTTTTTTTGTAGATTTTCGTTTGAAGTTAGGATGTATTTCTATAAATTTTTGCTAACTTACCATCGATTTTACAAAGTAATTTTACATCGATTTACTAACGAAATTAACTTTACAACGATTTTACAACGAAATTACAAAGATTTTACGACGAATCATTTCGATATTAAAAGTTAGGTGTACCAATAAGAAAACGTGGGTTAACTAATAATAACTCATTTCGACGTGATTTCGTCGTGAATTAGTATCTAAACTCAATCGATGTAAATTTGACGCTAAATTACATCGATTTTACAACGAAACAATAAATATGAGATTCGTTGTAAATTCGATGTATATCTTACATCGAATTTACGACGATTTTTACAGTCGTCGTAAAATCGATGCAATTCCATCCCTCATTTTCGAGGATTTTACATCGAAAATGAATTGCGATGTAAAGTCAATGTAATATCGATGAAATATTACATTGAATTATTTTCGGCGTAAAATTCCGTTGGAAGAAGACTGTTTTCTTGTAGTGTAAGATATAAGAATCGGATGAGCAACTACCTAGCAAAGAGATCATGGTATATAGCATATAGCCTATAGGAAAGAGAATTATAAGAAAATGGATATAAAAGAGTTGAGAGAAATGTTGAAAAAGAAAGAAAAAAGGTAGAGGGAGATGAGATCTAACTAAATGTCAGAGATAGCTAGCTACATAACTCAAAAAACGTTCATTTGCCAGATAAAAGAAACGAACGTCCAACTGAATTATTTAAAGCATAAAACCAAGATAACAGAAACAATCCTTTTAAGCAAATAATTCCCAAAATCCTACACCGATGAGCCTTATCAGCATGTATTTCATGAAATGCATTAGTAACCATGTCTTGCATCCTACCATGATCTTGACCCTGATCAAACTGATGCTGACCATGATAACTATCCTGATAAGAATTATTTGATCCATCAAAATCTAAATGACCTTGATAATTACTACTACTAGCATCATTCCCACCATATCCTTTTCCATGTTGATATCAAACAAAATATTGCAGCATAAACCCTCTATTTAATAAATACTTCCACACCGTATCAATAAGAATATGTCTTGTATTCTTGCATTTTCGACAAGGACAATACATCTTACCGCTTTCTATGGTTGATTGCATGTTTCCGGCTTGATACATGAATATTTCCAGCCCGTCTTTGAATTATTCCGTCAACGCACCTTCCGAATCACTATGCATATACATCCATTTTCGTAGATCGTATATCGACATTTTTATATAGATTATAAACAGTTTTTTTTAGAGAGAGTGTTTGTTTTTTTTTTGTAGATTTTCGTTTGAAGTTAGAATGTATTTATAGAAATTTTTGCTAATTTACCATCGATTTTACAACGTAATTTTACATTGATTTACCAACGAAATTAACTTTACAGCGATTTTACAACGAAGTTACAAGGATTTTACGACGAATCATTTCGATATTAAAAGTTAGGTGTACCAATAAGAAAACGTGGATTAACTAATAATAACTCATTTCGACGTGATTTCGTCGTGTATTAGTATCGAAACTCAATCGATGTAAATTCGACGTTAAATTACATCGAGTATACAACGAAACAATAACTATGAGATTCGTTGTAAATTCAATGTATATCTTACATCGAATTTACGACGATTTTTACAGTCGTCGTAAAATCGATACAATTTCGTCCCTCATTTACAACGATTTTATATCGAAAATGAATTGCGATGTAAAATCAATGTAATATCGATGGAATATTACATCGAATTATTTTCGACGTAAAATCCCGTTGGAAGAATACTGTTTTTTTGTAGTGTAAGATATAAGAATGGGATGAGCAACTAACTAGCAAGGTGATCATGGTATATAGCATATGGCCTATAGGAAAGAGAAATATAAGAAAATGGATATAAAAGAGTTGAGAGAATTGTTGAAAAAGAAAGAAAAAAGGTAGAGGGAGATGAGATCTAACTAAATGTCAGAGATAGCTAGCTACATAACTAAAAAAACGTTCATTTGCCAGATAAAAGAAACGAACGTCCAACTGAACCATTTAAAGCATAAAACCAAGATAACATAAACAATCCTTTTAAGCAAATAATTCCCAAAATCCTACACCGATGAGCCTTAGTCCTGCACAATATTAAAAAGACAAGATGACAGTCAGTTATGACCACAATTCACACTACAAACAAAATCACATCCATCACAATTCACAAGTAAACAATCAGACAATCACATAATAAATCGCTCATTTAACTCAACAGTCCTCATTCAGTAGTTCACGTTCATCATTGATCTTTCATCACTTCACATTTATCATTCATCACTCATCAGTTCTGCTCCTAGGCTTTTCTAACTTATGAATTTGTTCCCAAGCCTTAATCTCAAACAATTAACTTTCAACATTCATATCATATTCAATTCACTTACATCATAAGCCATTTAGTTTACTAAATTCTCTATATCATTTATGATACATACTACTGCCACATTTACGAGTGATCTCTTCTTAGCAGACTTGTATCGAGCCTAATCTTTTTCTCAACATAGTTCATCAGTTTACAATTAAAACAACAGTGTAGGCAAGAAAAAAAATGTAACAACAGTACTCAATCATCTAAATCTACTCCTATTTTGCTTTCAGGTCTAGGATCATGCGATTACTATTGAAGCACACACAAAGGCCCAACACAAACCCAATACAAGTTCACAAACCCATGTAATTAGGGTTTCCTAGCAAGTTTGGATTCATATATATATATATTGGTATGAGCATCAATGTAAACAACTTTGGGAGTTGCCACTTGTGCAACTCCCTTCTCACCATTTCATATGACATCAATCCAAAATCTTTTGAGCTTCGTGATCTTTTAGTTTTTCGTTTCTTTATTTCTCGCACTTGAATAAGCTATCTTAGTATCCATCTTTTATCTTTGTTTAATCTATCTCAATAAAGCTCTTATGAGCTTGAATCTGTCCTTGTGTACAACAAAACAAGCTTCCTGATCAACAAGAACATGCGGGCAAATCACGTTTCTAAGCAGAGATCAAGCGGTTTTAATTATATTCAGAACATCATCACAAACTCTTCTGATTCTACAGATCAGATCATTCCCTTATTCAACCTAATTGTAAATCACATATCAAAGCCTCACCTTAATATGATGCGTTTCCAATAGGTTGGTGTTACATGCTGAGAGCCAAGGCAACAAAGAAAGCTGGCGTCAAGACAGCTATAGCTGTGCCCCATATGGCGATCTGGCGATTTGTAGCTTGTATATCAGCTCTAAACTCACGAATATTCTGAAACGCCAAAACATATGATGCCTTTGGATCTTTTCCAAGTTTCATGTTGAAGAGTGTAAAAATGAAGTTACTGAGTAAATTAGGAAAAAGCTATACCTTGGACAACCTGTTATTGAAGTCTGTAATATCCTGAAACACCAAAACGTATTATGCCTTTCGATCTTACCTAAAGTTTCAAGGTGAATACTGAAATGAACTTTCAGAGTAAAGGAAAAAAATCTATACCTTGCCAAGTCGTATGTCTACGTCCACACTAGATTCATACCTGTTTCAAGTGAGAGGTCTTAGTTATCGATTGGTCAAAGCATATATATTACAAGATCATGAGAATGTGTGACCAAATAAAATTAAAAAGCATACATCAGGATGCCGCTTCGCAAGCTCTCCACCTCTTCTCGCTCGGCAACCATCTTCGCCAGCTCGGATCGATGTTTTATTTTCTTCTTAGGTAAGTCAGAAAATGGATGACGATAAATAAAGCCGGCCCTGGCTAGCTTGGTTCGAATCTTCTCCACCTCGGCTCGAAGTTCGTCTGTCGTGCGACGGAAGTCAGTATGGCTATCATCCTTCACAAAAAGAAAAAAAACGAAGAAGAGCGGACAATGGTTTACGCACAAGATGATATAGCAATCAAACTAAATCTGTATTCTTTAATGAGAAAAAAAAAAGCATTCCTTAAAATTAGAAAAAGGACAATAACAAAAAGTATGAACTACCGAGCAGTAGTGGATCACATTTAAAACACGCAGCACAACTCGGAAGGTTTTGTAAGAATATCAAAAAAACATTGTTACCTCAGAATTCATAAGTTCTGGTGAAGAGTCTTGAAGAGTTTCCATCTGCAGCCAGGAGAAAAGTAAGGGAATGTGAGATTAACGCAGCATGCACAAGAATTTTTCTAAAAAAAAATTAATAATATATCAAATCACACAGATTATATCTTACCTGATCAGAATTCTTTGAGGGATTTGAATCTTTAGTGAACTCAGAAATTTGGCGGTACGGGAATGGACGACGATCAATAAGGCCGTAAGAGGAGCCGAAACCTTGAGGTTTAGAGACGGAAATCGCAGATCGAACCCCTAACAGAGCCAGACGCTTCGACAACGTCATCGTTCACACGTAAATTGTCTTCACGGGAATCGAAAATCAATAGCGACAAAAATAAATCGGAGAATCTGGAAAAAAAGGGAAAATAATTAAATCGTAAGGAGATAGACGAACACATACAGAGAGAGAGGGATTGACGCACAACTGATGAGTTCACGAAAAGGAGAAATCGCAGAAACAAATCGGAAAATCTGGAAAAAAAGGGAAAATAATTAAATCGTAAGGAGATAGACGAACACATACAGAGAGAGAGGGATTGACGCACAACTGATGAGTTCACGAAAAGGAGAAATCGCAGAAACGAATCGGAAAAGATGCGCCGCCAGCGTGTGAAGCTTGGAGTAGGAGGTTTCTGCCTACGGTTTCTATTCTATTATTAGGGTTTGATTTCTCTCACTGGTTTTGGGATCTTTATATAGTAAAGCACAAGTCACATGGCCAATCAAATTCTGCCACATGGTTTGTGTTTACATTTAAAATTTTTAAAAATAATTAAAACAAGATAATGCTAAAAAAAAAAAAACTTAGCAACGGTTTCTCCAAACAGCCCACGACCCACTATCCTTCTTCATCGTCTACGATCTTTTCTTTCCCATCTTTATATACTATCCATCTTGATATATGTAGATTCGATCCCTAAAATACTATTTTGATTGTTGTGCTTTTGCAGTAGAATATTAGGGTTAAATCTGAGTGTATCACCTACATGAGTTCCTTCTTATCCTTCATCATACATCAGATCCGAGAAGTACCATGCCTTAAGAAGATTCAGCATGACTGAGCGTGCCCTGAGATGGTTTACTTTGTGAAGCATGCAATAAAACCAAACAAAAGAAACATTAGTCAAGCTGAATCTTTTCAAGCCATGTGTAGAATTCTTAAGCAATAAAAATTCATCCACAACAAAACCACAAACACATAATACTAAAAACCACAAACCAATGTAGATTTCTTCTTAAATAATGCTATAGAGATTATATTTATCTCTTAAAACGCCAATTACAACGCAATATATTACTTACTTGTCCAAAAAGTTCTTCGTTATAAATTTCGTTGCAAACTCACTGCTTTCTTGTAGTGATGAATCTCGAGTATATCACCCCCTTAACCCATAAAAGTACATACATTGGAGACTCTAGTTGACTTCTCCGACTTAGTGACCAACTCAACTTCGCAAAAATCTACATCGTCTTCTCATAACACCAAGTGTTCCAAAAATTCCACTTTCGAAATCCAGAAGTCGCACTACCTTTACTTTACATTCAACTGCACTAACTTAACTTAACATTCAAATGTTGTTCTTGTAGCCTCTTTTATATTCACCTCGGATATCTAGTGAACGTGGAGCTCAAAAATGATTTCCCTCCGATAAAGTCCAGATTCTGTAGGACACCATCACAGCAACATTATCTGTTAAGATTTTTAAAGGAAAAAGTAGTAAGAGAACTCCACCACTTGATTATTTTTCTATAAACAAAATTCATACTTACAGTTTTACTTAAGCGGAATCTAAAACTCCTGAACTCATACCCCATAAATCATATTGCAAGATCGACATAATTTATACATCATAAAATTCACAACCTTGTAAAACAATTCAAAATTTTGAAATTTGGGCCAAAAACATTTTTTGTATATAAGTCTAAAGAAATTCAACGATTCAGCTTGGTACAATTCAGGTTCTGTTCGGTTTGGGATCGCAGAATATGGTAAATAAATTTTTATTCTATTTGGGTTATTTAATAATTCGGATCAGTTTCGAGTTCAAATATTTTGGTTCGGTTCGAGAATTTTGCCCAGCCCTAACACTACAAGAAAACAGCTGCTTTACAACAAGCGAAATCGATGTAAAATCGATGTAAAACAGCAGTTGGGACACATTAGCGAGGATTTACAAATCATCGTAAACTCAGTGATGTAAATCATCAATCGTCGTAGAATTGTCATAAACTGCGGGACAAAATAAAATCGTCGTAAAATCGATGGTAAATATTCGTCGTAAGATCGATGTAATATTACTATCTATTTTACGACGACATATGTTCCGATGGTTTTTCGTTGGTACTACGATGCAAATGTACATCGAAATTACAACCAAATGCCGATTATATTTAATCAAATATTGATTTAAAAAAAATATATATGTTGTTAAATCATCGTAATGTGACGATGGTAAATCGTCGTAAAAGTAAGACGATGTAAAGCTGTCGTAAATAATTTGATGTAATCTCGTTGTTAATTAACATTGACTTTACATCGAATCAGGATAATTTATATTTTATATATATTCCGAATTTAATTTAAAAATATAAATTAAAGATATTGTTATTTAAAATATTAAATTAATTTAAAAATTATAATTCAAAACAAAAAATATTTTAAATATAAATAAAATTGTAAATAATACAAATTAAAAAAGAAAATCTAATTATTATCCGCGAGTTTAATATCGAAGTCGAAGAGATCCGCATCCGAAACTTTGGCGGTTCTCCGCTCCAAGTCCTTCCACCCATCATCCCGCGTTCCCGATGTCGTCCATTGATTTATCCTCTTATTCGTCCCCTGATTCGTCCCCTGGTTATGCCTTATCGCGCTCGCCAATAAAGGGTCACTCGCTGCGAGAATTTCGAAGAGGGAGTCGTACCCTTGGATCTTCTCATCATACTTCACCTGCATAGTGTTGATCTGGGAGTGAGTTTCATTCAACTCGTTCTGCAACGTAACCGGATCCTCGAAAGCACGGCGTCCGGAAGACGAGGTGACTGGATTATCTCAGATCGATCCCATTCCTAAAATCCTACCCTTTTTTCGTGGCAACCTAAAAAAAAACCTTTTAAAATTTAGTAACTAAAGAATAGTAACTTATATGAATTATTGAAAAAAATATTCATCACCTCTTCATATATCGAGTCCATATCGGCTACGGTCAAAGGTGTGGATTGAATTGTACCGTCTGGTAGCTGTTGAGTGAGCTGAGTTTGACATTCGAAAATCTTCTCTATTGCATCATTGTAGACCTTCTCTGACCGAGCATCCACAAAATTCTCATATTTCTTCTTGTGAGTTTCTTCAAAAACTCTGGTCATTGGAGGAAGTTCTTTGTTTGCCTAAAAAAATGGTTAATATATGCTTTTAAATTGAATAACATAAAAAATTAGAAATTAAAAATATTATTAAATAATATACCATCTTAAGGCGCCTTTCCGCAAAAGACGTTTGGCCGGAAGTATGGGGCAAAACCAACGGAAGACCGTTTGGACCGACAGTGTTCCGAGAAGTCGAACACTTGGCTGCTACAGTCTGCGCATGCGGTTCGATCCAATAGGCCTTCAACCCGTTCCAGCAAGCCATAGACATGAAAGTGGGCTTCGCATGGTCGCCTTTCTCCTCCCAATTTCTCTTCCAATCAGAGACAGTGTTGTTGAGCCGTCTCATCCCCTTCTTCTTAAAATTCTAGGGTCTAATTAATCGCAAGTTCCCAGTGCCACTTTTGCTATATGAAAACAAATTAAAGTTATAAACAATCCAAAATAGTTCCAGCCCATGTTTGAACATCTTACCGCTTTCTATGGTTGATTGCAGTTTCCGGCTTGATACATGAATATTTCCAGCCCGTCTTTGAATTATTTCGTCAACGCACCTTCCTAATCATTATGCATATACATCCATTTTCGTAGATCGAATATCGACATTTTTTATATAGATTGTAAACTGTTTTTTTAGAGAGAGTGTTTGTTTTTTTTTTTGTAGATTTTCGTTTGAAGTTAGGATGTATTTCTAGAAATTTTTGCTAACTTACCATCGATTTTACAAAGTAATTTTACATCGATTTACTAACGAAATTAACTTTACAACGATTTTACAACGAAATTACAAAGATTTTACGACGAATCATTTCGATATTAAAAGTTAGGTGTACCAATAAGAAAACGTGGGTTAACTAATAATAACTCATTTCGACGTGATTTCGTCGTGAATTAGTATCTAAACTCAATCGATGTAAATTTGACGCTAAATTACATCGATTTTACAACGAAACAATAAATATGAGATTCGTTGTAAATTCGATGTATATCTTACATCGAATTTACGACGATTTTTACAGTCGTCGTAAAATCGATGCAATTCCATCCCTCATTTTCGAGGATTTTACATCGAAAATGAATTGCGATGTAAAGTCAATGTAATATCGATGAAATATTACATTGAATTATTTTTGGCGTAAAACTCCGTTGGAAGAAGACTGTTTTCTTGTAGTGTAAGATATAAGAATCGGATGAGCAACTACCTAGCAAGGAGATCATGGTATATAGCATATAGCCTATAGGAAAGAGAATTATAAGAAAATGGATATAAAAGAGTTGAGAGAAATGTTGAAAAAGAAAGAAAAAAGGTAGAGGGAGATGAGATCTAACTAAATGTCAGAGATAGCTAGCTACATAACTCAAAAAACGTTCATTTGCCAGATAAAAGAAACGAACGTCCAACTGAATCATTTAAAGCATAAAACCAAGATAACAGAAACAATCCTTTTAAGCAAATAATTCCCAAAATCCTACACCGATGAGCCTTATCAGCATGTATTTCATGAAATGCATTAGTAACCATGTCTTGCATCCTACCATGATCTTGACCCTGATCAAACTGATGCTGACCATGATAACTATCCTGATAAGAATTATTTGATCCATCAAAATCTAAATGACCTTGATAATTACTACTACTAGCATCATTCCCACCATATCCTTTTCCATGTTGATATCAAACAAAATATTGCAGCATAAACCCTCTATTTAATAAATGCTTCCACACCGTATCAATAAGAATATGTCTTGTATTCTTGCATTTTCGACAAGGACAATACATCTTACCGCTTTTTATGGTTGATTGCATGTTTCCGGCTTGATACATGAATATTTCCAGCCCGTCTTTGAATTATTCCGTCAACGCACCTTCCGAATCACTATGCATATACATCCATTTTCGTAGATCGTATATCGACATTTTTTATATAGATTATAAACAGTTTTTTTTAGAGAGAGTGTTTGTTTTTTTTTTTGTAGATTTTCGTTTGAAGTTAGAATGTATTTATAGAAATTTTTGCTAATTTACCATCGATTTTACAACGTAATTTTACATTGATTTACCAACGAAATTAACTTTACAGCGATTTTACAACGAAGTTACAAGGATTTTACGACGAATCATTTCGATATTAAAAGTTAGGTGTACCAATAAGAAAACGTGGATTAACTAATAATAACTCATTTCGACGTGATTTCGTCGTGTATTAGTATCGAAACTCAATCGATGTAAATTCGACGTTAAATTACATCGAGTATACAACGAAACAATAACTACGAGATTCGTTGTAAATTCAATGTATATCTTACATCGAATTTACGATGATTTTTACAGTCGTCGTAAAATCGATACAATTTCGTCCCTCATTTACGACGATTTTATATCGAAAATGAATTGCGATGTAAAATCAATGTAATATCGATGGAATATTACATCGAATTATTTTCGACGTAAAATTCCGTTGGAAGAATACTGTTTTTTTGTAGTGTAAGATATAAGAATGGGATGAGCAACTAACTAGCAAGGTGATCATGGTATATAGCATATGGCCTATAGGAAAGAGAAATATAAGAAAATGGATATAAACGAGTTGAGAGAATTGTTGAAAAAGAAAGAAAAAAGGTAGAGGGAGATGAGATCTAACTAAATGTCAGAGATAGCTAGCTACATAACTAAAAAAACGTTCATTTGCCAGATAAAAGAAACGAACGTCCAACTGAACCATTTAAAGCATAAAACCAAGATAACATAAACAATCCTTTTAAGCAAATAATTCCCAAAATCCTACACCGATGAGCCTTAGTCCTGCACAATATTAAAAAGACAAGATGACAGTCAGTTATGACCACAATTCACACTACAAACAAAATCACATCCATCACAATTCACAAGTAAACAATCAGACAATCACATAATAAATCGCTCATTTAACTCAACAGTCCTCATTCAGTAGTTCACGTTCATCATTGATCTTTCATCACTTCACATTTATCATTCATCACTCATCAGTTCTGCTCCTAGGCTTTTCTAACTTATGAATTTGTTCCCAAGCCTTAATCTCAAACAATTAACTTTCAACATTCATATCATATTCAATTCACTTACATCATAAGCCATTTAGTTTACTAAATTCTCTATATCATTTATGATACATACTACTGCCACATTTACGAGTGATCTCTTCTTAGCAGACTTGTATCGAGCCTAATCTTTTTCTCAACATAGTTCATCAGTTTACAATTAAAACAACAGTGTAGGCAAGAAAAAAAATGTAACAACAGTACTCAATCATCTAAATCTACTCCTATTTTGCTTTCAGGTCTAGGATCATGCGATTACTATTGAAGCACACACAAAGGCCCAACACAAACCCAATACAAGTTCACAAACCCATGTAATTAGGGTTTCCTAGCAAGTTTGGATTCATATATATATATTGGTATGAGCATCAATGTAAACAACTTTGGGAGTTGCCACTTGTGCAACTCCCTTCTCACCATTTCATATGACATCAATCCAAAATCTTTTGAGCTTCGTGATCTTTTAGTTTTTCGTTTCTTTATTTCTCGCACTTGAATAAGCTATCTTAGTATCCATCTTTTATCTTTGTTTAATCTATCTCAATAAAGCTCTTATGAGCTTGAATCTGTCCTTGTGTACAACAAAACAAGCTTCCTGATCAACAAGAACATGCGGGCAAATCACGTTTCTAAGCAGAGATCAAGCGGTTTTAATTATATTCAGAACATCATCACAAACTCTTCTGATTCTACAGATCAGATCATTCCCTTATTCAACCTAATTGTAAATCACATATCAAAGCCTCACCTTAATATGATGCGTTTCCAATAGGTTGGTGTTACATGCTGAGAGCCAAGGCAACAAAGAAAGCTGGCGTCAAGACAGCTATAGCTGTGCCCCATATGGCGATCTGGCGATTTGTAGCTTGTATATCAGCTCTAAACTCACGAATATTCTGAAACGCCAAAACATATGATGCCTTTGGATCTTTTCCAAGTTTCATGTTGAAGAGTGTAAAAATGAAGTTACTGAGTAAATTAGGAAAAAGCTATACCTTGGACAACCTGTTATTGAAGTCTGTAATATCCTGAAACACCAAAACGTATTATGCCTTTCGATCTTACCTAAAGTTTCAAGGTGAATACTGAAATGAACTTTCAGAGTAAAGGAAAAAAATCTATACCTTGCCAAGTCGTATGTCTACGTCCACACTAGATTCATACCTGTTTCAAGTGAGAGGTCTTAGTTATCGATTGGTCAAAGCATATATATTACAAGATCATGAGAATGTGTGACCAAATAAAATTAAAAAGCATACATCAGGATGCCGCTTCGCAAGCTCTCCACCTCTTCTCGCTCGGCAACCATCTTCGCCAGCTCGGATCGATGTTTTATTTTCTTCTTAGGTAAGTCAGAAAATGGATGACGATAAATAAAGCCGGCCCTGGCTAGCTTGGTTCGAATCTTCTCCACCTCGGCTCGAAGTTCGTCTGTCGTGCGACGGAAGTCAGTATGGCTATCATCCTTCACAAAAAGAAAAAAAACGAAGAAGAGCGGACAATGGTTTACGCACAAGATGATATAGCAATCAAACTAAATCTGTATTCTTTAATGAGAAAAAAAAAAGCATTCCTTAAAATTAGAAAAAGGACAATAACAAAAAGTATGAACTACCGAGCAGTAGTGGATCACATTTAAAACACGCAGCACAACTCGGAAGGTTTTGTAAGAATATCAAAAAAACATTGTTACCTCAGAATTCATAAGTTCTGGTGAAGAGTCTTGAAGAGTTTCCATCTGCAGCCAGGAGAAAAGTAAGGGAATGTGAGATTAACGCAGCATGCACAAGAATTTTTCTAAAAAAAAATTAATAATATATCAAATCACACAGATTATATCTTACCTGATCAGAATTCTTTGAGGGATTTGAATCTTTAGTGAACTCAGAAATTTGGCGGTACGGGAATGGACGACGATCAATAAGGCCGTAAGAGGAGCCGAAACCTTGAGGTTTAGAGACGGAAATCGCAGATCGAACCCCTAACAGAGCCAGACGCTTCGACAACGTCATCGTTCACACGTAAATTGTCTTCACGGGAATCGAAAATCAATAGCGACAAAAATAAATCGGAGAATCTGGAAAAAAAGGGAAAATAATTAAATCGTAAGGAGATAGACGAACACATACAGAGAGAGAGGGATTGACGCACAACTGATGAGTTCACGAAAAGGAGAAATCGCAGAAACAAATCGGAAAATCTGGAAAAAAAGGGAAAATAATTAAATCGTAAGGAGATAGACGAACACATACAGAGAGAGAGGGATTGACGCACAACTGATGAGTTCACGAAAAGGAGAAATCGCAGAAACGAATCGGAAAAGATGCGCCGCCAGCGTGTGAAGCTTGGAGTAGGAGGTTTCTGCCTACGGTTTCTATTCTATTATTAGGGTTTGATTTCTCTCACTGGTTTTGGGATCTTTATATAGTAAAGCACAAGTCACATGGCCAATCAAATTCTGCCACATGGTTTGTGTTTACATTTAAAATTTTTAAAAATAATTAAAACAAGATAATGCTAAAAAAAAAAAAACTTAGCAACGGTTTCTCCAAACAGCCCACGACCCACTATCCTTCTTCATCGTCTACGATCTTTTCTTTCCCATCTTTATATACTATCCATCTTGATATATGTAGATTCGATCCCTAAAATACTATTTTGATTGTTGTGCTTTTGCAGTAGAATATTAGGGTTAAATCTGAGTGTATCACCTACATGAGTTCCTTCTTATCCTTCATCATACATCAGATCCGAGAAGTACCATGCCTTAAAGAAGATTCAGCATGACTGAGCGTGCCCTGAGATGGTTTACTTTGTGAAGCATGCAATAAAACCAAACAAAAGAAACATTAGTCAAGCTGAATCTTTTCAAGCCATGTGTAGAATTCTTAAGCAATAAAAATTCATCCACAACAAAACCACAAACACATAATACTAAAAACCACAAACCAATGTAGATTTCTTCTTAAATAATGCTATAGAGATTATATTTATCTCTTAAAACGCCAATTACAACGCAATATATTACTTACTTGTCCAAAAAGTTCTTCGTTATAAATTTCGTTGCAAACTCACTGCTTTCTTGTAGTGATGAATCTCGAGTATATCACCCCCTTAACCCATAAAAGTACATACATTGGAGACTCTAGTTGACTTCTCCGACTTAGTGACCAACTCAACTTCGCAAAAATCTACATCGTCTTCTCATAACACCAAGTGTTCCAAAAATTCCACTTTCGAAATCCAGAAGTCGCACTACCTTTACTTTACATTCAACTGCACTAACTTAACTTAACATTCAAATGTTGTTCTTGTAGCCTCTTTTATATTCACCTCGGATATCTAGTGAACGTGGAGCTCAAAAATGATTTCCCTCCGATAAAGTCCAGATTCTGTAGGACACCATCACAGCAACATTATCTGTTAAGATTTTTAAAGGAAAAAGTAGTAAGAGAACTCCACCACTTGATTATTTTTCTATAAACAAAATTCATACTTACAGTTTTACTTAAGCGGAATCTAAAACTCCTGAACTCATACCCCATAAATCATATTGCAAGATCGACATAATTTATACATCATAAAATTCACAACCTTGTAAAACAATTCAAAATTTTGAAATTTGGGCCAAAAACATTTTTTGTATATAAGTCTAAAGAAATTCAACGATTCAGCTTGGTACAATTCAGGTTCTGTTCGGTTTGGGATCGCAGAATATGGTAAATAAATTTTTATTCTATTTGGGTTATTTAATAATTCGGATCAGTTTCGAGTTCAAATATTTTGGTTCGGTTCGAGAATTTTGCCCAGCCCTAACACTACAAGAAAACAGCTGCTTTACAACAAGCGAAATCGATGTAAAATCGATGTAAAACAGCAGTTGGGACACATTAGCGAGGATTTACAAATCATCGTAAACTCAGTGATGTAAATCATCAATCGTCGTAGAATTGTCATAAACTGCGGGACAAAATAAAATCGTCGTAAAATCGATGGTAAATATTCGTCGTAAGATCGATGTAATATTACTATCTATTTTACGACGACATATGTTCCGATGGTTTTTCGTTGGTACTACGATGCAAATGTACATCGAAATTACAACCAAATGCCGATTATATTTAATCAAATATTGATTTAAAAAAAATATATATGTTGTTAAATCATCGTAATGTGACGATGGTAAATCGTCGTAAAAGTAAGACGATGTAAAGCTGTCGTAAATAATTTGATGTAATCTCGTTGTTAATTAACATTGATTTTACATCGAATCAGGATAATTTATATTTTATATATATTCCGAATTTAATTTAAAAATATAAATTAAAGAAATTGTTATTTAAAATATTAAATTAATTTAAAAATTATAATTCAAAACAAAAAATATTTTAAATATAAATAAAATTGTAAATAATACAAATTAAAAAAGAAAATCTAATTATTATCCGCAAGTTTAATATCGAAGTCGAAGAGATCCGCATCCGAAACTTTGGCGGTTCTCCGCTCCAAGTCCTTCCACCCATCATCCCGCGTTCCCGATGTCGTCCATTGATTTATCCTCTTATTCGTCCCCTGATTCGTCCCCTGGTTATGCCTTATCGCGCTCGCCAATAAAGGGTCACTCGCTGCGAGAATTTCGAAGAGGGAGTCGTACCCTTGGATCTTCTCATCATACTTCACCTGCATAGTGTTGATCTGGGAGTGAGTTTCATTCAACTCGTTCTGCAACGTAACCGGATCCTCGAAAGCACGGCGTCCGGAAGACGAGGTGACTGGATTATCTCAGATCGATCCCATTCCTAAAATCCTACCCTTTTTTCGTGGCAACCTAAAAAAAAACCTTTTAAAATTTAGTAACTAAAGAATAGTAACTTATATGAATTATTGAAAAAAATATTCATCACCTCTTCATATATCGAGTCCATATCGGCTACGGTCAAAGGTGTGGATTGAATTGTACCGTCTGGTAGCTGTTGAGTGAGCTGAGTTTGACATTCGAAAATCTTCTCTATTGCATCATTGTAGACCTTCTCTGACCGAGCATCCACAAAATTCTCATATTTCTTCTTGTGAGTTTCTTCAAAAACTCTGGTCATTGGAGGAAGTTCTTTGTTTGCCTAAAAAAATGGTTAATATATGCTTTTAAATTGAATAACATAAAAAATTAGAAATTAAAAATATTATTAAATAATATACCATCTTAAGGCGCCTTTCCGCAAAAGACGTTTGGCCGGAAGTATGGGGCAAAACCAACGGAAGACCGTTTGGACCGACAGTGTTCCGAGAAGTCGAACACTTGGCTGCTACAGTCTGCGCATGCGGTTCGATCCAATAGGCCTTCAACCCGTTCCAGCAAGCCATAGACATGAAAGTGGGCTTCGCATGGTCGCCTTTCTCCTCCCAATTTCTCTTCCAATCAGAGACAGTGTTGTTGAGCCGTCTCATCCCCTTCTTCTTAAAATTCTAGGGTCTCATTAATCGCAAGTTCCCAGTGCCACTTTTGCTATATGAAAACAAATTAAAGTTATAAACAATCCAAAATAGTTCCAGCCCATGTTTGAACATCTTACCGCTTTCTATGGTTGATTGCAGTTTCCGGCTTGATACATGAATATTTCCAGCCCGTCTTTGAATTATTTCGTCAACGCACCTTCCTAATCATTATGCATATACATCCATTTTCGTAGATCGAATATCGACATTTTTTATATAGATTGTAAACTGTTTTTTTAGAGAGAGTGTTTGTTTTTTTTTTTGTAGATTTTCGTTTGAAGTTAGGATGTATTTCTAGAAATTTTTGCTAACTTACCATCGATTTTACAAAGTAATTTTACATCGATTTACTAACGAAATTAACTTTACAACGATTTTACAACGAAATTACAAAGATTTTACGACGAATCATTTCGATATTAAAAGTTAGGTGTACCAATAAGAAAACGTGGGTTAACTAATAATAACTCATTTCGACGTGATTTCGTCGTGAATTAGTATCTAAACTCAATCGATGTAAATTTGACGCTAAATTACATCGATTTTACAACGAAACAATAAATATGAGATTCGTTGTAAATTCGATGTATATCTTACATCGAATTTACGACGATTTTTACAGTCGTCGTAAAATCGATGCAATTCCATCCCTCATTTTCGAGGATTTTACATCGAAAATGAATTGCGATGTAAAGTCAATGTAATATCGATGAAATATTACATTGAATTATTTTCGGCGTAAAACTCCGTTGGAAGAAGACTGTTTTCTTGTAGTGTAAGATATAAGAATCGGATGAGCAACTACCTAGCAAGGAGATCATGGTATATAGCATATAGCCTATAGGAAAGAGAATTATAAGAAAATGGATATAAAAGAGTTGAGAGAAATGTTGAAAAAGAAAGAAAAAAGGTAGAGGGAGATGAGATCTAACTAAATGTCAGAGATAGCTAGCTACATAACTCAAAAAACGTTCATTTGCCAGATAAAAGAAACGAACGTCCAACTGAATCATTTAAAGCATAAAACCAAGATAACAGAAACAATCCTTTTAAGCAAATAATTCCCAAAATCCTACACCGATGAGCCTTATCAGCATGTATTTCATGAAATGCATTAGTAACCATGTCTTGCATCCTACCATGATCTTGACCCTGATCAAACTGATGCTGACCATGATAACTATCCTGATAAGAATTATTTGATCCATCAAAATCTAAATGACCTTGATAATTACTACTACTAGCATCATTCCCACCATATCCTTTTCCATGTTGATATCAAACAAAATATTGCAGCATAAACCCTCTATTTAATAAATGCTTCCACACCGTATCAATAAGAATATGTCTTGTATTCTTGCATTTTCGACAAGGACAATACATCTTACCGCTTTTTATGGTTGATTGCATGTTTCCGGCTTGATACATGAATATTTCCAGCCCGTCTTTGAATTATTCCGTCAACGCACCTTCCGAATCACTATGCATATACATCCATTTTCGTAGATCGTATATCGACATTTTTTATATAGATTATAAACAGTTTTTTTTAGAGAGAGTGTTTGTTTTTTTTTTTTGTAGATTTTCGTTTGAAGTTAGAATGTATTTATAGAAATTTTTGCTAATTTACCATCGATTTTACAACGTAATTTTACATTGATTTACCAACGAAATTAACTTTACAGCGATTTTACAACGAAGTTACAAGGATTTTACGACGAATCATTTCGATATTAAAAGTTAGGTGTACCAATAAGAAAACGTGGATTAACTAATAATAACTCATTTCGACGTGATTTCGTCGTGTATTAGTATCGAAACTCAATCGATGTAAATTCGACGTTAAATTACATCGAGTATACAACGAAACAATAACTACGAGATTCGTTGTAAATTCAATGTATATCTTACATCGAATTTACGATGATTTTTACAGTCGTCGTAAAATCGATACAATTTCGTCCCTCATTTACGACGATTTTATATCGAAAATGAATTGCGATGTAAAATCAATGTAATATCGATGGAATATTACATCGAATTATTTTCGACGTAAAATTCCGTTGGAAGAATACTGTTTTTTTGTAGTGTAAGATATAATAATGGGATGAGCAACTAACTAGCAAGGTGATCATGGTATATAGCATATGGCCTATAGGAAAGAGAAATATAAGAAAATGGATATAAACGAGTTGAGAGAATTGTTGAAAAAGAAAGAAAAAAGGTAGAGGGAGATGAGATCTAACTAAATGTCAGAGATAGCTAGCTACATAACTAAAAAAACGTTCATTTGCCAGATAAAAGAAACGAACGTCCAACTGAACCATTTAAAGCATAAAACCAAGATAACATAAACAATCCTTTTAAGCAAATAATTCCCAAAATCCTACACCGATGAGCCTTAGTCCTGCACAATATTAAAAAGACAAGATGACAGTCAGTTATGACCACAATTCACACTACAAACAAAATCACATCCATCACAATTCACAAGTAAACAATCAGACAATCACATAATAAATCGCTCATTTAACTCAACAGTCCTCATTCAGTAGTTCACGTTCATCATTGATCTTTCATCACTTCACATTTATCATTCATCACTCATCAGTTCTGCTCCTAGGCTTTTCTAACTTATGAATTTGTTCCCAAGCCTTAATCTCAAACAATTAACTTTCAACATTCATATCATATTCAATTCACTTACATCATAAGCCATTTAGTTTACTAAATTCTCTATATCATTTATGATACATACTACTGCCACATTTACGAGTGATCTCTTCTTAGCAGACTTGTATCGAGCCTAATCTTTTTCTCAACATAGTTCATCAGTTTACAATTAAAACAACAGTGTAGGCAAGAAAAAAAATGTAACAACAGTACTCAATCATCTAAATCTCCTCCTATTTTGCTTTCAGGTCTAGGATCATGCGATTACTATTGAAGCACACACAAAGGCCCAACACAAACCCAATACAAGTTCACAAACCCATGTAATTAGGGTTTCCTAGCAAGTTTGGATTCATATATATATTGGTATGAGCATCAATGTAAACAACTTTGGGAGTTGCCACTTGCTTCTCACCATTTCATATGACATCAATCCAAAATCTTTTGAGCTTCGTGATCTTTTAGTTTTTCGTTTCTTTATTTCTCGCACTTGAATAAGCTATCTTAGTATCCATCTTTTATCTTTGTTTAATCTATCTCAATAAAGCTCTTATGAGCTTGAATCTGTCCTTGTGTACAACAAAACAAGCTTCCTGATCAACAAGAACATGCGGGCAAATCACGTTTCTAAGCAGAGATCAAGCGGTTTTAATTATATTCAGAACATCATCACAAACTCTTCTGATTCTACAGATCAGATCATTCCCTTATTCAACCTAATTGTAAATCACATATCAAAGCCTCACCTTAATATGATGCGTTTCCAATAGGTTGGTGTTACATGCTGAGAGCCAAGGCAACAAAGAAAGCTGGCGTCAAGACAGCTATAGCTGTGCCCCATATGGCGATCTGGCGATTTGTAGCTTGTATATCAGCTCTAAACTCACGAATATTCTGAAACGCCAAAACATATGATGCCTTTGGATCTTTTCCAAGTTTCATGTTGAAGAGTGTAAAAATGAAGTTACTGAGTAAATTAGGAAAAAGCTATACCTTGGACAACCTGTTATTGAAGTCTGTAATATCCTGAAACACCAAAACGTATTATGCCTTTCGATCTTACCTAAAGTTTCAAGGTGAATACTGAAATGAACTTTCAGAGTAAAGGAAAAAAATCTATACCTTGCCAAGTCGTATGTCTACGTCCACACTAGATTCATACCTGTTTCAAGTGAGAGGTCTTAGTTATCGATTGGTCAAAGCATATATATTACAAGATCATGAGAATGTGTGACCAAATAAAATTAAAAAGCATACATCAGGATGCCGCTTCGCAAGCTCTCCACCTCTTCTCGCTCGGCAACCATCTTCGCCAGCTCGGATCGATGTTTTATTTTCTTCTTAGGTAAGTCAGAAAATGGATGACGATAAATAAAGCCGGCCCTGGCTAGCTTGGTTCGAATCTTCTCCACCTCGGCTCGAAGTTCGTCTGTCGTGCGACGGAAGTCAGTATGGCTATCATCCTTCACAAAAAGAAAAAAAACGAAGAAGAGCGGACAATGGTTTACGCACAAGATGATATAGCAATCAAACTAAATCTGTATTCTTTAATGAGAAAAAAAAAAGCATTCCTTAAAATTAGAAAAAGGACAATAACAAAAAGTATGAACTACCGAGCAGTAGTGGATCACATTTAAAACACGCAGCACAACTCGGAAGGTTTTGTAAGAATATCAAAAAAACATTGTTACCTCAGAATTCATAAGTTCTGGTGAAGAGTCTTGAAGAGTTTCCATCTGCAGCCAGGAGAAAAGTAAGGGAATGTGAGATTAACGCAGCATGCACAAGAATTTTTCTAAAAAAAAATTAATAATATATCAAATCACACAGATTATATCTTACCTGATCAGAATTCTTTGAGGGATTTGAATCTTTAGTGAACTCAGAAATTTGGCGGTACGGGAATGGACGACGATCAATAAGGCCGTAAGAGGAGCCGAAACCTTGAGGTTTAGAGACGGAAATCGCAGATCGAACCCCTAACAGAGCCAGACGCTTCGACAACGTCATCGTTCACACGTAAATTGTCTTCACGGGAATCGAAAATCAATAGCGACAAAAATAAATCGGAGAATCTGGAAAAAAAGGGAAAATAATTAAATCGTAAGGAGATAGACGAACACATACAGAGAGAGAGGGATTGACGCACAACTGATGAGTTCACGAAAAGGAGAAATCGCAGAAACAAATCGGAAAATCTGGAAAAAAAGGGAAAATAATTAAATCGTAAGGAGATAGACGAACACATACAGAGAGAGAGGGATTGACGCACAACTGATGAGTTCACGAAAAGGAGAAATCGCAGAAACGAATCGGAAAAGATGCGCCGCCAGCGTGTGAAGCTTGGAGTAGGAGGTTTCTGCCTACGGTTTCTATTCTATTATTAGGGTTTGATTTCTCTCACTGGTTTTGGGATCTTTATATAGTAAAGCACAAGTCACATGGCCAATCAAATTCTGCCACATGGTTTGTGTTTACATTTAAAATTTTTAAAAATAATTAAAACAAGATAATGCTAAAAAAAAAAAAACTTAGCAACGGTTTCTCCAAACAGCCCACGACCCACTATCCTTCTTCATCGTCTACGATCTTTTCTTTCCCATCTTTATATACTATCCATCTTGATATATGTAGATTCGATCCCTAAAATACTATTTTGATTGTTGTGCTTTTGCAGTAGAATATTAGGGTTAAATCTGAGTGTATCACCTACATGAGTTCCTTCTTATCCTTCATCATACATCAGATCCGAGAAGTACCATGCCTTAAGAAGATTCAGCATGACTGAGCGTGCCCTGAGATGGTTTACTTTGTGAAGCATGCAATAAAACCAAACAAAAGAAACATTAGTCAAGCTGAATCTTTTCAAGCCATGTGTAGAATTCTTAAGCAATAAAAATTCATCCACAACAAAACCACAAACACATAATACTAAAAACCACAAACCAATGTAGATTTCTTCTTAAATAATGCTATAGAGATTATATTTATCTCTTAAAACGCCAATTACAACGCAATATATTACTTACTTGTCCAAAAAGTTCTTCGTTATAAATTTCGTTGCAAACTCACTGCTTTCTTGTAGTGATGAATCTCGAGTATATCACCCCCTTAACCCATAAAAGTACATACATTGGAGACTCTAGTTGACTTCTCCGACTTAGTGACCAACTCAACTTCGCAAAAATCTACATCGTCTTCTCATAACACCAAGTGTTCCAAAAATTCCACTTTCGAAATCCAGAAGTCGCACTACCTTTACTTTACATTCAACTGCACTAACTTAACTTAACATTCAAATGTTGTTCTTGTAGCCTCTTTTATATTCACCTCGGATATCTAGTGAACGTGGAGCTCAAAAATGATTTCCCTCCGATAAAGTCCAGATTCTGTAGGACACCATCACAGCAACATTATCTGTTAAGATTTTTAAAGGAAAAAGTAGTAAGAGAACTCCACCACTTGATTATTTTTCTATAAACAAAATTCATACTTACAGTTTTACTTAAGCGGAATCTAAAACTCCTGAACTCATACCCCATAAATCATATTGCAAGATCGACATAATTTATACATCATAAAATTCACAACCTTGTAAAACAATTCAAAATTTTGAAATTTGGGCCAAAAACATTTTTTGTATATAAGTCTAAAGAAATTCAACGATTCAGCTTGGTACAATTCAGGTTCTGTTCGGTTTGGGATCGCAGAATATGGTAAATAAATTTTTATTCTATTTGGGTTATTTAATAATTCGGATCAGTTTCGAGTTCAAATATTTTGGTTCGGTTCGAGAATTTTGCCCAGCCCTAACACTACAAGAAAACAGCTGCTTTACAACAAGCGAAATCGATGTAAAATCGATGTAAAACAGCAGTTGGGACACATTAGCGAGGATTTACAAATCATCGTAAACTCAGTGATGTAAATCATCAATCGTCGTAGAATTGTCATAAACTGCGGGACAAAATAAAATCGTCGTAAAATCGATGGTAAATATTCGTCGTAAGATCGATGTAATATTACTATCTATTTTACGACGACATATGTTCCGATGGTTTTTCGTTGGTACTACGATGCAAATGTACATCGAAATTACAACCAAATGCCGATTATATTTAATCAAATATTGATTTAAAAAAAATATATATGTTGTTAAATCATCGTAATGTGACGATGGTAAATCGTCGTAAAAGTAAGACGATGTAAAGCTGTCGTAAATAATTTGATGTAATCTCGTTGTTAATTAACATTGATTTTACATCGAATCAGGATAATTTATATTTTATATATATTCCGAATTTAATTTAAAAATATAAATTAAAGAAATTGTTATTTAAAATATTAAATTAATTTAAAAATTATAATTCAAAACAAAAAATATTTTAAATATAAATAAAATTGTAAATAATACAAATTAAAAAAGAAAATCTAATTATTATCCGCGAGTTTAATATCGAAGTCGAAGAGATCCGCATCCGAAACTTTGGCGGTTCTCCGCTCCAAGTCCTTCCACCCATCATCCCGCGTTCCCGATGTCGTCCATTGATTTATCCTCTTATTCGTCCCCTGATTCGTCCCCTGGTTATGCCTTATCGCGCTCGCCAATAAAGGGTCACTCGCTGCGAGAATTTCGAAGAGGGAGTCGTACCCTTGGATCTTCTCATCATACTTCACCTGCATAGTGTTGATCTGGGAGTGAGTTTCATTCAACTCGTTCTGCAACGTAACCGGATCCTCGAAAGCACGGCGTCCGGAAGACGAGGTGACTGGATTATCTCAGATCGATCCCATTCCTAAAATCCTACCCTTTTTTCGTGGCAACCTAAAAAAAAACCTTTTAAAATTTAGTAACTAAAGAATAGTAACTTATATGAATTATTGAAAAAAATATTCATCACCTCTTCATATATCGAGTCCATATCGGCTACGGTCAAAGGTGTGGATTGAATTGTACCGTCTGGTAGCTGTTGAGTGAGCTGAGTTTGACATTCGAAAATCTTCTCTATTGCATCATTGTAGACCTTCTCTGACCGAGCATCCACAAAATTCTCATATTTCTTCTTGTGAGTTTCTTCAAAAACTCTGGTCATTGGAGGAAGTTCTTTGTTTGCCTAAAAAAATGGTTAATATATGCTTTTAAATTGAATAACATAAAAAATTAGAAATTAAAAATATTATTAAATAATATACCATCTTAAGGCGCCTTTCCGCAAAAGACGTTTGGCCGGAAGTATGGGGCAAAACCAACGGAAGACCGTTTGGACCGACAGTGTTCCGAGAAGTCGAACACTTGGCTGCTACAGTCTGCGCATGCGGTTCGATCCAATAGGCCTTCAACCCGTTCCAGCAAGCCATAGACATGAAAGTGGGCTTCGCATGGTCGCCTTTCTCCTCCCAATTTCTCTTCCAATCAGAGACAGTGTTGTTGAGCCGTCTCATCCCCTTCTTCTTAAAATTCTAGGGTCTCATTAATCGCAAGTTCCCAGTGCCACTTTTGCTATATGAAAACAAATTAAAGTTATAAACAATCCAAAATAGTTCCAGCCCATGTTTGAACATCTTACCGCTTTCTATGGTTGATTGCAGTTTCCGGCTTGATACATGAATATTTCCAGCCCGTCTTTGAATTATTTCGTCAACGCACCTTCCTAATCATTATGCATATACATCCATTTTCGTAGATCGAATATCGACATTTTTTATATAGATTGTAAACTGTTTTTTTAGAGAGAGTGTTTGTTTTTTTTTTTGTAGATTTTCGTTTGAAGTTAGGATGTATTTCTAGAAATTTTTGCTAACTTACCATCGATTTTACAAAGTAATTTTACATCGATTTACTAACGAAATTAACTTTACAACGATTTTACAACGAAATTACAAAGATTTTACGACGAATCATTTCGATATTAAAAGTTAGGTGTACCAATAAGAAAACGTGGGTTAACTAATAATAACTCATTTCGACGTGATTTCGTCGTGAATTAGTATCTAAACTCAATCGATGTAAATTTGACGCTAAATTACATCGATTTTACAACGAAACAATAAATATGAGATTCGTTGTAAATTCGATGTATATCTTACATCGAATTTACGACGATTTTTACAGTCGTCGTAAAATCGATGCAATTCCATCCCTCATTTTCGAGGATTTTACATCGAAAATGAATTGCGATGTAAAGTCAATGTAATATCGATGAAATATTACATTGAATTATTTTCGGCGTAAAACTCCGTTGGAAGAAGACTGTTTTCTTGTAGTGTAAGATATAAGAATCGGATGAGCAACTACCTAGCAAGGAGATCATGGTATATAGCATATAGCCTATAGGAAAGAGAATTATAAGAAAATGGATATAAAAGAGTTGAGAGAAATGTTGAAAAAGAAAGAAAAAAGGTAGAGGGAGATGAGATCTAACTAAATGTCAGAGATAGCTAGCTACATAACTCAAAAAACGTTCATTTGCCAGATAAAAGAAACGAACGTCCAACTGAATCATTTAAAGCATAAAACCAAGATAACAGAAACAATCCTTTTAAGCAAATAATTCCCAAAATCCTACACCGATGAGCCTTATCAGCATGTATTTCATGAAATGCATTAGTAACCATGTCTTGCATCCTACCATGATCTTGACCCTGATCAAACTGATGCTGACCATGATAACTATCCTGATAAGAATTATTTGATCCATCAAAATCTAAATGACCTTGATAATTACTACTACTAGCATCATTCCCACCATATCCTTTTCCATGTTGATATCAAACAAAATATTGCAGCATAAACCCTCTATTTAATAAATGCTTCCACACCGTATCAATAAGAATATGTCTTGTATTCTTGCATTTTCGACAAGGACAATACATCTTACCGCTTTTTATGGTTGATTGCATGTTTCCGGCTTGATACATGAATATTTCCAGCCCGTCTTTGAATTATTCCGTCAACGCACCTTCCGAATCACTATGCATATACATCCATTTTCGTAGATCGTATATCGACATTTTTTATATAGATTATAAACAGTTTTTTTTAGAGAGAGTGTTTGTTTTTTTTTTTGTAGATTTTCGTTTGAAAGTTAGAATGTATTTATAGAAATTTTTGCTAATTTACCATCGATTTTACAACGTAATTTTACATTGATTTACCAACGAAATTAACTTTACAGCGATTTTACAACGAAGTTACAAGGATTTTACGACGAATCATTTCGATATTAAAAGTTAGGTGTACCAATAAGAAAACGTGGATTAACTAATAATAACTCATTTCGACGTGATTTCGTCGTGTATTAGTATCGAAACTCAATCGATGTAAATTCGACGTTAAATTACATCGAGTATACAACGAAACAATAACTACGAGATTCGTTGTAAATTCAATGTATATCTTACATCGAATTTACGATGATTTTTACAGTCGTCGTAAAATCGATACAATTTCGTCCCTCATTTACGACGATTTTATATCGAAAATGAATTGCGATGTAAAATCAATGTAATATCGATGGAATATTACATCGAATTATTTTCGACGTAAAATTCCGTTGGAAGAATACTGTTTTTTTGTAGTGTAAGATATAAGAATGGGATGAGCAACTAACTAGCAAGGTGATCATGGTATATAGCATATGGCCTATAGGAAAGAGAAATATAAGAAAATGGATATAAACGAGTTGAGAGAATTGTTGAAAAAGAAAGAAAAAAGGTAGAGGGAGATGAGATCTAACTAAATGTCAGAGATAGCTAGCTACATAACTAAAAAAACGTTCATTTGCCAGATAAAAGAAACGAACGTCCAACTGAACCATTTAAAGCATAAAACCAAGATAACATAAACAATCCTTTTAAGCAAATAATTCCCAAAATCCTACACCGATGAGCCTTAGTCCTGCACAATATTAAAAAGACAAGATGACAGTCAGTTATGACCACAATTCACACTACAAACAAAATCACATCCATCACAATTCACAAGTAAACAATCAGACAATCACATAATAAATCGCTCATTTAACTCAACAGTCCTCATTCAGTAGTTCACGTTCATCATTGATCTTTCATCACTTCACATTTATCATTCATCACTCATCAGTTCTGCTCCTAGGCTTTTCTAACTTATGAATTTGTTCCCAAGCCTTAATCTCAAACAATTAACTTTCAACATTCATATCATATTCAATTCACTTACATCATAAGCCATTTAGTTTACTAAATTCTCTATATCATTTATGATACATACTACTGCCACATTTACGAGTGATCTCTTCTTAGCAGACTTGTATCGAGCCTAATCTTTTTCTCAACATAGTTCATCAGTTTACAATTAAAACAACAGTGTAGGCAAGAAAAAAAATGTAACAACAGTACTCAATCATCTAAATCTCCTCCTATTTTGCTTTCAGGTCTAGGATCATGCGATTACTATTGAAGCACACACAAAGGCCCAACACAAACCCAATACAAGTTCACAAACCCATGTAATTAGGGTTTCCTAGCAAGTTTGGATTCATATATATATTGGTATGAGCATCAATGTAAACAACTTTGGGAGTTGCCACTTGCTTCTCACCATTTCATATGACATCAATCCAAAATCTTTTGAGCTTCGTGATCTTTTAGTTTTTCGTTTCTTTATTTCTCGCACTTGAATAAGCTATCTTAGTATCCATCTTTTATCTTTGTTTAATCTATCTCAATAAAGCTCTTATGAGCTTGAATCTGTCCTTGTGTACAACAAAACAAGCTTCCTGATCAACAAGAACATGCGGGCAAATCACGTTTCTAAGCAGAGATCAAGCGGTTTTAATTATATTCAGAACATCATCACAAACTCTTCTGATTCTACAGATCAGATCATTCCCTTATTCAACCTAATTGTAAATCACATATCAAAGCCTCACCTTAATATGATGCGTTTCCAATAGGTTGGTGTTACATGCTGAGAGCCAAGGCAACAAAGAAAGCTGGCGTCAAGACAGCTATAGCTGTGCCCCATATGGCGATCTGGCGATTTGTAGCTTGTATATCAGCTCTAAACTCACGAATATTCTGAAACGCCAAAACATATGATGCCTTTGGATCTTTTCCAAGTTTCATGTTGAAGAGTGTAAAAATGAAGTTACTGAGTAAATTAGGAAAAAGCTATACCTTGGACAACCTGTTATTGAAGTCTGTAATATCCTGAAACACCAAAACGTATTATGCCTTTCGATCTTACCTAAAGTTTCAAGGTGAATACTGAAATGAACTTTCAGAGTAAAGGAAAAAAATCTATACCTTGCCAAGTCGTATGTCTACGTCCACACTAGATTCATACCTGTTTCAAGTGAGAGGTCTTAGTTATCGATTGGTCAAAGCATATATATTACAAGATCATGAGAATGTGTGACCAAATAAAATTAAAAAGCATACATCAGGATGCCGCTTCGCAAGCTCTCCACCTCTTCTCGCTCGGCAACCATCTTCGCCAGCTCGGATCGATGTTTTATTTTCTTCTTAGGTAAGTCAGAAAATGGATGACGATAAATAAAGCCGGCCCTGGCTAGCTTGGTTCGAATCTTCTCCACCTCGGCTCGAAGTTCGTCTGTCGTGCGACGGAAGTCAGTATGGCTATCATCCTTCACAAAAAGAAAAAAAACGAAGAAGAGCGGACAATGGTTTACGCACAAGATGATATAGCAATCAAACTAAATCTGTATTCTTTAATGAGAAAAAAAAAAGCATTCCTTAAAATTAGAAAAAGGACAATAACAAAAAGTATGAACTACCGAGCAGTAGTGGATCACATTTAAAACACGCAGCACAACTCGGAAGGTTTTGTAAGAATATCAAAAAAACATTGTTACCTCAGAATTCATAAGTTCTGGTGAAGAGTCTTGAAGAGTTTCCATCTGCAGCCAGGAGAAAAGTAAGGGAATGTGAGATTAACGCAGCATGCACAAGAATTTTTCTAAAAAAAAATTAATAATATATCAAATCACACAGATTATATCTTACCTGATCAGAATTCTTTGAGGGATTTGAATCTTTAGTGAACTCAGAAATTTGGCGGTACGGGAATGGACGACGATCAATAAGGCCGTAAGAGGAGCCGAAACCTTGAGGTTTAGAGACGGAAATCGCAGATCGAACCCCTAACAGAGCCAGACGCTTCGACAACGTCATCGTTCACACGTAAATTGTCTTCACGGGAATCGAAAATCAATAGCGACAAAAATAAATCGGAGAATCTGGAAAAAAAGGGAAAATAATTAAATCGTAAGGAGATAGACGAACACATACAGAGAGAGAGGGATTGACGCACAACTGATGAGTTCACGAAAAGGAGAAATCGCAGAAACAAATCGGAAAATCTGGAAAAAAAGGGAAAATAATTAAATCGTAAGGAGATAGACGAACACATACAGAGAGAGAGGGATTGACGCACAACTGATGAGTTCACGAAAAGGAGAAATCGCAGAAACGAATCGGAAAAGATGCGCCGCCAGCGTGTGAAGCTTGGAGTAGGAGGTTTCTGCCTACGGTTTCTATTCTATTATTAGGGTTTGATTTCTCTCACTGGTTTTGGGATCTTTATATAGTAAAGCACAAGTCACATGGCCAATCAAATTCTGCCACATGGTTTGTGTTTACATTTAAAATTTTTAAAAATAATTAAAACAAGATAATGCTAAAAAAAAAAAAACTTAGCAACGGTTTCTCCAAACAGCCCACGACCCACTATCCTTCTTCATCGTCTACGATCTTTTCTTTCCCATCTTTATATACTATCCATCTTGATATATGTAGATTCGATCCCTAAAATACTATTTTGATTGTTGTGCTTTTGCAGTAGAATATTAGGGTTAAATCTGAGTGTATCACCTACATGAGTTCCTTCTTATCCTTCATCATACATCAGATCCGAGAAGTACCATGCCTTAAGAAGATTCAGCATGACTGAGCGTGCCCTGAGATGGTTTACTTTGTGAAGCATGCAATAAAACCAAACAAAAGAAACATTAGTCAAGCTGAATCTTTTCAAGCCATGTGTAGAATTCTTAAGCAATAAAAATTCATCCACAACAAAACCACAAACACATAATACTAAAAACCACAAACCAATGTAGATTTCTTCTTAAATAATGCTATAGAGATTATATTTATCTCTTAAAACGCCAATTACAACGCAATATATTACTTACTTGTCCAAAAAGTTCTTCGTTATAAATTTCGTTGCAAACTCACTGCTTTCTTGTAGTGATGAATCTCGAGTATATCACCCCCTTAACCCATAAAAGTACATACATTGGAGACTCTAGTTGACTTCTCCGACTTAGTGACCAACTCAACTTCGCAAAAATCTACATCGTCTTCTCATAACACCAAGTGTTCCAAAAATTCCACTTTCGAAATCCAGAAGTCGCACTACCTTTACTTTACATTCAACTGCACTAACTTAACTTAACATTCAAATGTTGTTCTTGTAGCCTCTTTTATATTCACCTCGGATATCTAGTGAACGTGGAGCTCAAAAATGATTTCCCTCCGATAAAGTCCAGATTCTGTAGGACACCATCACAGCAACATTATCTGTTAAGATTTTTAAAGGAAAAAGTAGTAAGAGAACTCCACCACTTGATTATTTTTCTATAAACAAAATTCATACTTACAGTTTTACTTAAGCGGAATCTAAAACTCCTGAACTCATACCCCATAAATCATATTGCAAGATCGACATAATTTATACATCATAAAATTCACAACCTTGTAAAACAATTCAAAATTTTGAAATTTGGGCCAAAAACATTTTTTGTATATAAGTCTAAAGAAATTCAACGATTCAGCTTGGTACAATTCAGGTTCTGTTCGGTTTGGGATCGCAGAATATGGTAAATAAATTTTTATTCTATTTGGGTTATTTAATAATTCGGATCAGTTTCGAGTTCAAATATTTTGGTTCGGTTCGAGAATTTTGCCCAGCCCTAACACTACAAGAAAACAGCTGCTTTACAACAAGCGAAATCGATGTAAAATCGATGTAAAACAGCAGTTGGGACACATTAGCGAGGATTTACAAATCATCGTAAACTCAGTGATGTAAATCATCAATCGTCGTAGAATTGTCATAAACTGCGGGACAAAATAAAATCGTCGTAAAATCGATGGTAAATATTCGTCGTAAGATCGATGTAATATTACTATCTATTTTACGACGACATATGTTCCGATGGTTTTTCGTTGGTACTACGATGTAAATGTACATCGAAATTACAACCAAATGCCGATTATATTTAATCAAATATTGATTTAATAAAAATTTATATGTTGTTAAATCATCGTAATGTGACGATGGTAAATCGTCGTAAAAGTAAGACGATGTAAAGCTGTCGTAAATAATTTGATGTAATCTCGTTGTTAATTAACATTGATTTTACATCGAATCAGGATAATTTATATTTTATATATATTCCGAATTTAATTTAAAAATATAAATTAAAGAAATTGTTATTTAAAATATTAAATTAATTTAAAAATTATAATTCAAAACAAAAAATATTTTAAATATAAATAAAATTGTAAATAATACAAATTAAAAAAGAAAATCTAATTATTATCCGCGAGTTTAATATCGAAGTCGAAGAGATCCGCATCCGAAACTTTGGCGGTTCTCCGCTCCAAGTCCTTCCACCCATCATCCCGCGTTCCCGATGTCATCCATTGATTTATCCTCTTATTCGTCCCCTGATTCGTCCCCTGGTTATGCCTTATCGCGCTCGCCAATAAAGGGTCACTCGCTGCGAGAATTTCGAAGAGGGAGTCGTACCCTTGGATCTTCTCATCATACTTCACCTGCATAGTGTTGATCTGGGAGTGAGTTTCATTCAACTCGTTCTGCAACGTAACCGGATCCTCGAAAGCACGGCGTCCGGAAGACGAGGTGACTGGATTATCTCAGATCGATCCCATTCCTAAAATCCTACCCTTTTTTCGTGGCAACCTAAAAAAAAACCTTTTAAAATTTAGTAACTAAAGAATAGTAACTTATATGAATTATTGAAAAAAATATTCATCACCTCTTCATATATCGAGTCCATATCGGCTACGGTCAAAGGTGTGGATTGAATTGTACCGTCTGGTAGCTGTTGAGTGAGCTGAGTTTGACATTCGAAAATCTTCTCTATTGCATCATTGTAGACCTTCTCTGACCGAGCATCCACAAAATTCTCATATTTCTTCTTGTGAGTTTCTTCAAAAACTCTGGTCATTGGAGGAAGTTCTTTGTTTGCCTAAAAAAATGGTTAATATATGCTTTTAAATTGAATAACATAAAAAATTAGAAATTAAAAATATTATTAAATAATATACCATCTTAAGGCGCCTTTCCGCAAAAGACGTTTGGCCGGAAGTATGGGGCAAAACCAACGGAAGACCGTTTGGACCGACAGTGTTCCGAGAAGTCGAACACTTGGCTGCTACAGTCTGCGCATGCGGTTCGATCCAATAGGCCTTCAACCCGTTCCAGCAAGCCATAGACATGAAAGTGGGCTTCGCATGGTCGCCTTTCTCCTCCCAATTTCTCTTCCAATCAGAGACAGTGTTGTTGAGCCGTCTCATCCCCTTCTTCTTAAAATTCTAGGGTCTCATTAATCGCAAGTTCCCAGTGCCACTTTTGCTATATGAAAACAAATTAAAGTTATAAACAATCCAAAATAGTTCCAGCCCATGTTTGAACATCTTACCGCTTTCTATGGTTGATTGCAGTTTCCGGCTTGATACATGAATATTTCCAGCCCGTCTTTGAATTATTTCGTCAACGCACCTTCCTAATCATTATGCATATACATCCATTTTCGTAGATCGAATATCGACATTTTTTATATAGATTGTAAACTGTTTTTTTAGAGAGAGTGTTTGTTTTTTTTTTTGTAGATTTTCGTTTGAAGTTAGGATGTATTTCTAGAAATTTTTGCTAACTTACCATCGATTTTACAAAGTAATTTTACATCGATTTACTAACGAAATTAACTTTACAACGATTTTACAACGAAATTACAAAGATTTTACGACGAATCATTTCGATATTAAAAGTTAGGTGTACCAATAAGAAAACGTGGGTTAACTAATAATAACTCATTTCGACGTGATTTCGTCGTGAATTAGTATCTAAACTCAATCGATGTAAATTTGACGCTAAATTACATCGATTTTACAACGAAACAATAAATATGAGATTCGTTGTAAATTCGATGTATATCTTACATCGAATTTACGACGATTTTTACAGTCGTCGTAAAATCGATGCAATTCCATCCCTCATTTTCGAGGATTTTACATCGAAAATGAATTGCGATGTAAAGTCAATGTAATATCGATGAAATATTACATTGAATTATTTTCGGCGTAAAACTCCGTTGGAAGAAGACTGTTTTCTTGTAGTGTAAGATATAAGAATCGGATGAGCAACTACCTAGCAAGGAGATCATGGTATATAGCATATAGCCTATAGGAAAGAGAATTATAAGAAAATGGATATAAAAGAGTTGAGAGAAATGTTGAAAAAGAAAGAAAAAAGGTAGAGGGAGATGAGATCTAACTAAATGTCAGAGATAGCTAGCTACATAACTCAAAAAACGTTCATTTGCCAGATAAAAGAAACGAACGTCCAACTGAATCATTTAAAGCATAAAACCAAGATAACATAAACAATCCTTTTAAGCAAATAATTCCCAAAATCCTACACCGATGAGCCTTATCAGCATGTATTTCATGAAATGCATTAGTAACCATGTCTTGCATCCTACCATGATCTTGACCCTGATCAAACTGATGCTGACCATGATAACTATCCTGATAAGAATTATTTGATCCATCAAAATCTAAATGACCTTGATAATTACTACTACTAGCATCATTCCCACCATATCCTTTTCCATGTTGATATCAAACAAAATATTGCAGCATAAACCCTCTATTTAATAAATGCTTCCACACCGTATCAATAAGAATATGTCTTGTATTCTTGCATTTTCGACAAGGACAATACATCTTACCGCTTTTTATGGTTGATTGCATGTTTCCGGCTTGATACATGAATATTTCCAGCCCGTCTTTGAATTATTCCGTCAACGCACCTTCCGAATCACTATGCATATACATCCATTTTCGTAGATCGTATATCGACATTTTTTATATAGATTATAAACAGTTTTTTTTAGAGAGAGTGTTTGTTTTTTTTTTGTAGATTTTCGTTTGAAGTTAGAATGTATTTATAGAAATTTTTGCTAATTTACCATCGATTTTACAACGTAATTTTACATTGATTTACCAACGAAATTAACTTTACAGCGATTTTACAACGAAGTTACAAGGATTTTACGACGAATCATTTCGATATTAAAAGTTAGGTGTACCAATAAGAAAACGTGGATTAACTAATAATAACTCATTTCGACGTGATTTCGTCGTGTATTAGTATCGAAACTCAATCGATGTAAATTCGACGTTAAATTACATCGAGTATACAACGAAACAATAACTACGAGATTCGTTGTAAATTCAATGTATATCTTACATCGAATTTACGATGATTTTTACAGTCGTCGTAAAATCGATACAATTTCGTCCCTCATTTACGACGATTTTATATCGAAAATGAATTGCGATGTAAAATCAATGTAATATCGATGGAATATTACATCGAATTATTTTCGACGTAAAATTCCGTTGGAAGAATACTGTTTTTTTGTAGTGTAAGATATAAGAATGGGATGAGCAACTAACTAGCAAGGTGATCATGGTATATAGCATATGGCCTATAGGAAAGAGAAATATAAGAAAATGGATATAAACGAGTTGAGAGAATTGTTGAAAAAGAAAGAAAAAAGGTAGAGGGAGATGAGATCTAACTAAATGTCAGAGATAGCTAGCTACATAACTAAAAAAACGTTCATTTGCCAGATAAAAGAAACGAACGTCCAACTGAACCATTTAAAGCATAAAACCAAGATAACATAAACAATCCTTTTAAGCAAATAATTCCCAAAATCCTACACCGATGAGCCTTAGTCCTGCACAATATTAAAAAGACAAGATGACAGTCAGTTATGACCACAATTCACACTACAAACAAAATCACATCCATCACAATTCACAAGTAAACAATCAGACAATCACATAATAAATCGCTCATTTAACTCAACAGTCCTCATTCAGTAGTTCACGTTCATCATTGATCTTTCATCACTTCACATTTATCATTCATCACTCATCAGTTCTGCTCCTAGGCTTTTCTAACTTATGAATTTGTTCCCAAGCCTTAATCTCAAACAATTAACTTTCAACATTCATATCATATTCAATTCACTTACATCATAAGCCATTTAGTTTACTAAATTCTCTATATCATTTATGATACATACTACTGCCACATTTACGAGTGATCTCTTCTTAGCAGACTTGTATCGAGCCTAATCTTTTTCTCAACATAGTTCATCAGTTTACAATTAAAACAACAGTGTAGGCAAGAAAAAAAATGTAACAACAGTACTCAATCATCTAAATCTCCTCCTATTTTGCTTTCAGGTCTAGGATCATGCGATTACTATTGAAGCACACACAAAGGCCCAACACAAACCCAATACAAGTTCACAAACCCATGTAATTAGGGTTTCCTAGCAAGTTTGGATTCATATATATATTGGTATGAGCATCAATGTAAACAACTTTGGGAGTTGCCACTTGCTTCTCACCATTTCATATGACATCAATCCAAAATCTTTTGAGCTTCGTGATCTTTTAGTTTTTCGTTTCTTTATTTCTCGCACTTGAATAAGCTATCTTAGTATCCATCTTTTATCTTTGTTTAATCTATCTCAATAAAGCTCTTATGAGCTTGAATCTGTCCTTGTGTACAACAAAACAAGCTTCCTGATCAACAAGAACATGCGGGCAAATCACGTTTCTAAGCAGAGATCAAGCGGTTTTAATTATATTCAGAACATCATCACAAACTCTTCTGATTCTACAGATCAGATCATTCCCTTATTCAACCTAATTGTAAATCACATATCAAAGCCTCACCTTAATATGATGCGTTTCCAATAGGTTGGTGTTACATGCTGAGAGCCAAGGCAACAAAGAAAGCTGGCGTCAAGACAGCTATAGCTGTGCCCCATATGGCGATCTGGCGATTTGTAGCTTGTATATCAGCTCTAAACTCACGAATATTCTGAAACGCCAAAACATATGATGCCTTTGGATCTTTTCCAAGTTTCATGTTGAAGAGTGTAAAAATGAAGTTACTGAGTAAATTAGGAAAAAGCTATACCTTGGACAACCTGTTATTGAAGTCTGTAATATCCTGAAACACCAAAACGTATTATGCCTTTCGATCTTACCTAAAGTTTCAAGGTGAATACTGAAATGAACTTTCAGAGTAAAGGAAAAAAATCTATACCTTGCCAAGTCGTATGTCTACGTCCACACTAGATTCATACCTGTTTCAAGTGAGAGGTCTTAGTTATCGATTGGTCAAAGCATATATATTACAAGATCATGAGAATGTGTGACCAAATAAAATTAAAAAGCATACATCAGGATGCCGCTTCGCAAGCTCTCCACCTCTTCTCGCTCGGCAACCATCTTCGCCAGCTCGGATCGATGTTTTATTTTCTTCTTAGGTAAGTCAGAAAATGGATGACGATAAATAAAGCCGGCCCTGGCTAGCTTGGTTCGAATCTTCTCCACCTCGGCTCGAAGTTCGTCTGTCGTGCGACGGAAGTCAGTATGGCTATCATCCTTCACAAAAAGAAAAAAAACGAAGAAGAGCGGACAATGGTTTACGCACAAGATGATATAGCAATCAAACTAAATCTGTATTCTTTAATGAGAAAAAAAAAAGCATTCCTTAAAATTAGAAAAAGGACAATAACAAAAAGTATGAACTACCGAGCAGTAGTGGATCACATTTAAAACACGCAGCACAACTCGGAAGGTTTTGTAAGAATATCAAAAAAACATTGTTACCTCAGAATTCATAAGTTCTGGTGAAGAGTCTTGAAGAGTTTCCATCTGCAGCCAGGAGAAAAGTAAGGGAATGTGAGATTAACGCAGCATGCACAAGAATTTTTCTAAAAAAAAATTAATAATATATCAAATCACACAGATTATATCTTACCTGATCAGAATTCTTTGAGGGATTTGAATCTTTAGTGAACTCAGAAATTTGGCGGTACGGGAATGGACGACGATCAATAAGGCCGTAAGAGGAGCCGAAACCTTGAGGTTTAGAGACGGAAATCGCAGATCGAACCCCTAACAGAGCCAGACGCTTCGACAACGTCATCGTTCACACGTAAATTGTCTTCACGGGAATCGAAAATCAATAGCGACAAAAATAAATCGGAGAATCTGGAAAAAAAGGGAAAATAATTAAATCGTAAGGAGATAGACGAACACATACAGAGAGAGAGGGATTGACGCACAACTGATGAGTTCACGAAAAGGAGAAATCGCAGAAACAAATCGGAAAATCTGGAAAAAAAGGGAAAATAATTAAATCGTAAGGAGATAGACGAACACATACAGAGAGAGAGGGATTGACGCACAACTGATGAGTTCACGAAAAGGAGAAATCGCAGAAACGAATCGGAAAAGATGCGCCGCCAGCGTGTGAAGCTTGGAGTAGGAGGTTTCTGCCTACGGTTTCTATTCTATTATTAGGGTTTGATTTCTCTCACTGGTTTTGGGATCTTTATATAGTAAAGCACAAGTCACATGGCCAATCAAATTCTTGGCCACATGGTTTGTGTTTACATTTAAAATTTTTAAAAATAATTAAAACAAGATAATGCTAAAAAAAAAAAAACTTAGCAACGGTTTCTCCAAACAGCCCACGACCCACTATCCTTCTTCATCGTCTACGATCTTTTCTTTCCCATCTTTATATACTAAAGCACAAGTCACATGACCAATCAAATTATGCCACATGGTTTGTGTTTACATTTAAAATTTTAAAAAATAATTAAAACAAGATAATGATAAAAAAAAAAAAGCTTAGCAACGGTTTCTCCAAACAGCCCACGACCCACTATCCTTCTTCATCGTCTACGATCTTTTCTTTCCCATACTCTTATATCTCTCAGATTCAAAAAACAAACTGCAGAGAAACTCTCAATCGATAATAAAATATGAAACTTCTATACTCGTTCTATTTCAAAACCCTGACTCAAAATTGGGGCCGTATTGAATGTCTCGAGCCAGAGCCGAGTCGATTCAGGGGTAAACGGATCTCAGCGACCCATTTGCGCCAGTGACGCTGTCTTACTCCTTTGTAAAGTTTCGTCGGCTTCGGCAGGGCACCGGATTGCTTCATCGGAACCGGTTAAGGGCCACGAAGGTTCGAGAAAGTGTAGATCTGGTGGATTCGACCCGTACGTAGATTAGACCCGTACGAAGAGACATCACTACCAAAAGGATCATATTGTTGAAAGTTTTGCTACCGTACAATAGATTATACAGCATAGATATATTGAGGACAGTAGAGAAGTTTGGTACTATTTTCTCTATAATTTCAGTGTTTCAGATTTTTGGTAGGAAAAATTGGTTTATGCAGATTGTAGGGGAGAGAGGAATATGAAATGTTGACGATGAAAAAATCGGTGCTGTCATGGGAACGATGATTAAATTCTAAGACAAAATTAAGAAATGTATATGTTGGGCTTGGGTGATGAAAATCATGAGTATTAAATAGGCTCGCGTCTTGGGTTAGTTAATTAGTAATGTGTTTTTCCTATTGGGCTTTGGTTTAGGTTTAAACCGTCTTAACTTTGTAATTGCTCTAGTCTATATAAAGATAGGCATGTGTGAGGGTTTTTTGTATCCTGGAAATTCTAGAGAGCAACTAGAGAGATCTTTCTTGTTATTAGAGAGATTGTGAGGAACCCTAACTCTTTGTAATCTGTGGTGATAGTGGATTACTGGAAAGTTCCAGGCCGGCACGTAAGATCATACACCGTGATCTGAACTCGTTAATTCTCTGAGTCTTTTACTTATTGCTCAATTCCGTGATTATCAAGAGAGGATCAAATCTCAACAAAGTGGTATCAGAGCCTAGGTTTTAGGTTTGGGAGCAATTGGACAAAGAAGTTCTGCAGGGATCTAGGTTTTAGATCCGGGTTGATAGCTGGGATCAAAGCATCAACAGGTTTAAGGGTTTCAGCAGTGCAAAGAAGATCACGCAGATCGCCCGAGTATCGATAGACACCCCTTCCTGGTATCGATCGATACGACTGTTACATATTCGCAGAAAGTCAAAGAAAAGTTTGATATCGATCGATACTCCATCTTGTATCGATCGATACGGTAGCAGAAGCGTGTTAAGAAGTTCGTTTGATCGAGATGTTTTCAGAAAAGAAGCTGAAGGTGAAGATAGCCATCTTCGACGGACAAGGTGATTTTTCTATGTGGAAGAGAAGGATGTTAGCTCACATGAATCTTCAGGGATTGAAAGGCGAGCTAATAACATCAACCACTTAGCCGGATAAGTTGGTTATCAAGAAGGATGAATCAACAGAGGATTTCGAACAGAGACTTAAAGCACAACAATTCAAGAAAGGGGAGCGAGCAGAGAATGTTATGGATATTTTGACACTCCATCTAGGAGATCATGTCCTCAGGAAAACAGAGGAGTGCACAACAGCACGTGATCTTTGGGCAGCACTAGAGAGGTTATACAACACCAAGACTCTACCGAGTCGGATTCATCTTTTGTATAAATTCTATATCTTTATATACTAAAGCACAAGTCACATGGCCAATCAAATTCTGCCACATGGTTTGTGTTTACATTTAAAATTTTTAAAAATAATTAAAACAAGATAATGCTAAAAAAAAAAAAGCTTAGCAACGGTTTCTCCAAACAGCCCACGACCCACTATCCTTCTTCATCGTCTACGATCTTTTCTTTCCCATCTTTATATACTAAAGCACAAGTCACATGGCCAATCAAATTCTGCCACATAGTTTGTGTTTACATTTAAAATTTTTAAAAATAATTAAAACAAGATAATGCTAAAAAAAAAAAGCTTAGCAACGGTTTCTCCAAACAGCCCACGATCCACTATCCTTCTTCATCGTCTACGATCTTTTCTTTCCCATACTCTTATATCTCTCAGATTCAACAAACAAACTGCAGAGAAACTCTCAATCGATAATAAAATATGAAACTTCTATACTCGTTCTATTTCAAAACCCTGACTCAAACTTTGGGCCGTATTGAATGTCTCGAGCCAGAGCCGAGTCGATTCAGGGGTAAACGGATCTCAGCGACCCATTTGCGCCAGTGACGCTGTCTTACTCCTTTGTACAGTTTCGTCGGCTTCGGCAGGGCACCAGATTGCTTCATCGGAACCGGTTAAGGGCCACGAAGGTTCGAGAAAGTGTAGATCTGGTGGATTCGACCCGTACGTAGATTCGACCCGTACGAAGAGACATCACTACCAAAAGGATCATATTGTTGAAAGTTTTGCTACCGTACAATAGATTATACAGCATAGATAAATTGAGGACAGTAGAGAAGTTTGGTACTTTTTTCTCTACAATTTCAGTGTTTCAGATTTTTGGTAGGAAAAATTGGTTTATGCAGATTGTAGGGGCGAGAGGAACATCAAATGTTGACGATGAAAAAATCGGTGCTGTCATGGGAACGATGATTAAATTCTAAGACAAAATTAAGAAAGGTATATGTTGGGCTTGGGTGATGAAAATCATGAGTATTAACTAGGCCCGCGTCTTGGGTTAGTTAATTAGGAATGTGTTTTTCCTATTGGGCATGACTTAGGTTTAAACCGTCTTAACTTTGTAATTTCTCTAGTCTATATAAAGACAGGCATGTGTGAGGGTTTTCTGTATCCTGGAAATTCTAGAGAGCAACTAGAGAGATCTTTCTTGTTCTTAGAGAGATTGTGAGGAACCCTAACTCTTTGTAATCTGTTATGATAGTGGATTACTGGAAAGCTCCAGGCCGGAACGTAAGATCATACACCGTGATCTGAACTCGTCAATTCTCTGAGTCTTTTACTTATTGCTCAATTCCGTGATTATCAAGAGAGGATCAAATCTCAACAAAGCGGTATCAGAGCCTAGGTTTTAGGTTTGGGAGCAATTGGACAGAGAAGTTCAGCAGGGATCTAGGTTTTAGATCTGGGTTGATAGCTGGGATCAAAGCATCAACAGGTTTAAGGGTTTCAGCAGCGCAAAGAAGATCGCGCAGATCGCCCGAGTATCGATCGACACCCCTTCCTGGTATCGATCGATACGACTGTTACGTATTCGCAGAAAGTCAAAGAAAAGTTTGATATCGATCGATACTCCATCTTGTATCGATCGATACGGTAGCAGAAGCGTGTTAAGAAGTTCGTTTGATCGAGATGTCTTCAGAAAAGAAGCTGAAGGTGAAGATAGCCATCTTCGACGGACAAGGTGATTTTTCTATGTGGAAGAGAAGGATGTTAGCTCACATGAATCTTCAGGGATTGAAAGGCGAGCTAATAACACCAACCACTGAGCCGGATAAGATGGTTATCAAGAAGGATGAATCAACGGAGGATTTCGAACAGAGACTTAAAGCAGAACAATTCAAGAAAAGGGAGCGAGCAGAGAATGTTATGGATATTTTGACACTCCATATAGGAGATCATGTCCTCAGGAAAACAAAGGAGTGCACAACAGCAAGTGATCTTTGGGCAGCACTAGAGAGGTTATACAACACCAAGACTCTACCGAGTCGGATTCATCTTTTGTATAAATTCTATATCTTTATATACTAAAGCACAAGTCACATGGCCAATCAAATTCTGCCACATGGTTTGTGTTTACATTTAAAATTTTTAAAAATAATTAAAACAAGATAATGCTAAAAAAAAAAAAGCTTAGCAACGGTTTCTCCAAACAGCCCACGACCCACTATCCTTCTTCATCGTCTACGATCTTTTCTTTCCCATCTTTATATACTAAAGCACAAGTCACATGGCCAATCAAATTCTGCCACATGGTTTGTGTTTACATTTAAAATTTTTAAAAATAATTAAAACAAGATAATGCTAAAAAAAAAAAAGCTTAGCAACGGTTTCTCCAAACAGCCCACGATCCACTATCCTTCTTCATCGTCTACGATCTTTTCTTTCCCATACTCTTATATCTCTCAGATTCAACAAACAAACTGCAGAGAAACTCTCAATCGATAATAAAATATGAAACTTCTATACTCGTTCTATTTCAAAACCCTGACTCAAACTTTGGGCCGTATTGAATGTCTCGAGCCAGAGCCGAGTCGATTCGGGGGTAAACGGATCTCAGCGACCCATTTGCGCCAGTGACGCTGTCTTACTCCTTTGTACAGTTTCGTCGGCTTCGGCAGGGCACCGGATTGCTTCATCGGAACCGGTTAAGGGCCACGAAGGTTCGAGAAAGTGTAGATCTGGTGGATTCGACCCGTACGTAGATTCGACCCGTACGAAGAGACATCACTACCAAAAGGATCATATTGTTGAAAGTTTTGCTACCGTACAATAGATTATACAGCATAGATAAATTGAGGACAGTAGAGAAGTTTGGTACTTTTTTCTCTATAATTTCAGTGTTTCAGATTTTTGGTAGGAAAAATTGGTTTATGCAGATTGTAGGGGCGAGAGGAACATCAAATGTTGACGATGAAAAAATCGGTGCTGTCATGGGAACGATGATTAAATTCTAAGACAAAATTAAGAAAGGTATATGTTGGGCTTGGGTGATGAAAATCATGAGTATTAACTAGGCCCGCGTCTTGGGTTAGTTAATTAGGAATGTGTTTTTCCTATTGGGCTTGGCTTAGGTTTAAACCGTCTTAACTTTGTAATTTCTCTAGTCTATATAAAGACAGGCATGTGTGAGGGTTTTCTGTATCCTGGAAATTCTAGAGAGCAACTAGAGAGATCTTTCTTGTTCTTAGAGAGATTGTGAGGAACCCTAACTCTTTGTAATCTGTTATGATAGTGGATTACTGGAAAGCTCCAGGCCGGAACGTAAGATCATACACCGTGATCTGAACTCGTCAATTCTCTGAGTCTTTTACTTATTGCTCAATTCCGTGATTATCAAGAGAGGATCAAATCTCAACAAAGTGGTATCAGAGCCTAGGTTTTAGGTTTGGGAGCAATTGGACAGAGAAGTTCAGCAGGGATCTAGGTTTTAGATCCGGGTTGATAGCTGGGATCAAAGCATCAACAGGTTTAAGGGTTTCAGCAGCGCAAAGAAGATCGCGCAGATCGCCCGAGTATCGATCGACACCCCTTCCTGGTATCGATCGATACGACTGTTACGTATTCGCAGAAAGTCAAAGAAAAGTTTGATATCGATCGATACTCCATCTTGTATCGATCGATACGGTAGCAGAAGCGTGTTAAGAAGTTCGTTTGATCGAGATGTCTTCAGAAAAGAAGCTGAAGGTGAAGATAGCCATCTTCGACGGACAAGGTGATTTTTCTATGTGGAAGAGAAGGATGTTAGCTCACATGAATCTTCAGGGATTGAAAGGCGAGCTAATAACACCAACCACTGAGCCGGATAAGATGGTTATCAAGAAGGATGAATCAACGGAGGATTTCGAACAGAGACTTAAAGCAGAACAATTCAAGAAAAGGGAGCGAGCAGAGAATGTTATGGATATTTTGACACTCCATATAGGAGATCATGTCCTCAGGAAAACAAAGGAGTGCACAACAGCAAGTGATCTTTGGGCAGCACTAGAGAGGTTATACAACACCAAGACTCTACCGAGTCGGATTCATCTTTTGTATAAATTCTATATCTTTATATACTAAAGCACAAGTCACATGGCCAATCAAATTCTGCCACATGGTTTGTGTTTACATTTAAAATTTTTAAAAATAATTAAAACAAGATAATGCTAAAAAAAAAAAAGCTTAGCAACGGTTTCTCCAAACAGCCCACGACCCACTATCCTTCTTCATCGTCTACGATCTTTTCTTTCCCATCTTTATATACTAAAGCACAAGTCACATGGCCAATCAAATTCTGCCACATGGTTTGTGTTTACATTTAAAATTTTTAAAAATAATTAAAACAAGATAATGCTAAAAAAAAAAAAGCTTAGCAACGGTTTCTCCAAACAGCCCACGATCCACTATCCTTCTTCATCGTCTACGATCTTTTCTTTCCCATACTCTTATATCTCTCAGATTCAACAAACAAACTGCAGAGAAACTCTCAATCGATAATAAAATATGAAACTTCTATACTCGTTCTATTTCAAAACCCTGACTCAAACTTTGGGCCGTATTGAATGTCTCGAGCCAGAGCCGAGTCGATTCGGGGGTAAACGGATCTCAGCGACCCATTTGCGCCAGTGACGCTGTCTTACTCCTTTGTACAGTTTCGTCGGCTTCGGCAGGGCACCGGATTGCTTCATCGGAACCGGTTAAGGGCCACGAAGGTTCGAGAAAGTGTAGATCTGGTGGATTCGACCCGTACGTAGATTCGACCCGTACGAAGAGACATCACTACCAAAAGGATCATATTGTTGAAAGTTTTGCTACCGTACAATAGATTATACAGCATAGATAAATTGAGGACAGTAGAGAAGTTTGGTACTTTTTTCTCTATAATTTCAGTGTTTCAGATTTTTGGTAGGAAAAATTGGTTTATGCAGATTGTAGGGGCGAGAGGAACATCAAATGTTGACGATGAAAAAATCGGTGCTGTCATGGGAACGATGATTAAATTCTAAGACAAAATTAAGAAAGGTATATGTTGGGCTTGGGTGATGAAAATCATGAGTATTAACTAGGCCCGCGTCTTGGGTTAGTTAATTAGGAATGTGTTTTTCCTATTGGGCTTGGCTTAGGTTTAAACCGTCTTAACTTTGTAATTTCTCTAGTCTATATAAAGACAGGCATGTGTGAGGGTTTTCTGTATCCTGGAAATTCTAGAGAGCAACTAGAGAGATCTTTCTTGTTCTTAGAGAGATTGTGAGGAACCCTAACTCTTTGTAATCTGTTATGATAGTGGATTACTGGAAAGCTCCAGGCCGGAACGTAAGATCATACACCGTGATCTGAACTCGTCAATTCTCTGAGTCTTTTACTTATTGCTCAATTCCGTGATTATCAAGAGAGGATCAAATCTCAACAAAGTGGTATCAGAGCCTAGGTTTTAGGTTTGGGAGCAATTGGACAGAGAAGTTCAGCAGGGATCTAGGTTTTAGATCCGGGTTGATAGCTGGGATCAAAGCATCAACAGGTTTAAGGGTTTCAGCAGCGCAAAGAAGATCGCGCAGATCGCCCGAGTATCGATCGACACCCCTTCCTGGTATCGATCGATACGACTGTTACGTATTCGCAGAAAGTCAAAGAAAAGTTTGATATCGATCGATACTCCATCTTGTATCGATCGATACGGTAGCAGAAGCGTGTTAAGAAGTTCGTTTGATCGAGATGTCTTCAGAAAAGAAGCTGAAGGTGAAGATAGCCATCTTCGACGGACAAGGTGATTTTTCTATGTGGAAGAGAAGGATGTTAGCTCACATGAATCTTCAGGGATTGAAAGGCGAGCTAATAACACCAACCACTGAGCCGGATAAGATGGTTATCAAGAAGGATGAATCAACGGAGGATTTCGAACAGAGACTTAAAGCAGAACAATTCAAGAAAAGGGAGCGAGCAGAGAATGTTATGGATATTTTGACACTCCATATAGGAGATCATGTCCTCAGGAAAACAAAGGAGTGCACAACAGCAAGTGATCTTTGGGCAGCACTAGAGAGGTTATACAACACCAAGACTCTACCGAGTCGGATTCATCTTTTGTATAAATTCTATATCTTTATATACTAAAGCACAAGTCACATGGCCAATCAAATTCTGCCACATGGTTTGTGTTTACATTTAAAATTTTTAAAAATAATTAAAACAAGATAATGCTAAAAAAAAAAAAGCTTAGCAACGGTTTCTCCAAACAGCCCACGACCCACTATCCTTCTTCATCGTCTACGATCTTTTCTTTCCCATCTTTATATACTAAAGCACAAGTCACATGGCCAATCAAATTGTGCCACATGGTTTGTGTTTACATTTAAAATTTTTAAAAATAATTAAAACAAGATAATGCTAAAAAAAAAAAAGCTTAGCAACGGTTTCTCCAAACAGCCCACGATCCACTATCCTTCTTCATCGTCTACGATCTTTTCTTTCCCATACTCTTATATCTCTCAGATTCAACAAATAAACTGCAGAGAAACTCTCAATCGATAATAAAATATGAAACTTCTATACTCGTTCTATTTCAAAACCCTGACTCAAACTTTGGGCCGTATTGAATGTCTCGAGCCAGAGCCGAGTCGATTCGGGGGTAAACGGATCTCAGCGACCCATTTGCGCCAGTGACGCTGTCTTACTCCTTTGTACAGTTTCGTCGGCTTCGGCAGGGCACCGGATTGCTTCATCGGAACCGGTTAAGGGCCACGAAGGTTCGAGAAAGTGTAGATCTGGTGGATTCGACCCGTACGTAGATTCGACCCGTACGAAGAGACATCACTACCAAAAGGATCATATTGTTGAAAGTTTTGCTACCGTACAATAGATTATACAGCATAGATAAATTGAGGACAGTAGAGAAGTTTGGTACTTTTTTCTCTATAATTTCAGTGTTTCAGATTTTTGGTAGGAAAAATTGGTTTATGCAGATTGTAGGGGCGAGAGGAACATCAAATGTTGACGATGAAAAAATCGGTGCTGTCATGGGAACGATGATTAAATTCTAAGACAAAATTAAGAAAGGTATATGTTGGGCTTGGGTGATGAAAATCATGAGTATTAACTAGGCCCGCGTCTTGGGTTAGTTAATTAGGAATGTGTTTTTCCTATTGGGCTTGGCTTAGGTTTAAACCGTCTTAACTTTGTAATTTCTCTAGTCTATATAAAGACAGGCATGTGTGAGGGTTTTCTGTATCCTGGAAATTCTAGAGAGCAACTAGAGAGATCTTTCTTGTTCTTAGAGAGATTGTGAGGAACCCTAACTCTTTGTAATCTGTTATGATAGTGGATTACTGGAAAGCTCCAGGCCGGAACGTAAGATCATACACCGTGATCTGAACTCGTCAATTCTCTGAGTCTTTTACTTATTGCTCAATTCCGTGATTATCAAGAGAGGATCAAATCTCAACAAAGTGGTATCAGAGCCTAGGTTTTAGGTTTGGGAGCAATTGGACAGAGAAGTTCAGCAGGGATCTAGGTTTTAGATCCGGGTTGATAGCTGGGATCAAAGCATCAACAGGTTTAAGGGTTTCAGCAGCGCAAAGAAGATCGCGCAGATCGCCCGAGTATCGATCGACACCCCTTCCTGGTATCGATCGATACGACTGTTACGTATTCGCAGAAAGTCAAAGAAAAATTTGATATCGATCGATACTCCATCTTGTATCGATCGATACGGTAGCAGAAGCGTGTTAAGAAGTTCGTTTGATCGAGATGTCTTCAGAAAAGAAGCTGAAGGTGAAGATAGCCATCTTCGACGGACAAGGTGATTTTTCTATGTGGAAGAGAAGGATGTTAGCTCACATGAATCTTCAGGGATTGAAAGGCGAGCTAATAACACCAACCACTGAGCCGGATAAGATGGTTATCAAGAAGGATGAATCAACGGAGGATTTCGAACAGAGACTTAAAGCAGAACAATTCAAGAAAAGGGAGCGAGCAGAGAATGTTATGGATATTTTGACACTCCATATAGGAGATCATGTCCTCAGGAAAACAAAGGAGTGCACAACAGCAAGTGATCTTTGGGCAGCACTAGAGAGGTTATACAACACCAAGACTCTACCGAGTCGGATTCATCTTTTGTATAAATTCTATATCTTTATATACTAAAGCACAAGTCACATGGCCAATCAAATTCTGCCACATGGTTTGTGTTTACATTTAAAATTTTTAAAAATAATTAAAACAAGATAATGCTAAAAAAAAAAAAAGCTTAGCAACGGTTTCTCCAAACAGCCCACGACCCACTATCCTTCTTCATCGTCTACGATCTTTTCTTTCCCATACTCTTATATCTCTCAGATTCAAAAAACAAACTGCAGAGAAACTCTCAATCGATAATAAAATATGAAACTTCTATACTCGTTCTATTTCAAAACCCTGACTCAAAATTGGGGCCATATTGAATGTCTCGAGCCAGAGCCGAGTCGATTCAGGGGTAAACGGATCTCAGCGACCCATTTGCGCCAGTGACGCTGTCTTACTCCTTTGTAAAGTTTCGTCGGCTTCGGCAGGGCACCGGATTGCTTCATCGGAACCGGTTAAGGGCCACGAAGGTTCGAGAAAGTGTAGATCTGGTGGATTCGACCCGTACGTAGATTCGACCCGTACGAAGAGACATCACTACCAAAAGGATCATATTGTTGAAAGTTTTTCTACCGTACAATAGATTATACAGCATAGATATATTGAGGACAGTAGAGAAGTTTGGTACTTTTTTCTCTATAATTTCAGTGTTTCAGATTTTTGGTAGGAAAAATTGGTTTATGCAGATTGTAGGGGCGAGAGGAACATCAAATGTTGACGATGAAAAAATCGGTGCTGTCATGGGAACGATGATTAAATTCTAAGACAAAATTAAGAAAGGTATATGTTGGGCTTGGGTGATGAAAATCATGAGTATTAACTAGGCCCGCTTCTTGGGTTAGTTAATTAGGAATGTGTTTTTCCTATTGGGCTTTGGTTTAGGTTTAAACCGTCTTAACTTTGTAATTGCTCTAGTCTATATAAAGACAGGCATGTGTGAGGGTTTACTGTATCCTGGAAATTCTAGAGAGCAACTAGAGAGATCTCTCTTGTTCTTAGAGAGATTGTGAGGAACCCTAACTCTTTGTAATCTGTGGTGATAGTGGATTACTGGAAAGCTCCAGGCCGGGACGTAAGATCATACATCGTGATCTGAACTCGTTAATTCTCTGAGTCTTTTACTTATTGCTCAATTCCGTGATTATCAAGAGAGGATCAAATCTCAACAAAGTGGTATCAGAGCCTAGGTTTTAGGTTTGGGAGCAATTGGACAGAGAAGTTATGCAGGGATCTAGGTTTTAGATCTGGGTTGATAGCTGGGATCAAAGCATCAACAGGTTTAAGGGTTTCAGCAGCGCAAAGAAGATCGCGCAGATCGCCCGAGTATCGATCGACACCCCTTCCTGGTATCGATCGATACGACTGTTACGTATTCGCAGAAAGTCAAAGAAAAGTTTGATATCGATCGATACTCCATCTTGTATCGATCGATATGGTAGCAGAAGCGTGTTAAGAAGTTCGTTTGATCGATATGTCTTCAGAAAAGAAGCTGAAGGTGAAGATAGCCATCTTCGACGGACAAGGTAATTTTTCTATGTGGAAGAGAAGGATGTTAGCTCACATGAATCTTCAGGGATTGAAAGGCGAGCTAATAACACCAACCACTGAGCCGGATAAGATGGTTATCAAGAAGGATGAATCAACGGAGGATTTCGAACAGAGACTTAAAGCAGAACAATTCAAGAAAGGGGAGCGAGCAGAGAATGTTAAGGATATTTTGACACTCCATCTAGGAGATCATGTCCTCAGGAAAACAGAGGAGTGCACAACAGCACGTGATCGTTGGGCAGTACTAGAGAGGTTATACAACACCAAGACTCTACCGAGTCGGATTCATCTTTTGTATAAATTCTATACATTTAAGATGGATGGGTCTAAGTCAATTGATCAAAACGTCGATGACTACTTGAAGACTGTTTCGGAGTTGGCCAGTGTAAAGGTTACAGTTGCGGATGAAGTGCATGCAATTCTACTACTCAGTTCCTTGCCACCACAATATGACTCCATGAAAGAGACATTGAAGTATGGTATAGAGTCCATCTCTATTGAAGATGTGGTGAATGCGGCGAAATCGAAGGAAACTGAGCTTAAAGCTAAGGGAATATCGACTTCACAAAGCACTGGTGAAGCGTATGTGGCTCGTGGGAGACAACAAAATAGGGATCAACAAAATTCTGGGAATCGAGGCAGAAGCAGGTTGAAATCGGAAACAAAAGTCACATGCTGGTTCTGCAAGAAGGAAGGACATGTGAAGGCTGATTACTATGCTTGGAAGAAGCGGAAAGGCGGCGATGATGAAGATGTCATGGCAGCGGTTGTCATCGAAAAACCAGCAGGAGTTGATGCGTTATCAGTCTCGGAAAATTGGCATCTAGAGAGGTGGGTGATTGATTCGGGTTGTTCATATCACATGACCTCAAGGAGAGATTGGTTTGATACATTTGAGAAGCTCAACTTTGGACAAGTGCTACTGGGGGATGACTATTCTGTAGAGGTTAAAGGAATAGGTTCCATCAATATAAAAGCATTTGGTGGCACGGTGAAGACAATTACGAATGTCAGGTATATTCCTAAGTTGAAGAGAAATTTAATATCTACAAGTACATTGGATAAGCTTGGGTTTGATCATACTGGAGGAAAAGGAAAAACAAAGTTCTATAAGAATGGGAAGATGGGTATTCAAGGCACTCTATGCGGTTCTTTGAATTTGCTTGATAGAGAGACTGTGGCAGGACAATCAAACATAAGTGTTACCAGGAAACCAGCCAAAGACGAGACATCTTTGTGGCATAGAAGGTTGTGACACATGAGCACGAAGAATCTGATGATATTGGTAAAAAGAGGCATCATTGACAAGAGAAAGATTGGGGAGATGGATTTCTGTGAGAGTTGTGTAATGGGAAAAACCAAGAGATTGAGCTTCAACATTGGGAAACACAATTAAGGAGAAGCGCTGAGATATGTTCACTCAGATCTTTGGGGATCTCCATCGGTCACTCCAAGTATCTCTGGTAAGCAGTATTTTCTGTCTATAATTGATGATTACACTAGAAAGGTGTAGGTGTTCTTCTTGTCTGTTAAGAGTGAAGCTTTCACAAAGTTCTGTGAATGGAAGAAACTGGTAGAGAATCAGATAAACTGGAAAGCTCCAGGCCGAGACGTAGGATCACACACCGTGATCTGAACTCGTTAAATCTCTGTATCTTTTACTTATTGCTCAATTCCGTGATTATCAAGAGATGATCAAATCTCAACAAAGTGGGAATATTGTTCAGTTTTTCGGTAAATTGGTTGGTCCACAGTCTCTGCAATACACAAATTTGTTTTTTTCCAAATGTTTGATACATCAATACTTTAGCTCTATTACATCCTTTTGACAGTCAAGCAAAATAGGCACTCACACAATCAAATTCATGAATTTTTTTAAAGATAACTTTTTCAAAGTATAACAAGTAGAGCTAAGCTAAATCACGAGAGGCTGTCAAAAGGATGTGTGATGTAAAGAATAATTTGTGTTGAGATCGTTGTGTCCAATTTTGCTGCTCTATAGGTGGATTCTTTAGCACAAATAGTCAAAATATAATATTTGAAAATATTGCAGAGGGATTGTTGGAAACAAATGGCGTTATACCTTCGTGTATGATTTTGAACTGTTTCACAGAATGGTTTTTTTTCCTATTAATTTGTTTCCCATAATCAGATGGATGGTTGAAGGTTTAGTCATGTATGATGTATAGCTTATCATAAATGTTATTTAGACTTAAAAGGTATAACATACATTAAGTAGTAAAGATCACATACTCTCAAACTAATAGGTGAAGTAATTTCGATTACTTATTTAGTTTTCCATTGTTATGTACTGATTTTTAATTCTTGATTTGATTTCATAGAATGATGTTTCTGTGTTATATGCTGATTTTTTTTAACCTTTTTATTGCTTTAATAATTGGATTTGTTAAATTGTTTGCAGATGGAGATACTTAAGATGTACAATGCATAAAATGCTCATTGAGCATGTTAAGAATTAAGAAAAATACAGGAAGAACAAAGACATAAAGAAGTAAAACGTCCACCAGTTCATGGGACAAATCAATAGGAAATGAGCTTCAAAATGATAAAAACTAATGTTTGTACTCAACGAGCTAATTTAGATCAATGTAATTTCTTTTAAATTAATCTAACTTAATTTTCACATGTTTATGGTTAATCAATGATAATTATGTTAATGTTTGTTTATGTATATACTCATCTCTTTCAGATAAGTCAAAGTTAGTTTATCCATTTTATTTTTTAGTTATCTATACTATATGTATAACTAAACTTTGGTTTTATTTGTAGGCAAAAATATTCCCGTGCGTAGCACGGGGGTAATACTAGTTTTTTTTAATGACGAAATCATAGATTGCATTATCGTAAATGAGAAATTATATAATCCTTGTACAGAAATAATAAATCAGCCAATAGAAACAACACATGTGGCTGTTTGGACACTAATAGTTACACGTATGCAAATCTTAACATAAGCTGACTGAAAATAAGAAAAACATACCAAGTCCACATGGATATAATTTCAGTTTCTAAAAACCGAGTATGCTACATAGGTTATCCAAAATTCTTTCTCTTTGTTGGATGTGTATTCCGCACTCCCGGTTTAATCCGGTATGAACCGAGATCAGTAAGGACGGTATCGGGAGACGAAGACCGCAGTTACGAAAAAAATATTCGTAAACAACTATATGGCACTCAAAAGTTACCCTTGCAGCAGTAAACGACCCATGGAGCGAACTCAAAACCCCAAAAGTCGAATTAAAAGCTCATCTCGTCGGACTCAAGTATGCGTTTCGTGGACCAAATTCAACCTATCCTGTCATTATAAATTGTGGTCTTAATGAAGCAGAGACGACAATGCTGCTGTGTGAGTTGTGAAAGCCTAGAAAAGCTTTAGGATATTCGCTTGATGACATACCTAGAATCTCTCCAGATCTTTGTATGCACAAGATCCTTCTCGAGGACAATGCTAAAAATTTGATCGAGCACCAAAGGAGACTAAATCCGAACTTAATGAACGTTGTTAAGAAATAAATTATGAAGCTTTTAGAAGTCGGAATAATTTTTCCAATCTCCAATCTCGGACATCACTTGGGTTAACCCAGTTCACATTGTCCCTAAGAAAGGAGGAGTCACAGTAGTCAAAAACGATAAAGATGAGATGATTGTTACAAGAACAGTCACCGGACAACGCATGTGTATTGATTACCGAAAGCTGAACGCATATATCATTTTCCCTTACCCTTTATCGACCAAATGCTAGAGAGGTTAGCTAATCACCAATACTATTGTTTCCTTGATGGATATTCCAGATTTTTCCAAATTACTATTCAACCGGAAGATCAAGAGAAAACGACATTCACTTGTTCATACGACACATTTGCTTATCGAAGAATGCATTTTGGCTTGTGTAATGCACCTGCAACTTTTCAGTGGTGCATGATATTGATATTCACTGAATATATCAAAGATTTCATGGAAGTTTTCATGGACCATTTCTCTGTCTATGGATCTTCGTTCCAAACGTGTTTGACAAACCTTGGCAAAGTCTTGCAAAGATGTGAAGACAAACACTTGGCAGCCAAACGTTCTTAGCGACGTTGCTTTTTGATCCTTCTATATCGGTTCTTCCTATCATTGTAAAGCAGAATTCACCAAGTGTTGGATTGTTCACCCACGGGAACGTGAGCTGGGTTTAGACCGTCTTGCGACAGGTTATGGATGTCGAACCCGAATAACAATAATCATAAAATTAACATTATAAATCTAAATTTAATAAAAACCAATATTTTAATCTAAAAAAAAATCAAAGTTTTGGATGTGTTAGAATTTTGATTTTTTAACTTGAATCATAATCACCGTTCAATCAGTTGCCGAATCGCGGATTGTTAGTGGGTTTTACCGGTTTTGCTGAATTTTTGAATAGCGGATTTTGGCATAAACTCGAATCGGATTGTTTATCGTATCGTTGGGTTTAGACTACAGGTCCAAGCAAGATTTGAAAAGATTAATTAAAAATATTATCTCGGACGTGCGGACGAGTTAGAATTAGTTTCTCTTTAAAAAAAACAATCAAAAGAAATAAAAAAAAACAATCAAAAGAAATAAGGGCGATGCAGATGAGCAATTGGTCCACTGGAACCTAAAAATCCCAGAAACTGTGGTTTCGAGCATATGCGGCACACATAGCCTTGGCTCAACCACTGTTAGGAATCTTATCTCCCCCCACAACCGTCATATTGGTTCTCACAACCCTCGTATTGACCGTCAAGACGGTTAAACGATAAGCTCATTGTAAGCACGAATAAACAGATCGCAACCCATGAGATAAAAGAAAGTAACCAAAGCTTATGAAAGAAGTAGAGAAGTCTGAAAACTAGAGAGAGTTTAGAGATTCATAGAGAGAGAAACTAGAGAGAGGTTTTTAGGGAAATTATGAGATGATATTTCACAAGGGGGTACACACATATTTATAGTGGAGGTTTAGTGCGCTGACATAAGCGCTTACCTCAGCAATGACATCATTGCTTACATCACACCTATTCTACATTATTTAGGCGATTACGTCATCGCTTACATCACACACATAATTGCGATTACATCATCGCTTACATCACACATATTATACATTATTAAGGTGATTACGTCATCGCTTACATCACACATAATTAGACATAATTAGATTATTAAGAAGAGTCTTAATGATCTATTTCGAACTCGTAAACATGTTCGTCGCAGCAGCCGTAATAGTCATCTGGACACTTGAGTCGATTTCTGGTTCAGTGAAATCTTCTATTGGCTCGTCTTTGTTTAAACCGAATCTTTTCCCGATCTCGTCAATATTTATCTCGTCGTCAGGAGACTGTGCATCTTGGAAAAGTTCTGGTGGATTCGTCGTTGGCGGTGGCTCCGTTGTTATTTGCTGGATTAGCCTCGGGGCTGGTTTGCTTTCGAAGAACTGCAGATCTTCGTCTAGGCTCATCTGATAGTCAATCGGATAGTAGCTCCAATTTAGGCTAAACGGAATGGGAAACGTCTGTGTAGCACTGTTGAGGCGAAACGCATATTTCTGGAACTCTTCAAATCCTTTGGTCTCATAGATATTGAAGTCTGGTCTAACGCCTCGATTGTAGTCGTCGTGGTGGATTAGCGTTGGTAACGCATGCATCTTGTTGCTTTTGATGTTGACTTGAATGGGGCGGTGGAAAAAGTATATCGTGTGAGGATTGAAGAAAGGGTTGAGGCACCCTTGCCCTTTTAGCTTCTTAAACGATATGTTCACCGTCTTTGCTGACCTTCTTAGCTTACCACTCCACGCGCTTAATGGCGCGAACCAAGCTAAAAACGTAGAGAGGCAGTCCTTTTGACCTTGTCGCGAATTGACGAATTGGTAAAGCCAATGAATGTCGAAGGTGATGCCGATGGTGTATACAGAACATATATACCAAAGGAAACATAGAACTTCTTCTGGCATATCAGTGCTCTCGATTCTGTAGAGATGAGCGAACGGATGGTCTGGATGTATTCCCAATGGCGCGATGTGTTGGCATCTGACTCCGTATTTTGATAAGATAACCGATTGGTACCGGAAAATCCTCTCTTTGAGATGTTCGTGAATGATCTTCATGTTGACAAGCTGATGAGCATCTTCAGGCATGTTGGCACCGAAATCGTAGTATTCTTTTTCGGTTGCGGATGAGCTCGCCATCATCTGAATTTCTTTCAGAGGGTTTCTGCTGAGCATGTCGGCAAGAATGTTCTTTGTGCCCTTTAAATAGAAGGAGACGAAGTCGTATTTTGAAAACCATTCGCTCCATCGTAGTAACTGTTGATGCGGGACCATCTTTTGCTTGAATTTTAGCATCTTCGGGAAGGATGACATGTCCATCTCGATGCGAAATTTGTGTCCAATCAAATGGAACTCAAATTTTTCAATGGCCTTCTTTACAGCTAAGATCTCTTTGAACGTGGAGTGATAGTGGAGTTCGGAATCTTTAAAGCGTCCGCTTTTGTATCCACAGATTTGAAGTCTCCCGTCTATCTCTTCGAGTAGGACAGAACCCCAATACTTATCACTTGCGTCTGTTTGGAGAACACGCGTGCCTTCGCAAGGAATCTTTAAAGGTGGCAGCTTTATTATCTCTAGCTTTAGCCTTTTGACCGCCTCTGTTTGTCTTTTAGTCCATAAAGGAGGATTCTTGGACAGCATCTTTTGTAATAGACGCGTCAGCTGCGAAAGTTGCGGGATAAAGTCGCTTAGGTAATTAATTACCCAAGGAACTGTTGGACCTGTCTCTTCGAGAGGTCGTTGTCTGGAAACTCAAGGAGCGTCGTGGCTAGATGGGCCTGAGGGGCGAATTGTCCATTCGCAATATGCATCCCAAGGAATTCGATGTTGGGCTGGGCTATGGTCATTTTTCGGGCCGAGAGCATTATTCCATGATTCACCACGATGTTCTGAAACTGTTGTAGAGTTCGAACATGATCTTCGTGGCTAGACGAGAATAAGAGAATATCGTCTATGTAGATCAGGGCTGTATGGAGCAGTGGCTTGAAGATTTTTAACATGGCCTGTTGGAATAGCGATGGCGCCGTTTTGAGGCCGAACGGTAAGATGTTCCATTGGAGATGTCGATTGGGCAAACATAAAGCTGTCTTGTACCTTTCCTCTGGTGCGATACCGATTTGCCAGAAACCGGATTTTAGATCGAAATTTGAAAATAGGGTCGCACCTTGAAGATGTTGAAATAGTGCCCTTTTGTTTGGCAACGGGAACTTGACATCTTGGAGGTATTGGTTCAGCGGTTTATAGTCAATGACTAGCCTTAATTTTCCTCTTGCCTGTTCAGCTCTGTTGTTGACATAAAATGCCTTGCACGCCCAGGGATAATTGGTTGATGAGACCACCTTTTGACTGACCAAATGGTCACATTCTTCATTTGCTTGTTTAAGCAATATGGGTGGCATTCCCGCGTGACTTGCCTTCGTTGGAGTTGTGTGGATATTTTCTTTGAACGGCAACGACACGAAGAATTCTTCGTTTAGCCACAGTGGGTTTTTGCATATACGAAGGAACTCCGTATGAGAGTTTGCACAAGAACTTGCAGTGATTTCTTCTTTGATTTTGCCGAATTCGGGGTACTGGAGTTCTTCAATCGCGAACAATCGGGGTATTGTCGTGAAAGCTTTGAAATAAGATTTCCATCTTATTCCTCTTGGTTCGATCGAGATGTCGAAATTCCTTTTTAGGGCGTAATACGAATCCCATCCTAGAATTATATACTTTCCAGGAGCGGAGGAGCCTAGGACTTCTGTAGTTATCTGACATCCCGGAAAGAGTTCTATGGTGATTGGCTTCGATTTGAGCTTGATTGATAATGATCCTGAATTTGCCACCCTGAACTCTTGCTGATACGGGTGCCACATGGATGAGGAGAGCACCTTGGGATTCATTATCGTTGTGTGGGCTCCCGTGTCTATGAATGCAATAGCATGGACCGGTTCTTCATTTTTTGCAGGATCAAAGATTGTTACCGGTAGATGAGGAGATTGTATCTCTTCTTGTTGAGGCGTACGAGCAATATTGAAACAACATTCTTCCTCTTCGTCGGATTCTGAGGCATCAAAATCTGAGTAGTCATATATGGCATATTTATCGTCGCTGTCGTAAGACACCACTGATTCGAGATCATGATTGTCAAGATCAATATCTTTGGCAAGATTGGATATCGAGCTGATGAGATATTGTCTTTTCTTTCTCGAAATATTTGGACAGTTTTTGGCGAAATGCCCTTCTTTGTGGCACAGAAAGCACTTCGTTTCTTTCTTGAAAGATTGCTTCCTTCTGAAAAACTATTTGCGCCCGTATTTTCTGAAGCGGGATCTATTTGATTTTTGGGAACGGCGAGCTTCGATCTTTTCTTTACACGAACAGCGTTTCTTGGATTTAGAACATTTGATTGACAAATCTGGTCTTGCACAGACTTTGGATAGATGTTTTGAATTATCCATAAACTCCGTCCAGAACTCCTTTTGTTTGCAGAGTTTATCCAACGTTCTGAAGACGTACTGTTGGATTTGTCCGATAGAGATCTCTTCTACCGATTGGCCTTGCTCTCTGATGTTGAGTTTTGTTTGTTGGCTCAGATAATCATCAATAGATGATAGGTAGACTTGCTTTAGGCTCGGGTTATTGAGACCGTTTAGCGCATAGTATCTCCTTGTTTGTCGCTCGAAATGTTTCGCAAGATCTCTTTTCTTCAGCGAACAACATTTCGCTGCGAAGAATTCCTCTTGTAATTGATCCTTGAGGTGGCTCGGGGTGCCAATGATTTCTCGATGAATTTCTCCAAGAAGTAGTGGTATGGTGGTTTGATAGACTTGCTGCTGTCTGTATTCGCCAAGCGAATTCCACCATTCTTTGAGTGCACCCGAAAATCGTGCAGTGAACTGTTGTATGACGAGTGATGAGGATGAGGTGATAGCTTCGGAGTTTATCCATGCGTGAAATTCGTCTAAACGATCATTCCATTTTTCGAAGGGAATGTCGTCGAACGTAAATGTCACGACCTTTGAGGCGAACTGTTTTGTTGGCCTTTCTTGTTCTTGGATGGGTGTTCCATTCATCTCGTCATCAGAGTACACTTCGTCTATGTCGGGTTCCGTTTTAGACGGTTCCCCAATAGCGAACTGTTTCGGTAATGATTCTTCCTCGGAGTCAGTCTTGTAAGAAGAGCTTGAGTCTGAGAAGCTGATAACCAATGGCGTTGGATCAGGGACAGCGACTGATATAATTTGCGACTTCGACCTAGCGTCCGCCGATTCTTTTGGGTTTTTGTCTTGTTCTGCTAGGTGATCCAGCAAACTAGACATCGTGAATTCCGCAGACTCGATTATGCCTATTTCCTTTCCTTTTCTTTTATCATGCTCGGGAGAGTCTTGACTAGAATGGGAGGAGGCAGATCTGTGAGTCTTTGTTGGATTGACGCGGAATTCGGATTCATTTTGTCTTCTCGCCATTTCTCGTACGGGTCGTGGTTTGAACTCGCTTTGAGTTACGCCATACCGCGACGTGAACGCTTCGTCAGACGATAAGAAACCAGGGACTGGGTTTCTTGTCTTTTGATACTGTTCTCCTGAGAGAAATCCCTGGGAGTATGATCATGGGTGTATTGGCATCGTTGATGAAATGCTCCCGAGATGTGGAAGGTATGCGTTGGAGGAACTCTGCTGTCGTTGGAGCATACTTTCGAGGCATCGTTGAAGGTCTTTTAATTGGAACCTGAGATTTGTCATCTCAGCTTCTTTGCCTTGAAATTGAGCGGTGTTGACCATCATATGCTGGGCCATAGACATCATCTCTTGATGGAGGGTGTTTAACCTACTATGGATTTCCGAGATGGATTTCTAAAGAACGCTCAATCTCTTGGTATATCCATCCGCAAAATGACCGATTTTTTGATTAATCGTAGTAAGCAGTCGGTTTTGTGCCATGGCATTTTCCGTTTGCCAGTTGAGAACCTTTTCTCCTTGACTTAATTGATTTGGTCCTGAGGAGCCGATTTCTTTTGAAAGTAGCTTTGGGGAGTGAGATATGTTGTCAGTGATGAAGTCCTCTGGTGGAGGAAAGTTATCTTCTTCTATCACCATGATCTCTGGCACGGATGACTCCTTTTTATCAGAGTATTGTACTATGAATTCGTATCTTCCGTTACCTTATCCGAGAGGACCAACTGTAGGATCTCATTCAAGATATCTTTTGTACAGGGGATCCTTCTTTTTTCTGCGCCGTTGGCGAATCTCGTCATCGGATTCATAATAATCGTCTATGCAAGCCGAGCAGGAGCAGACATCAAAATATTGATGGCCGTCTTCATCCTTGAAAGGATATACGACTTGTCCGTATTGTCCAAAGGAGATTGGCTTCGGATTCTGTTCTCTATATGGTCCTTGGAATTCGTGTTCATCAATTTGGATCGCAAATTGTGTGAACAGTTTTTTCCGAAACGACGATGATATTGGTTTGTCGAATTTGATTTCTGTTGTTCCATCAAGGCGCGAATGGAAGCTTACTTCGGATGTTTGGACTGGTGCTTGAGTTGCTTGATGCAGCTTCTCGTAACTTGTCACCCATGACTCTGGTATCTTCTTTATTAATTCTTCTCGAGAAATTTGGCGAGGTATTTGCGTAGTGCTTGGCGCTTGAGAAGCCGATGAGACTTCTAGATAGAGCGCTTCATCAGAGGAGGGTAGAGCGAGATCAAGAGCATGGTCTTGAACGCGGTAGACAATTTGGTGATGTAGTGTTGCGATAACACTTTTCTCTTGCATAGGCAACCCGATTAGCTGTAGTTGGACTTTGAGCGTTTTGAGCAGATTCGGATCTTGCAAAGAGACATTAAAGTTCGGAAACAGTGTTATGAAAACTGTTCTGGCGTTTAATGTTGTCTGAACCGTGCCGATGCAGGCCTGTTGATATGACTTTAGTCGAGAGTCGACTAAGGCGATTCGTGCTATAACCGGCAGACCTTTTCGAGCATGTAAGGTTAGCCCGATTCGTACCACCCCAAAGTGAAGGTGGGTGTATCCTTGTTGCCTCCATACTCTTGGAAGAGTTTCTGGGATATTGAGAGAAATGAATTGTTCTTCCTCCGTGGCTGGGACTTGGCAAGATGAGAACTTGCTGGATTGAACATATTCTCGGACCCTTCTGCTTGACGAAGGATGTATGAGCTCGCGGACGTTCTTTATCGAGAAAACACTAGGTTTTCTAGCAAAGAACTCATATGGATTCACCAGCGGTAGTGTCGTTTCAGGCATAAGATCGCCTGGAACATATTCGATCTCATAAAGTGAATTAATATCAGAATGATTTTTTTGGTTTTTTGTTTTTGGTAAAATAGAAATTGCAAATTGAGAATCGATTGCTAAAGGATTAGAATTTGACATGATGAGAAATCGTTTTCAGAACATTCAAAACTATCAGTCATAAACAATGATTCCTTCTCTCAAACATAGGTTCTTCGATTAGAAAATGGCTTACGCTTCTCGTTTCCTCTCCAGATCCAAGCAGGTACACTCTCTCGCTCGATTCTTCCGATTTATTTAAATCCTATGTCCTCACGATTGTTTTGATTCTCTTTCTTCGGTCTGTTTTGATTCCTTTTTCTTTTTCTCCCTGCGATTTCAATCGGCTATCAACACATAGATATTATGTTTCTCATATACGTTTTTGATTTCACTGATTAGCTGTAACTTATCTTACTATCATAACGCAGCTACAAGGGAGTCTGGTCATTTTGCAGCAGCAACATGCTATTCCAGTCCCCGCCTTTGCAAAGGAAGCTGCTCGTCCAACATTTAAAGGAGATGGTTTGTGACCAAACTTGATATCTTTCATTTTTGATATTGTTTAAAACATTATGCTTTTATATTTTATATAGTTTATATATGCAATTTCACTTACACGCTTAGTTGAGTTCGTTGCTTGTGGTTGCATTACTTTTCTGAAGACATTTGCTATCTTTTGTTTAGCCGTTCATGCTTTTGATTTTAATATGGTGTCTAGCTGAGAAAATGTCAAAGCCACTTTCTCGTTGTGAAATTTGTAGAGAAGCTTTATTGCTCAATGCTATATAATCTTGAGAAACCCAGGCCATGATCGCCAGGACTGTTTATTCTGTTTATGATGGGTTATGTTCAATGCGTTGGTGAAATCTGTAGTGTGTGTTTGGAGTGAAGTGACAGCATTACTGTTTACTATTATTGACTAAAGGTTTACACTTTTTGACAGAGATGTTGAGCCGTTTCTCTTCATCCAAAGCGGGAAAAGTGGTGGATTGTTTGAAGATAGCAAAGGCATTAGAGGCGCAGAATATCCCTGCTGCACAAGCTGAGGCCCTAACGGTGGCCATCACCGGTGCTTTGGACTCGGTGATGGAGAAGCTCGAAGAAAACATAGCCAATTCCACGGTAAATCTTGATCTCTCTCCTCTAAAACTAGCTAATTCTGACAGAGCTTCCTCTAGTTAGTTTTCCAATTCGACTAAGAGCTCTTATGAAAATAGAGTAGGCCACGGGGACTAGAAAACCTTTCTTGCCTAGAGAATTCAAACAACTTTTTTGCATCCTTCATGTTTCCAACTTCACATAAGCATCCCAAATAGTCTTGGACTAATTCTCTATCTGGAATCATTTCGCTGAATCTTCTGCTGGCTTCTTCAACGTTCCTGCCTTTCTTCTGGCAAAGAAATGTGATTTAACACAAGCTCCTCTTCTTGCAAGATATGTTTAGTTCTTGATGATAGGGATTGCATTTTTTTCTGGATTGCTTTCATATGTTCAATTTTCTCTTTTTCTGCCATTTTTCTCCATACAAGAGATAACCCAAAAAAAATATATCATCCCTGATAGCTATATTGGAGCCGTGCATCTGATTAAGTAGCTTTAGGATCTCATCATATTTTGCTGACTTACGGAGCTCCTTCACAATGACCGCATAAGAGTATCGAATAGGATCTCATCATATTTTATATTGTGCTTCATGTTTTAGTTTTACTGGTATAGAATCAAGGACATTGTAATAAGAGCATCGAATTTTTTATTTTTTTCGGCAGGGGCAGCAATCAACCCTTGTTAACCAAGAAGTTCAAAAAATCCGGGACGAGATTGATATTATGAAACATAGTGTTGCTTTGATTCGAGCCGAGCAGAGGTACTTGACCCGCTTTTTAATTTTGTTTTGTCCCAAGCGAAACTAATACTTTTAGTTTGAAACAGGTATGATGTTGATAAGAGCTTACACAACCTGGAGCAGAAAGTCATCAAAGGCCCAAGCGACCTTAGAAGTGTAATTTTTTCATCTACTCATTCATTTTACAATCGAGACTTCTAGTAAAATCCAAAATCAGTTGAACTAATATAATATATTTTGGTTATTTCAGGAATTTAATATGCTGAAAGCTGAGTTAGAATCAACAAAGTATGTGGCCGTGAAGTTCGCCATAGTTACTCTTGCCTCTATGGCCGCAGCCGGGTTGGGCATGTTATGCCTCATGTAGACACGCATCACATGTTGAAGTTATTATGGACCATTATTCTATGATTATGAACTAAGACCCTTTATTTTCAATATGTTTGAAAGGGTTTTCAAGTTTTGTAGTTTTTCTTAATTCCAAGTGTTATGTAAGACAATCTACTTATGTTTTGTTATGTTAAGACTTATATTATGACATGTTTTGTGTCTTATGTTAAGTTTTTGTTGTATTCATGTTTCGTGTTTTTGTGTTATGACTTGAAGTGTTTACGGTTCAAAATCATATTTAAGAAATCAAAAGTATTGTAGATGATGACAAAAGACAGACTCAAACAAATGTTTACTACAAGTCATACGCATAACAAAAGCACAAGTTTCAGGTTTAAAAGCATAGCAAAAGCACAAGTTTTCAGATTCAAAACAGTCTTCACGGTTGGGAAGAACTACGGCCACAACCAACTGCCAACTTTTTAGCTTCTATGGCTCTGTAGAGGCTGCTTGGGAGGACTGTGTTGTCGCATGTGTCTCTCACATACCTACCAAGGTGAATGTAGTCATCTCCTATTTTTTGACTTGTGAAAATACCATAACCTTCCTACAAAACATACACATACATTAGCATCAGAAACACAATATTGTTATTACACGAAAACCTCAACTTCAACTTATTCTAGGAAGCTGCATTGGTCCTATGTCTCTGTTTGTCTCTTGATTACGAGGAGCATCATCACCTTGAGCAGCCTGATTCTTGTGTGGTCTACCACGCTTCCTCTGGGGGTGCACCTGAGAGGCTTGGAAGATTTTCTTCAGGCTGAGAAAAAGATCCAGGTCCACAATTAAACCATGAACTCTAACATGTACCTCGAGCAGGCTGAGAAGAAGACCCTCCTGTAACATTACTCTGTTGCCTCCACTCTTCACGATGAACAAGCTGAGAAGAAGATTCATCCCCAACATCACTCCAAGGCATCAAATTTCAACTTTGAACCGGCTGAGAAGAAGACCCACCTCCTGAATCATTACTCCAACCAAGAGCCTCACTTGCAACACCTTTAGTACATGGCCTACCAGGAGGCTTCTTTGCAGGCTTCAGAAGTGCAGCATTTTTGAATTTAAGAATGTTGTGACCTCCTAAACCACAATTGCGGCAGTGCTACACAAACATGAACAAAAACACCCCCTTCACGTCCCTCCATCTCTGACCTTGAAAGAGTAGAAGTATCTCGAAAAAGGGATGTAGATGAACTAAATTCCAAATTCGACAGGATGTACGAAGATTTGAATGGAAAAGTTGATAACCTCTCTGTTCAGTTCAAAGAAGCCAAGGGTGAATGGACAAAAACGATTTTATCCATGAAAGAGCTGAATGAACTTCTTTTCGAAAACGTGGATGAATTAGAACTACCTGATCGCTTGCAAGCAATAACGCTTAGGAGTGGTTTAGTCTACAAATAACCAGAGCTCCCGAAGGATCCCGAAAAAAAGGGAGAAGAAGGAACCACGGCTGAAAAAGAATAGGAAGTAGTAATTGAGAGAGGCAGAAAGGATAAAAAAGAAGAAATAACTAGAGAGATCCTCGGAGAAGACCCGATACCACCTCCACCAGCTAGTGTCTACAAGCCACGACCACCATATCTGAGAGCCATGAAGGCGCCAAAGAAAGAGAAAGAAAGAGCTAAGCTAAAGGAGTTAATCGAACAACTAACGGTTAGATTACATTTCGTCAAAGTTTGTGCTATGATTCATGCTTTGAGAAAATTCATGAAGAGCATTCTAACCAATACTCTAACGCTTGAAGAGGGCGTTATGATGATCACTCATGAATGCAGTTCCATCTTACAAAACTGCGTTCCTCAGAAGAATGAAGACCCCAAGAAGTTTTGTACTCTCCTACACCATAAAGAACATGTCGTTCGAACGTTCTCTGTGTGATTCAGGATCGAGTATAAACTTGATGCCACTTTCGTTTGCAAGACGTTTACGATATCATACTTTCCAGCACACCCAAATTTCATTGATTCGAGCGGATCGATCGGTTCGACGACCGGTTGGTATCCTAATCGATGTATCTACATGATCGGAGAATGCTGCATTCCAACTGATTTCGTAGTACTATAGCTAGATACGGAGCCTAAAGACCCCATTATTCTCGGTCGACCATTTTTATTTACAGCGAAAGCGATAATCAATGTCCTGGAAGGAAAAATTGACTTGCATATGGGCAACCTCGTGATGCATTTCGATATATGAACAAAAATTTCGATAAACCGACTTTTTACGGGAAAATTTTCTGGATTGATGAGTGATGTGTGAGTTTTTCACCCAACTTTTACTACATGCAAGTGCACAGAAAATCGAAATAGTAATGATGGGATCGATCCATAGAGACTCCAAGTTGTACTACAAATTTATGAAAATAAAACAAGCTAAAACAAAATATTATGGTTTTGGTTTTTAGAGATATTGAAAACTAAAATACGTAAGCAAGTAAATAAAACGATGCAAATCCAATAAGAGAAAATACTAGACGCTTTGTTAATCGCAAAAATTAATAAATTAAGAAACCAATTAAATCGAATTATTGGGAATTAATAGAAACCGTTCTAGAACTCAAATCACAATTGTATAATCATTCCACTTTCGTGGCTCCGGCCACTATGTTTTAACAACCTAATAGAGTCATTTTTTGATGGTTATTACAAGTTGAAAACATGCATTAATTCGTTCAAGACTCAATTGTTCACAATGCAACTCAACTTTCGATGGTTATGACCACTACAAGAAAACACAGTTTTTGCGACCTACGAAAGTGTCCCAAAGTGGTCGGAAATGACTCATTTGCGATCAATTTAGGACCAAAAAAAGTAATCGCAAATTTCTCGTCGCTAACTAAATTGGTCGCAAAACAGACGCTCTTTTACGACGACATGATGACTCTGTAATGTAGTCATAATTTAGAGACTGATTTGTGACTCCAACTATCAGTCGTAATTTAGAGACTGATTTGCGACTACGAGTAAAAAAACAAAAGAAAAAAAAATTCCATAAATTTGATTAAATATCCGAAAATTACAAAAAAATACCGAAACATAAAATTCAATATCTAAAAATTACCAAAAATACCAAAACATAAAATTCAATATCCATAAATATCAAAATTTCTCAAACTAGATAAACCAACTTCGTACGGTTCCTTCTCTGCTCCATCAGAATCCTTTTAAGGACTTTTCTTGTTGCTGCCGCTCAAACCATGTGTCTGCATCTGCCCACACTGAAAAAATAACAAAACCAAGAAGATCCATTTAATAGGCAATGAAAAATAAGCAAACATAAAAAGAAACTCTGCTTTACCAAGAACATAATAATCATATATACAGAAAGTCAAACGATCAAACATATCGATTTGTTGTGAATTTCACATAGCAAGTAAACCATCATAGACTTCAAACGTTTTGAATCATCAAAACTTTTGACATTACGATGAAAGAAACAACCTTGATGTTTTCCCAAGTTTCAGAGATAGTCAAGAGAGTCCATTTCTCTAAAATATCAAGGACCGGAAAGAAAAGGATAAGAAATCCTAAGCTCAGTTACTATGCAAATACTGGAAGTCTCTTGTAATGGAATAAGTCCCTCTTGTCATATGAGAAAGAAACAATCACTGGACAAATGGAAAGATAAACTGTGTTGGTAAAAGCCAATGAGATCACATGAAGATAACAAACCTTTTGCTCCGCTAGTTTTCCCTTGCCATTTTTATGTTGTAGGAATTGCAATTAGAAACAATAAAATTTGACACTCGTAAGGTGATTTCAGAACGGTAGTCCAGTTATAGCGAGATGTTCTTTGAATTACCTGCAAGTTTGTGATATGCCGTGGAGAATACTACCGCCAGAAGAAGAAGCGAAGTCATGCTGAGCTGGCTGAGGAAACTAAATGAGCTGGAGTTTTCTTAATTCTTTAGTCTTACAATTTACATCGTTGAATAATTGTAAATCAGGTTCTTAAGTATAAAAGGGCCTGAGATAGATACAAAGGGACTATTCAGAAAATTGGTTAAGTCTGGGCTTGTTCTCAGTTTGTTGAGATCAAGAGGAATCGCTTGCAAGCGTATGCGCTTGGGTTTGTTCTCCTTTTACATTCAATAAAGATCTATTTTCTGGAGTGGAGATAATAGATCAAGGTTGTTTGCAAAGTTGCTAATTATTTATGACTGTAAACAATTAAAAAACGTTTGTCGAAACATTCGCAAACAATTTGCAAGGGATCAACAATTTGCAAACAACCTTGATGTTTGAACTTGCAAAGTTGCAAACAACTTGCAGTCCGTCAAAAAATTCAAACGTTTGCGAATTGCAAGTTGTTTGCAACGTTTTGTCAGTTGCCAGTTGTTTGCAACCTTGCAACGTTTGTCAAAAAATGTTTGAATTTTGTCAGTTGCAAACAATTTGCAGTCAGTCGAAACATTCATAATTTGCAAAGTTGCTAATTATTTATGACTGTGTGGAGATGCAACCTTTTTCCTGTTTCCTGGAGTGGTTTATTGGACAAAAAAGGGATATGTCTGCAACTGCTTATTTGCAAGGGATCAACAAGCTCTTATGGTGTGGAATTAGCATCCGTGAAGGTTTAACTGAGATACATAAGTTTTTGGAATTATGTGCAGAGGGTTTCGATGCAGAGTTCGTTAAGAAATGTGAGTGTGGATTTCTCATGGTTTAAGAAACTTCACGAGTTGAGTTTACAGAAAACAGCAGAGACATTCATTGAACCAACGAAGGAAATGAGTGATTCTTGTGAGAAGATAATGAATGATGTATTGGGGACAATGGTTTACGTGGCCGTGCGAAACAGATGGCTGAGAGCAGATTATAAGTTTATGGAGTGGAGACTATGGATATTCAAACAAAAGTGGTGTTTTGGAGTAAAAGTTGTGGTCGATGGGTTAGTGAATACATGGCAAACACTGGTTTGCTTATTTGTCGTGGGAAGAACAAGCATGGAGGCGTGTCAGATTTTTGGGAATCATAAGCTGCTGGTTGTCTATAAGCATCTAGAGACACATACCTTGTCTGGTGTTGGATCACAAACAGGTTCATGTGCCGAGGTTTATTCGCTAGAGTTTAACAAGATCTTATGGGCTAGAAGCAACTCAAGAAAATGAACAACAAAGGTATATCAATATCTGGAATTAGGTAGATTCATTTGTGATGTTCAGAGTGTTAAAAGGGTTAAAGCTACATCATAGAGTATGTTTAGATGGATGAATCATGAAGCTTCAGCAATGCCACTCCAAATTGCACATTGTCTATCATTTCACCTTGAGGACAAGGTGAGTCTTTTTGGGGTGAGTAATAGTATGTGGAGAGTGATGTTTAGTGATATAAGAAAGACATATAATAGGGATGATAAGTCTGAGCTTTTTTTGACCAATCAAGTGTGGGAGCCGGGTGGAGTATCATTTAAACAAGTTCAATAGGATTTGCTAGAGAAGGTTTACAAACATGATAAAGTGTGGAGGTTTGCTAGAGAAGGTTTTCATCAGATGAGTTTCCACTTGGTTATAAGAGTGAAATTGCAAGAGTGGTGTCACAGTTTTGGAGAATGTGGGAACGAGAGCATGACAGTTTTGAAATTGCAGAAACTTTCCATCATTGGAACCAAATCGAATGAGAATAGTCTTGAGATCAAATTCAAGGGAATTAATCTACATGACGGAGAAGTTATCTCATCTACAAGAGTTCCTTACACTCCAACACAATTGTTTGAGCTTCACATCGGAAGCATAAGAAGAGCTGCTGTAATTATCATCTCTGGAGTGAATTATGAGTACAAGTACCTCAAGACAGCTTGTGTGACATTGGGTAAGGGTTTAAACAGAGGTTCTTGTGAGTTTCTCTCTCTGAATTAAAACATTAAGATTATCGCAGAGATATTAGAGCTGGTTTTGGGAAGCTCAATGATGTCATACACACCAACAAGGGCTATCATGAATCTTTCTAGGTCATGTGATAGAAGGTCTTATGATGATAAGTGTTTGGAGGATAGATTCTGAAAGAAGGATAAAAACTTCGAATTTGTGTTCGAGGAAGGCATAATTGAAAGGTAACAAATGAGCACCATTATAGTTCTAATAGAAGAACGTGAGCATCACAAGAGAGATGTCAAAAGAATCAGAGGTAGCAGGTTCACCATTCTTCATTTTGGGAAACCGTTGACTGTAGCTCTCATCTATGAAGTGTTTCATTCGTCAAGGCCGCCGGAGTTATGTGTCCCAGGATGGTTGCCATCGTTTCATCCACCTTGAGGACAAGGTGGTTCTTCACCGGGGGAGTATTAATATGACCCGTAATTGGGGTTATTGGGCCTGCGTTGGGCTCGTCATTAAAGTCCATAATCCTTTGTTTCTTTGTAGTATTTAGCTTGAGGTTGTCTCTGTAAACGAAAAAACAATTAATCAAACATTTCATCTCTTCTTCTTCTTCTTCCTCGATCCCTTTCCTTCAGATAAGTCACATGCTTATCACATTCTCCCATTTCTCTTTGTCTTTAGATAAGTCACAGGCTTATCTGAACTTGATGCTGGAGAAATTCGGCTCAAGCGTCACAGATCTGCGACAAAATCAGCTCCGTTCTGAGGTACGAGAGAAGGTCGAGCTGGTGGGCGACCAGAATCCGATACAGGAAATGGCGACTACGATCAGACAAATAGGGAAAACGTTTAAGCCGGAGAGATCCGAGGAACTCATGAGGTCGGCTGAATAAGATCAATCGAGAAACCCAGATTTTCTTCTTGAGAATATCATCGAGCAGGTAGTGTGCGACTCAACGCAGAAGGTAACGCAAACAGAAGAGTCCCAAACGCTTGGGAAAAACGTCGAACACCTGGTGTGCGATTTTTATGAGAAGGTTTCTGCTGATGCCATATATTCTTGTACTTCTCCAGCACTAAAGCATCTCGGAGTTAGAACGATTCATGTCAAACGACGGTATCACAAGGCTCGGAAGAAGAAATCAACTAAGTCCACACCACGTCCTGATTCGGTGCGAGCTCTCAAGTGCTACGGTATGTTTCGCAGCTCAGCTTTTAGAGATCGCTTAGAGAATCGCAAGGTGGAGAGAGCACACTTCAAGGGAAGCAAATCGATGGTTGATTTAGGCGTGAAACGTGAGTCTCATATTTTGGGTTATCGATTTCAACCACATGATCTTATAGACTCTCGTGGTCATGATGTTAAGATGATGATGGAAGTTGAGAAGGACTTGTTGGATCAAGAAATAGTCGTTGAGGCTGTTAGAGAGTCAGAACTGGGAGCTTCACAAGAGTTTTCTCATGTTGTGGAGAGAGCAACTCAAATGGAAGGGTTACTAAGCTGCTGCGTAGTGAATGCTAATTCTGTGAATCAAAAGATGCTGGCCGTGTTTGAAGATCTGGGGAGTCAGCAAATTTCAAGTGTAAAGGAGTTGTTTGTTGGATCAAAAAGTGATATAGGTGCAAATGTTTACTTGCAAGGGAACAACAAAATCTTATGGTGTGTAATACACATCAGTGAGGGAACAGCCAAGAGAAATCAATTGTTGGAACTATGTGTAGAGGGCTTGGATGCAGAGCTTGTTAAGAGGATTGAGGCTCCCTTGGAGAGAATTTCGGGTAAACGACCTCGTGATCTAGGCACTTACGAGAAGCTGATGAGCCTTGTGACTATGGAGGGTGCTGAAAAACATACTAAGGTTGAACTACATGTGAAGAAAGAGAAACCAGGTTCGAACAAAGAGGAGAGGCCCAAGGTTTATGGTTCTATTATAGGGCATAAGGTTGCTGTTCTCATGGATTCTGGAGCAGCGAGTTACTTCGTGTCTGAAGTCGTGGCTCTCTGCCTTAAACTGCCAGTGAAGATCACAAACATTGGTAAGGTGCTCCTTGGACACAGACAGAACAGTAAAACTAAAGGGAAGTGTCGAGCGATCACTTTGCAAGTTCAAAAGGTTCCCATAACCGAGGATTGCTTTATGCTGGACTTGAAGTTTAGTGATCTAGTTGTGAAACTGGGTGATAAGTGGCTCTCAAGGCTAGGAGAGACAAGGATAAATTGGAAAGAGAGCACAATGTCTTTCTATCATGATACTAGTTGGGTCACTAGTGGTAACAAGAACGATAGGAACAAGGGACATCACAAGTTATCAGAGTTATTTCACAATAAGTCTCTCGTGAACACTCATACTCATCTCCATTTGATCGTGGTAATTGGGGTAAGAGGCACGACTAAGGTTCACAGAGAGTTGCTGGTGCTGTGGATAGCTTGCAGTAGTTTGGCAGTAAGAAATGAAGATGAACGAGCATTAATGTTTGGTGAGGTTGCTAGTTACCACCTTGAGGACAAGTTGTATTTTTCAGGGGCGAGTAAAGGTAAGGACATAAGATTGGTTAGCGACAGTTTATCAAGAGAGGTTAGAGTCCCATTAGCCTTGTCTATGGAGGTATGTATTGAGGATAAGGTTGATGGGCATATTCGTGACCTTGTTTGTTTTGTTGAAGCTACTGAATCATTGCAAGCACGAGAGTTTTTGTCGGCTAATTCTGCTATAATTTCCAGAGCAAGATATTTTCAGGCCAAGGGAAATTCAGCCCTTGCTGGCTTTAGAGTTGCTCAAGACTTGCTGGTTATTTTTGAGAAGAGTAAAGCCTGGTATTACCTTCTAAAGACACATTATAAGCAAGCTGGGAAGATGGACGAGAACAAGTGCAAATTCACTGAAAAAGTTGGGGAAATTTTCATATTTGCAGTGATTTATGAGCACAAGTACATGGAGACAGCTTGTGTACGATTGGGTTTAACGGGAGGCACACTCGAGGGTTCCTATCTTGTTCATGATCATGGGGATAGAAGGGTGAAGACATGGCCTAAGCTACCATTATATTCTGCTCTTGCTTTGCTTGTTGATGGAAGCCACAAGATTACAGAAACAACAAAAACAAGTCAAAATCTCATGAACTTGGTGAGTAGCCGTCCGGTTTTTATCATGAGAATTAAAGACGATCTCAAGGGAGCTAAGGTTGTCAAGTCCACACTAGAGCATGCTGAGAATCAATTGGCTTCAATATTCACATATGAGATATTCCATTCTCCAAGGCCACCAGAACGATCATTTGGCGAAGTAGGTACAAGGTCAGACTCTTAAGGTTTTTCACTTGCTGGTGTAAAAAGAAGATTAGTTTGATAACCAAAGATTGTTGAAAAGGAATAATCCATTCAAGAAAAGATACAGGCTATATATAGCTTTACATCAACAACTGAAGCAAACCGGGAAATTAGGAACAGACTCCTAAAAACTAGGACTTATTTGACTGAAATTGAAACAGAACAACGACTCGTTCAATGACCAAATCAATGAATTATTCAGATTACCTAACAATCCCTCCCTTAAGCTAAATCATCGAACTTAGCTTACTTCTGAAACGTCAATCACTCCAAGCATTGCACGCAGCTTCTCAAATTGCTGTAACTTCAGTGGCTTTGTAAAAATGTCTACAGTCTGGTTTTCCATTGGACAGTGACACAATTTAACAACTTCAGAACTCACCAAGTCTCTGAGATAATGGAACCTCACTTCAATATGCTTACTCTTCCCATGAAAAACCGGATGCTTGGACAGCTGAATGGTAGAACTATTGTCACACATAATTACTATTTCTGTCTTCTCTTCAAATCCAATTTGTTCCAACACCCTTCGGAGCCAAACACATTGACACGCACAAGCGACTGCTGCTATGTACTCCGCTTCGGTGGTAGAGAGAGCAACAACTGATTGTTTTTTTGATGCCCACGAAATTGCTCCAGATGCCATCATAAAAACAAAGCCAGTAGTGCTTCTCCGATCATCCAAATCACAAGCATAGTCACTGTCACTGTAAACTTCGAACCACTTTCTCCTCTTTTATAAAAAATTTCGAACTCAATTGTACCCTTCAAATACCTTAAGATCCTTTTTGCTGCAAGCCAATGAGACAATCTGGGATTAGCCATGAACCTGCTTATCGAGCAAACTCCATACATCAAGTCCGGCCTTGTCCCTGTTAGGTACATGAGGCTTCCTACCACCTGTTTGAACAGAGTTTCATCAACTTTGACACCATTCTCATCTTTCTGCAGCTTCGTTCCTGGTACGATAGGATTCTTCATGGGATTACTCTCTTCCATACCAAATCGTGCCAATACTTCTCTTGCATACCTTCGTTGGCAAATGAAGATTCCGTCTCTGCCTTGTTTCACTTCTACCCCAAGAAAATGCTTCATCTTGCCCAAATCAGACATCTCAAACTCTAACATCATCGATTTCCTAAACTCATCACACATGCCTTTGTCATTACCAGTGAATATTAAATTATCAACATAAAGACTGACAATTAAGAGGTTACCTCCCTTTGCTTTTGTGAACAAGGTGTGTTCACTAGGACATCTTTCAAAATTTTCTCGCTGGAAATAAGCCTCGATTCTACTATACCAAGCCCTCGGTGCTTGTTTAAGCCCGTACAATGCCTTTCTCAATTTGTAAACTTTCTCTTCTTCTACCTTTTTGACAAACCCTTATGGCTGCACAACATAGACATCCTCCTTGAGTTCTCCATGTAAAAAAACAATTTTTACATTTTTTTACATCAAGTTGATACACCTCCCAACTCGATTTCGCCGCTACGGCAAGAATTGTACGAATTGTGTCAAGTCTTGCGACTAGAGCAAACACCTCAGTGTAATCCACACCGTAGCATTGAGCGTACCCTTTTACTACCAACCTGGCTTTGTACTTCTCAACTTCTCCATCTTCATTGAGCTTGGTTTTGTATACCCACTTAACTCCAATGGGCTTGAATCCTTCAGGTAGTGTAGTAAGCTCCCAAGTGTGATTTTTCTCAATAGACTCAATCTCACTCTTCATTGCATCTTTCCAGATTTTCTGTTTCACAGCTTCTTCAAACCAGATTGGATCATGTTCGTCTACCATCATCATTAACATTAACGCATTCAGACCTTCTTCTTCATCTTCGAGTGTTTCTTCTCCTGTCTCATAATCTGCCATCCATCCTGGGACCCTTCTCTCACGTGTAATTTTCTTTTGAGCTGAGCTACTGGCAATGGCATTAGACTATCGTGGGACTGGAGGTGAATTAGGCGGGCTCTGACTCGGAGGTGGTTGTGCGCTTTCATCACCGTCGACAGTTCTCTTTTCTTCACCTTGATCATCGACTTCATCTCCACACTCCAATATATCATCTCTTAGTTCTTCATCAGATCTGCCTCAATCCCAACCTTTTTCTTCTTCAAATACCACATCCTTGCTCACTACAATTTTTTTGTAACTGGATCGTAAAGTCGCCATGCCTTAGACTCATCACTTATCCCCAGAAAGACGCATCTTTTGCTTTTATCATCCAATTTGTTCCTCTTCTGATCTGGTATGTGAGCATGAGCGATACATCCGAAAACTCGAAAATACTCAACCATTGGCTTCTTTCCACTCCACACCTCCTCTGGAGTTATGTTTTCAACTGTTGCAGTAGGACTCCGATTCTGAATGTGCACACACCACCGAGTTGTTTCAGACCAGAATGATTTCGGAACTTGTCGTTCACTCATCATAGACCGAACCGCATTCATAATGGTTCTATTCTTCCTCTCTGCGACTCCGTTCTGCTGAGGAGTGTAGGCTGTTGTCAACTGTCTGTTGATCCCCCGTGATTTACAGAATTCTGTAAACTCACTTGAATTAAACTCCCCACCCCGATCTGTTCTTAAACAGGTTATGAATTCTCCTATCTCTTTCTCCACCTTGGCTTTGAAATTCTTGAAGAAATTGAATGCTTCTGACTTTTCATGTAGGAAATATACCCATGTTTTACGAGTGAAATCATCAATAAAACTCAGGATATACCTCGTGTTGTTGTGTGAGATTGGTGTGATAGGACCGCATATGTCTGAATGCACTAATTGAAGTTGTTTTGAAGCTCTCCATGAGCTCCTCTTTGGCATCGATTCTCTATGTTGTTTTCCCGTCAAGCAAATGGTGCATACCTCCTTAGTAGGCTTTAGAGGAGGTAGACCCACAACCATGTTTTTCTGAGACAACATTCTCAGCCCATAATAATTCAAATGCCCGAACCTACAATGCCACAAATGAACTTCTTTCTTAGCAACTTCTTCAATCTGAAGACACATCGGATTCTTTGAAGCCCTGGATGCAAGCAGATAAAACATTCTGTTTCCACTCATGTTAGTCTGCATGATCACTCCTCTGCTAGGATGAAACACTCTGCAGGTTCCATCCTGAATTAAGATGGCTAACCTCTTTCTTGAAGCTGTCCTACGCTTAATAAATTATTTCTCAGTTCAGGGATATAGTAAACATCGGATATCACTTGAGTGATGCCATTGACTTGTACCCTTACACTCCCTTTTGCTACCACAACCATTCTTGTATCGTTTTCGAGTTTCACTGTTTGATTGAAATCTTCCTCTAACTCCGAAAACCACCCTTTGTCCCCTGTCATGTGATTACTGCACCTTGAATCAAGGAACCACACATCTTCTCTCTTCGTCTTATTCTGCTCAACATACGCCATCAGCAATAATTCATCGTCATCCTCTAACTCGGCATAGTTAGCTTTCTTCTCCCATTCTGGACACTCATACTGAAAATGCCCTAAATTGTGACACCTAAAACATTCAATCAATGCTTTGTTTTCCCCAGCTCTTCCTCTAACTCTGCCGCGACCTCCTCGGAATGCGCCGCGTCTTCTTCCTCTGCCAAATCTCTCATCATGAGAAACTTTCAACACTTGTTCCTCTTCTTGTGTTCCATGCATTCTCTGTTCATGAACCAACAAGCTTCCATGTAACTCATCAATGTTCATCGTGCTCAGATCATTTGACTCTTCTATCGAGCAAACAACATAGTTAAACTTTTTAGTCAACGATCTGAGCACTTTCCCAACAATCGTACTCTGCTCCATAACCTCACCATTGGTCTTCATCTTATTCACCACTGTCAAGGTTCGGCCCAAGAAGGTGTCCACCTTCTCTCCCTCCTTCATAGCAAGCAACTCAAACTCCTTTCTCGGAGCTTGAAGTTGTGCTCTTTTCACTTTTGTGGACCCTTGATACTTTTTCTTCGTCGATTCCCAAATCGCCTTTGAAGTGCTCTTATCAAGGATCGTCTCCAAGATTTCCCTGTCAATTGCCTGAAAGAGAAAGTTCTTCACTTTCAAATCCTTAAGCTTGGCCTCTTCCACCAATTTCCTTTGAGCTTCGCTGGCCGGTGTTGTCCCCACCGCCGCTGTCGGGATTCCTTCATCCACCAGATTCAACATCTCTCTGTTCCTAAGAAAATTTTCCATCGTCATTGACCAGTAATCGTAATGACCGTCGAACTTCGGAATGGCCGGCTGCACGAACTTCTCTGAATTTGACATCTCGTTGCTTTCACTCTCTCACACCAGATTCCTTTTGTATGGCTCTGATACCAAATGTAAAAAGAAGATTACTTTGATAACCAAAGATTGCTGAAAATGAATAATCCATTCAAGAAAAGATACAGGCTATATATAGCCTTACATCAACAACTGAAGCAAACCGAGAAATTAGGAACAGACTCCTAAAGACTAGGACTTATTTGACTGAAATTGAAACATAACAATGACTCGTTCAATGACCAAATCAATGACTTATTCAGATTACCTAACAGCTGGATTTGATATTAACTGCATTAATGGAGAGTAAAGCAATTTTCGGGAAGCTGCTATATAACTCTGTTTTTAGAGCATGGGAAGCATTTGAAACTGTGGGGGTTGCAAGGACAGTAGGTGTTGATTACAAGCATATGGTTAATGTTGGAATTTTCCTCCATTACCTTCCACTTTGAGGACAAGGTGGCTCTTGTGGGGGGAGGTATTGATACGATCCTATAATTGGTAAAGGGGCCTAGTGGGCCTATAAACTCTTATGTTGCTAATTTACGTTTTATTCCTCTTTCACTCTAGTATATGTAAGTGTAATACTCTTTGGGAAAAAGGTTATCGATTACGATCATAAGGAAATTGGATTGATTCCATAACTTTCTTCCTCTCTATCTTCTCTTCTCATCTAAGCTCTTCGTCTATCTCTCCCTCCTTTCTGTTCTTGTTGATTCGATAATTCTAGGATCTTATCAGAGTATATGAAGAGAATCTGGTCATCAACAGGATGCGGTGGTTGTGGGTTCGGAATCTGGACTGGAACAGGAGGCGCTGGTTGTGGGTTCGGAATCAGGACTGGAACATGAGGCGGTGGCTGAAAATTTTGGGTGTGCGGCGGATATTGGGCCGGCAAATTCCTCTTGGGCGTTTGAGACACCGATGCAGCCGCGTTCAAGGATACAGTGTTGGAGGAGTGAGAAGACGATCTCTCACTTGCGCTAAATCGTGGGATGTCGCCTGAACGACCGCCTCGGCCTCTAGAAAGAGCTTTCACGAAATTGCAAAAGGAGGCTCAAGTTTGAGAGAGAATTTCGATCTCTAGAGATTGAGAAAGAAGAAGTAGTTGAGCGGATATAATTAAAAAAATATAGACCGAAAGTCTAAAACTAAATTTGAGCGATGGATTGAAAAATTTGGCCAAATATTTGGAGGCAAATTTTGCGATTAAAATGCGACTCCATGAGATAAAAAAAAATGTGTGTTCTGTCGTAAAGTAGTGGCAAATTTTGTGACTTATTTGTGACTCTATGAAATCAAAAAAATGTGTGTTCTAGGCAAATTAATAAAGTAAGGGGTATTGAGTACCAAAGTAGTCACAAATTTTGTTTGTTTTGTGACTGCTATTATTTTTGCTATTTTTTTTTTTGAAAATATGTTATGATAGTAGCAAAGTAATCACAAATTGTGACTGTTTTGTGACTATATTTTGTAAGTCACAAATATGTACCATAAACCCTAACTTTTAAGAGCATATAAGCTTTATATATGACTTCACAATCATTCTTATTATAATTCTAAAGTAGAACTCTCTATTTAAAGAGTAAACTATGATATGTTAAGTAAATTTTGAGAGAATTTATATCTTTCAAAATCATTCCTTATAAAACACATATAACACTTAGTACATGTTATGGTTACATAGAAACAGAAGTAAAAAATATTGGAATTTAAAATTTTTTTCATGTTATCATGATTCAGTGTATACAGTAGTTCAAATGTATGTTAAAAATTTTAAATCAACTTATTTACAATTCTATATTGATGAATTTCTTATAAAACAACCGGGGTTGCTAAACCGAAGCAAATCAGTCACAATTTCAGGTGCTGGTATTTTAAGACACTTTTGTGACTGCTATTAAAATTGTTGAAAATATGTTTTCTAGACATATATAAATATTTTATGTTGCAAATCTGTCGCAAATTTGGGACTACTTTTGCGACTACACTTTCCGACTAAAACATGAGTCACTAATTCGTCTTAATTTCCGACTCCTCTGCGACCATAATTATATCGTCGACTACCAGTCTTTAATTAGTCGCGAATAAGTGACTCTTGTCTGACTACTGAATTTTGTCGGTAATTTGTGACTATTATGAGTAGTCGCATATTAGTCGCAAAATAGCCACAATATCGTCTCTCTTTTTTTTTGCGACAAAAAGAGAGTCACAAAAGATAGTCCCAAAAACTAGAGATGTCAAACAGGCCAACCAACGTCCAAATAGCCCGACCCGCTGCGGTTTCAATATTTTATTGGGCCTCGCGGGCCCGTCGCGGGCTGGCCTGTCGCGGGCCGCGGTCCTAAAACAGTGTGTCCAAGCCCGACCCGCCTATACTCTACGGGTTTGCGGGCTGACCCGCATGTTCGGACTTATATACTTTTAGACATTATGTATTACGTTTTGTAATATATATACGTTTTGTAATATATATATCTATATATATATGAGCATTGGATCATCATTATACATTGTTGAACTTAGATGCAGACTTTCGCACTATAGATGAAATAGTCCAATTGATTGCGCACTTCTATTACAAAGCAAATGGACCTTCGTGGATTGAAAACGCTATTATGACATAACCATTAGTAACAAGTTATCACAATTAACTTGAACGTCATGGTTCGGAAATGTCATTAATTTGATCTACATGTTGTCATGTTGATTTCGTAAATCGACTAAATAGTCATATAAGATCTTCACTTGTTTGAATAATGTCCAAGAATAACCAAATACGTTTTGATGATCCAAAAGATCACTGATGATGATTAGAAATAGATTAAGAGATTGAGAGGCGAGATTTCCGTTAATAGAACGAGTTATCTTGATTTTTGAGCAGGTCGGGATAGAAAGAAGTGAGTTGGATATTATGATGAACAGATCGGGAACTGTATTCTTTGTATTAATGATCGAAAAAGGGGAACGGTTTAGAATTACGAACTAGTTCCGATAGGAATCCAGTTCGGTGTTCTAAACGGCGTTGCTTGTTGCAATACAGAGAGGTCGGGTGTATAATCTAGTCCGAGAGAGAGTCCCCGCTTGTAAATGCATGCTAAGGGATATATATATAGCAGGGGTTGACTTCCTGTTCCTCGAAGTTCCGGGGCGACATGTCGTTTTCGGCGTCTATCGTGGGTAAGGCGCCTCGAGAGGCGTGTCCCGGCTTTGGTAGATAGGTCATGACGAGCTCGGTGCCATACTCCTACGGAGATAGCACACTGTTCAGTGAGCTTCTTTCCACGTGTCGCTTCCTCCTCTAGTCTTTGTGTAGAGTTGGTAAGACATCGGGCTCGACACCACACTCCTATGGAGGTAGCGTACTGTTCAGCCAACTGCCTTCTACGTGTCTTTTTCTCCTTCGATCTCTATGTTCAGTGCTGGTGAGGTGTAAGCCCGAGTCCGGGGTGCGCCCTCGTGAGCTTGGCAGGGCTTAAAGCATGAGCCCGAGGTACCAGCTCGGTGTCCCCTTTGGCCAAACGTTAATCTTTAGCTGATGTAACCGAGAAGGGCCTTTGGCTGAGATGGGCCTAGTTAATTGGGGGTGCTAGGCCCACCTCCAACAATAGGCCTCCCCTAGTTCGGTGCCATGAGGTGTGGCGAATGCATCGAAACTGATCTTGTGTTAGCTCGGCGCATCTCAGGTCGGTGCTTCGAGGTTAAGTAGTTGAGCTCGGGATGTTATCGTTTGGGTGAGAATGCTTGCTCACACGTGTCGATTTTCCCGAGGATCCGGAGATTATTGGTGCGTGCTCGCTACGCACGGGAGACCGAAGTGACGTCCGCTTGCTGCGCGTACTGCTCACGCGTGGGCGTGCAAGAGACGCTTTGCTTTTTTCGAGGCGTTTTTTGCTTTTTTCGCGCATAAACCGAAGAGACCCCATCATTAGGTCTTTTGGAAATCTCACCCCTTCGACACGCGTCTGGGCGTCGCTTCGCTGTCCCCTTCCTTCCTTATTTAACCCCTTCTACTTCCTCCTTTTCTACTTTTACTCTTCCGCGCACAAGTTCAAGGTAACCTCTTCTTCCTCTCTGTAGAATCTGTGTCCGGGATTGATTTCTTCTTTTTGGCCGTCCATTTGGTTTATCCGGAAGCTTCACTCTTCGATCCGTGAAATGGCGTCATTGCTACGAAAGCCAGAGTCAAATCCAGCGGTGAATCGGCGTCTCTTAGTGATAGGGATGGTTCTCCGGCGAATAGCTCCTCACCGGACGATGGTTCAGAGCGCTCCTCTTCCCTGCGTCGTGGCGAAGACAGCGGGGCACTGTCTGTCCCATCGACTTCTGGGGCTCAACAGAGGAGGAAAGTGACTGGAAGGCCTTCCTCCGGTGGTCGTGGTTCCAATCCGGGTTGTCGGGGAGGTGGACGAACCGGAGGGGGCCGGAAGCCTAAGGTCTCGAAGCCTCCACCGGTCTCCTATGATTTGGGCGGGTCGCCGACCTGGAGCACCTCGGAGTCGCTTGTGAAGTTGGCGTCGGAGTAGCAATTTCCCAGCACCGTCGAACTGCGGCTCCCCAGCTCGGGCGACCGCCAGTGGACTCCTCCCGAGGGTTTCGTCTGCCTGTACGAGAGCTTCTTTTCGAAGTGCGGGCTGCGTTTCCCGCTGCCCGATCTGTTTGTTTTGTACTGCAAGAGGCGGGGGCTAGCCTTTTCCTAGATTTGCCCGTCCATAATTCAGGGAATGGTGGTGCTACTGACTCTTGGGCAAGAGTGCGCCGTGGAGGTGACTCCCCGTATGTTCGAGGATCTCACCCAGCAGAAGGGGAACCCGGCGTATCCGGGTACGTACTACGCCTCCTTCAAGCCTAAGGTGGATCTTGTCGAAGACAAGTTGAGCAAGGTCGAGCAGTGGTCTCGTAGCTACTTCTTCGTCCGTGCTGCCGAGGTGGCCGGCCTTGATCCGGCGTAAAGATATACCCTTGACTGGAATTTCTCTCCGGGTAGGGGTTTGTAGATCGGGGTGGAGGTTGTAGATCGGGCTTCGCGACTTCCTTGCTTATTTGGACTTATGATGTTTTGTGTGTGTTTTTTTGTCTCCAGGTCCTCGTACTTCGAGTGTCAAATTGGCCAATTACGAAGGTCTTTTTAGCGTGCTCAGGTCGGTGGGTCAAAGAGATTTGAAGTTCTTTACGTCGGAAAGAGTTGAAGCCGCGATGTCTGGTAGGTCCCAGACCCCTTTTTTTTTTTTTTTTTTGGCACGCACCGGGCTGACGGGTATTTAATGCGCAGGTCGTTCAAGATTCACGATCCTGTCTTTCGCGGCTTTCTTTGTCGCGCCGCCTCCTCTGTTCCCTGTGGTACCGACTCAGGAGGACCCGCCGCAGGCTTCGAAGAAGAGGGCGGTTGCGGAGAAGGGGAAGGGGAAGGTGGCTACTTCCAAGAAAAGGAGGACCAGCGAAGAGGGACCCTTGTTGGCGCCAGGGCGGGTGGTAGGATCTCCGCCCGTAGGTCGGGAGGAGGCGGCGATAGTTTGTGGGTCAGAGCCGGTCGATAACCCCTCATGCGACGTGGTTGGGGGAGGCATTCCCGGAGTAACTGCGAGCCCGGGAGATGATGTGTCCCGAGGTGATGGGCAGTCCGAGTGTCAAGGCGGGGACGCGGGCGTGGGCACAGAGGCCAGGGAGCCTGAGGATGGGGCTGAGCAGCGGGCAGCCGAAGGGGGCGAATATCGGGCTCAAGAAGTTGATGTCCTGGAGGAGGGTGGTTCTCGTGGCGGCGAAGGTGATGATGAGTCGGAGGGGCCTCACCTGGAGCCCAACGACTACAGCTTCTACTTCTGCCACGAGGACGAGAATACTCCGTTCATTTCGGATCGGGACAGATGTGCCGAACTGGCGCATGCGATGGCGTTTGGGCAACGTTATGAGCACTACCTTCCTTCGGAGATGGAGGAGGCCGGTGCCTTTCGGAATGCGGCGCGGTCTGCGGCTCGGGTGAGTAAGATGATGATAATAACTATAATAATCCCTTTCGCCTCTTCGTTTTGCTTTGTTTTTACATAGTTGGCTTTGATGCAGACGATGGCCAACATCGCCCTTCTCGGGGAGCTCTACGAGAAGCAAGTAATCGACCGGGATGAGTCGATCCATTACGAGAAGCAGCTACGGGAGACCAGTGAGAGGATCTTGAGGGCTCGCATCCATTGGCTGGAGAAGGAGGTGCAGGACGGGAAGGCCAGGGCTGCCGCTCTGGAACAGTCGGCGGCGCATGCACGAGCGCGGGCCTTAGAAGAGGATCACGTCCTACCTGAGCTGGAGGCGGAGAAGGCCCGAGCCGCTGCTCTGGAAGAGAAGGTGGGCATCGCGAGGGGAGAGGCCGCAAAGATTTGTGTGGAGCGGGACACGCTCCGATCTCGCGTGGTGTCGTTGGAGGGGACCATCGAGTAGGCGAAGGGGATCGTTGCCAAGGAGAACGATCGGGTAACGACGAGGTGGCAAGCTCGGAACCGGAAATGGGCCGCTAAGATGGAGAAAATTTGTGCCCATTTAGCTGGTCGGGACAGGTCCTTGCCTACGCATCTGCTGCTCAGTTAGGTCGTCGGTACGAGGGAGTGCCTCGAGAGGATGGAGAAGGAGGATAGCCTGGTGGTACCGTTTTATCGGTACACGAAGCTGCGGGAGTCGCACACGGAGTATGAGGCCGTGCTGGATCAGATCAATTTCCCAGAGCTGACCTCGGAGGACTTTGACATTACCTTGGATCCTGTTCCATCCCTTACGACTTTGACTTCGGACACCGCGCCGCCCGCTCAGAGTGGGACTTCCGCGCCTCCTGGTCAGGCCGGTGATCCGTCTGCAGCCGCTCCGGGTGCCTTAGCTTTTCCTACTCCACTTCGGTTTGCTGCGCCCATATCTCAGACCGTGGCCCCGTCCTTGTCTCCATCCGGTGGTCGTGAGGATCAAGAGTCGGGCCAGCCCTTTTGTGGGCAGTATGGCACGAACGAGCGGATGGTGAGCTCGAAGGACGTTGAGGATACCCGTGCTGACGGGAATTATAATCTGTAGGCCGGAGTGCCTTTTGTAAAAACTTTCTTCTTTCTCTTTTTTTTTTATTTTTTGTGTGCTGACATGTTGTAAAATGGCGTTGAGCATTTATTAATAAGAAATTGAGGTTTTACGAGTATTGAGTTTGGTTGAATAGGTCGCGGACCATATCCTTTTCCTTATATTTTGTGTGAACATGTCGTAGACCGTGTTCCCCTGTTTTTGTATTGGGTGCGAGGTATGGCTCGGCTTAAGATACTTAATGCTTGTGTACCTAAGGAAATTTTTTGTTGTTTGCGAGGTGTAGCCCGACTTAAGGCACTTAAAACTTGTGTGCCTTGTTTTTTTGGTGCGAGTAGCGAGCTCGGCTTAAGACACTTAATGCTTGTGTGTCCGGTAGAGGTGCGAGCTTTGAGCCCGGCTTTAGTACTCATAGCTTGTGTACTGTAGGAGGTGCGAGATTTGGAGCTCGGCTTGAGCACTTATAGTTTGTGTGCTGGGGGAGTGCAAGCGTCGTAGCTTGGTCCCCCTTCCCCCTTTTCCTTTTTTATCTACGGTTAAATTGTGGGATAAGGTCGCAGACCTTATTCTGTTCGGAACAGGTCACGGACCGTGTTCTTTTAGATGCAGGTCGGGGCCGTACTCTGTTTTTGTACTCTCTCTCTCTTTTTTTTTTGAATCTTGAAAAGATTTTATTAGATTTATAGCTGAGCCCTGGTTAGGGGTTGCCTACGTACCCTTTAGTAGAAGGGATCAAGCCAATCGTAGTTCAGGTTTTTACAAAGGTAAAAAGGGAAGCGGAGCCCGGGGGCCTTAGTAGTAGTAGCGCTTGAGGTTCACTGAGTTCCACGAGCGCGGGATTACGTCGCCGTTCATTGTGACAAGTTCTTAGATGCCGGGCTTGACAATTTTGGAGATGAGGTAGGGACCCTCCCAATTGGAGCCTAGTTTGCCTGCGTTCAGCTCGGCCGTATTCTCGAAGACTTTGCGTAGTACCTGTTCGCCTTCGGCGAAGAACCGGCCTCGGACCTTCTTGTTGTAGTATTTGGAGGCGAGTTGTTGGTAATTTTGGATTCGGAGGAGGGACTGGTCACGTTGCTCTTCGAGGAAGTCTAGCTCGCTCAAATGGACGGCGCCATTAAGTTCGGCGTGCTGGGTGAGCATAGCGCGGCGAGGAGTGGGAATTCCGACTTCAGAGGGAGCCATTGCTTCCATACCATGAGACAGGCTGAACGGCGTGCGACTTGTTGCCGTTCTTGGTGTCGTGCGATGAGACCAGAGAACTCCATCTAGTTTGTCAGCCCAAGAACCCTTTTTGTCGTCCAGTCGTTTTTTGAGGCCGTCGAGGATGGTTTTGTTAGTTGCTTCGACCTGGCCATTCCCTTGTGGATATCTCGAGGTGGATTTACTTAGCCGGATCTTCCATTTTATTCAGAAGTCCTCGAATATCACCAACGTGAACTAGGCGCCATTGTCTGTGACGATCTCATACGGCAGGCCATGCCGACATATGATGAATTTCTAGAAGAACTTGCGGACATCATCTGTCGTGAACTTGCGGACATCATCGGCCTCGACCCACTTGGTGAAGTAGTCGGTCATCACTAGGAGGAAGCGTTTCTGACGAGATCGGGGGAGTGGTCCGACTATATCCATGGCCCAGCGCATGAATGGGTAGGGCTCCACTGCGGTGGTCAGGAGCTCGGTGGGACAATGGATGAGTGGGCTGTGGCGCTGACACTTCTCACACCGGGCTGCGAACTTTTCGCAATCTTGGAGCATGGTTGGCCAGTAGTGGCCCTGGTTCCGAATTCCCAAGGCGAGAGCTCGGCCTCTGGAATGGTTTCCGCCTGCACCTTCGTGCATTTCCTTCATCACATCAATAGTCTCTTGCCCGTGGAGGCAACTGAGCAGGGTCCCTGAAGCGCTCCACCGGAATAAGTTGGCATCCAGCATGGTGTATCGAGCACACGTTTTCTTTAACCGTCGAGCTGCCCACCGATCTGGCAGGACGGCGCCGTCCGCGATGTACATGATTATCTCCACGCGACAGTCTGGTAGCTCGGGCTTGGGTGGAGGAGGTGGTAGCTCTTCAGGAGGCGGCATGTCCTCGTCGAGGTCCTCGTTTTGGGGGTTGATCAGGCAGATTCCTTTCGGGAGCTCGATGCTGGGGAAGTCAATGCTTTCGACGGGAATCACCCGTCGTTGAGTTGGATTCGATGTGTAGGCTAATGCTGCGAGGGCATCTGCAGAAGTGTTGTCACCTCGGGGGATCTTGGTCAGGGTAAATTCGGAGAAATCTGCCGCCAAGTCTTGAACCGCCTTGAGGTAAGCATCCATGCGGTCGTTCTTGGCCTCGTATTCTCCACTGAATTGGTTGGCAACGAGTTGGGAGTTGCAGTAGGCCGAGATTTTCTTTACCCCGATTACTTTTGCTAGGCGCAGACCGGCAATCAGAGCCTCGTACTCCGCCTCGTTATTTGATGCTGGGAAGGCCAGGCGGAAGGTCCATCCTCGGTATTTGATCTCATACTCGCTGAGCTCGATTGCCCACTTCATTATTCTGCCAGATCGGTTTGTGCTGTGGAGGATGGTTCTGAGGGGATAGGGGCTCAGGACGGCGATCGTGTGAGATTGGAAGTAAGGTCGGAGCTTCCTGGCTGCGATGACTACCGCCAGGGCGAGCTTCTCTAGAGTCGGGTATCTGCTCTCTGCGCCGTCCAGAGACTTGATGACGTAGAAGATGGGCTTTTGGTCGCCCCGGTCTTCTCGTACTAGCACCCCGCTGACTGCCGACATAGACACGGCGATGTAGAGATAGAGGGTCTCACCCTCCTCGGGTTTGACCATGACATGAGGAGTGGATATGTACTCCTTTGTTGCTGGAGGGCTTCTTCACACTTGATGTCCCATTCAAACCGCTTGTTAGCTCAGAGCAGCTGGTAGAACGGTAAGCATTTGTCGGTTGAGCGGGAGATGAACCAGTTGAGTGCGGCGATCCTCCCTGTGAGTTGTTGGACTTGGCGAGTATTTTCTGGGGACTTGAGGTCGATGACGGCGCATATCTGTTTGGGGTTAGCTTCGATCCCACGCTGCGTGATGATGTATCCGAGGAATTCTCCCGATGTGACGCCAAAGGAGCACTTGGCCGGGTTCAGTTTCATGTTGTACTCGTTCAGCGTCCGAAAGCAGGATCAGAGGTGAGCGACGTGATTGTCCGCCACTAAGGATTTCACCAGCATGTCGTTTATATAGACCTCCATGGTGCGGCCGATCTGATCGGCGAACATCTTGTTGACGAGCCGCTGGTAGGTGGCTCCGGCATTCTTGAGTCCGAAGGGCATAACCTTATAACAGTAGGTGCCGCGGTCTGTGATGAACGCGGTTTTCTCCTGGTCATCTGGGTGCATGGGGATCTGATTGTATCCCGAGAAGGCGTCCATAAAGGAGAGCAGCTCGTTCCCGTTGGTGGCCTCTACGACCTGGTCGATTCGGGGGAGCGGAAAGCTGTCTTTGGGGCACGCCTTGTTGAGATCGGTGAAGTCTACGCAGACCCTCCATTTCCCACTTTTTCTCTTGACTACTACTGGGTTGGCAACCCAGTCCGGATATTTGACTTCGGTGATGGAGCCAACAGCGGTCAATTTTTCTACCTCATCGTTGACGGCCTGCGCGTGCTCGGGCCCTAGCTTCCGTCGCTTCTGCTTGATCGGTATGAAGGTTGGATCCACGTTGAGCTCGTGGCTGCAGATCGCCAGGTTGATGTCGGGCATGTTGCTTGTCGACCATGCGAAGGTGGAGACATTCTATCTTAGGAACTTGATCAGCTCGCTCTTGATGCTCCCTTTCAGGTCGGCCCCAATCCCTACGCAGTGGCTAGGATCGTGCGGATCGATGTTGACTTGCGCAACTAGGTCCCTACTTGGGAGATCCTGGTTATTTGGCTCAACGGGCTGCTGTGCATTGATTGTTAAACAGGCCGGTGCGGTGTGACGCAGCTTGTATTCGATGGCGAAACAAGCGCGAGAGACCCTCTGGTTACTCCGAAGAGTATATGTCCTGACCTGGTTGGGGAACTTGAGGCATTGGTGATATGTTGAAGTCACCGCCTTCATCGAGTGTAACCAAGGGGTTCCCAGGATGATGTTGTAGATCGGGGTGGTGTCGAAGACCACGAACTTGACGATTTTGGTGACCCGGCCTACGTAGACCGGCAATTTGATGGTGCCAATTCCATTGACGGTGTTTCCGGCGAAGCCTGTTAGGGGAATAGAGAGTGGCTTAACCTCGGCTCCATATAGGTTCATTCTGGCCAGGGTATCCTTAAAGATGAGATTGATCGAGCTACCTGTATCGATGAGGACCCAGTTGACGTCGCAGTAGGCCACGCAAATTTGCACGACGAGAGGGTCATTGTGGGGTTAATGGACCCCGGCTGTGTCGGCCTCTGTGAAGTAGATCCCCTTTTTACTTATGTCTTGCGCGATGATTTTCGGGCCGGAGTGCCATTTGAGGGAGGCGTCGGTCTTTCTCTCATGCTGCTTGATGGATCGTATCGAGTCATTGCACGAGAGGAGCCCTCCCATAATCATTCCTATCAATGTTCGTGTTGGGGGAGGCGACCTGCCTCCTTCCCGGTCTCGAGAGGGAGATCGCCGGCGACGACTGTCGTTATGGGCGCGGTTATCAGGCCTAGCCCGGTTATCCTCACGACCTCGGTTGTCGCGCTGCTGACGTCGGTCGTTGTCCCGGGCTCGCGGGCGCAACTTCTCGGGTACGCGGATTTTTCCCCTCTGATATTGGCTCAGCAGGACCTCTTGGAGCGCGCGACAATGCGAGGTCGGGTGTCCCTTTCTTTGATGAAAATCGCAGAAGGCCGTCATGTCGTACTACTCCTCTGCCTGGGGCTCCTTGTCTTTTGGCTCGTCGGGGCGCTGGTCCTTTTGATTGGGGTCGCGCACATATTTTTTCCAGGGCAGTTTCGGCGCGGGGTTGTTAGAAAAGAGCGGGATCATGCATATGGAGGACGGCCGGCGATTCGTTGACGAGGAATGCGGCGGCCTGTTTCCTTTGCCGTGTTGGTACTCGTCATCGTAATGCTGACGAGGTTCCTGATACCCGTCCTGGGGTCGCTCCTTTGGAACCGGAGCCTTGTGCGAGACACTGCTCCTTGACTCGGCTGCTTTTTCCTCCTCGAGCTCAACGTAGAGCCCGGCGCGGTGTAAGGCGTCTTCTAGCAAGCGCGGCTTGTTGAGCTTCATATCGTCCTTGAAGGCCGAGTCGGCCCGTAGGCCCTTCCTCAAGGTGGGAAGCACTGATTTGTCCGTCACGTTGCTTTGTGATATATCATGGTTTTTACCCATGATATAAGTCCTTTTTATAGAGTTTTTCTAGTGTTTTGACCAAGACTTGAAGAATTGCAAAAGTGCCCAGAAGACTTTGATAATTACAAGAAGACCCCAAGTCGTGATTTAGGTTATAAATAGGATTTTACAGCCACTTTTAGGCTGGACTTTATTAAGCTTTATTTTCTATAATTTGGTTTGAGACAAGTCTGAATCTCCCTTCGTCCGAGATCAGATCTCAAGAACCTCTTGTTATTCTTATTCTATTGATGATTTATTCAAGCATATTGATTGTTTCATTCTCTATGTCTGAGTAGATCCACCTTAGGTTTAGGGTTTTCTCATAAAGGATTTCTTTGAATGCTAGGTTAATTATCTGTTTAGGATTCACCATCTGAATTAGTTCTTCACCTTAGGTTGTGTTCAAAGCTAATTCTAGGTTGACGAATCTGGAACTTAGATCTTAGGATAATTGATTAGGCACGACAGTGCGACTAATTACCTGATAGAACCTAGGTGAGCAAATTGATTATTCGCAAAGAGATTTAGTTTAATTGATTTGTGAACATATCAAACCTGATATTAAAGCTGATTTAGACTTTAGGATTCGCAAAGAGATTTTGAATTCCTAAGATTTAGATTTAGATAATTCTCGCAACGACAGTTGGTTAATTATACCTTAGTGATTTGAGTTCAAGAACTGCGCTAAATCTGAATCCTGCTAGTTAGTTTATCTGCATTCATTGATTTCCTGAGAAAAACCCTGGGCATATATTTTCCCAATTGAATTACAACTCCTTTAATTTCTGCATTGCTTTCAATTACATCTGTTTGGCTTAGCTTAATTCTTATCTATATAATCTATTGTGTGATCTCTGTGAGTCTTTGTGGTTCGACCCCTAGCTATATTACAACTACTTCTTTAGTACTGTTAGGGTATTAATTTGAGCATATCAAATTTGGCGCCGTTGCCGGGGACTCAATTCGCCATTAGATTTTAGTTTAGAATTTCGACTAAGTTCGTCGGTATCGATCGATACTCTGTAGTATCGGTCGATACTCGTCGTCTTCTTTTGTTGGTATCGATCGACACCACTTGGTATCGATCGATACTCAACGTATTTTTTTGGGGTTACTTACGTGCCTTGCCTAGTGTTTTGTTTGCAGGTGTATGCATGTTCGTGAAACCAGAAGCAACAAGAGCACTCAGCTAGTTGAACTGTCACTGGAACAGCTAGCACTTGTGGAACACACAAACAGAAAGACCAAGCAAACATCATGGATGAACAACCCAGTGGTTTTAAGAGCTGATGAAGCTGGAATTCTGAGAGACCAAGAGGGTCATGTGTGTAATGAGAGAGGGCAGCGACTTGATGAAGCTGGAAACATCGTTGTCCATGCTCCTATTATTGAGATTGTCGCGCCAGCTGGGCGCGCCAACGTTGGGAATGCTGGAGGTGATCGAGGCAGGACACTTGCTGAGCACAATAGACCTGATCAGTTCTATGCCAATTGATCTGCGATTTGCATCCCAACTTTTCAGAGGAACGATTCGAGCTGAAGCCTGCGTACTACGCTCTCGTAAGTCAGAGCCCTTTCCATGGCCTACCTCATGAGCATCCCATGGATCACATCGAAAGGTTCGAGGACTTGGTCACTGGCATGAAGTACAATGGAGTGCCCAACGAGTTCCTTTTCTGCAAGCTTTTCCCGTACTCTCTGGGTGGAGATACTGCTTATTGGTTGAAGCAGTTGGCTCCTGGTTCACTAACTACATGGGAAGAGACGAAGAATGCATTCCTGTGCAATTTCTATGATGATGCGATATCTGAAGAGCTCAGGAACAAGATCTCTCAATTTTCTCAAGGTCCAACAGAGGCACTCAAAGCAGCTTGGATTCGCTTCAAGTCTTATCAGAGAGATTGTCTGCACCATGGATTCACTCAGGTTTAGCTGCTGGGCATTTTCTACAGAGGGGTTGATTGGAGGTACCAGATGGGTATGGATGCTGCGAGTAATGAAAACTTCTTCACCAGATATCCAGATGATGCAGTCATGCTGATTGAGAACTTGGCGTCGAGTAATAGCACCAAGAATGCCGATTTCGAGAGGAAGAAGCAAACTGGAGGAATTGACGCATCGCAGATTTCTGAAGTTCAAGCCAAGCTGGACTTCCTGATCGGGAAGAATCAGAAAGCGGTCCACTTTGCTGCTGAGAATGAAGTGGAGGATTGTAACTACGTTGGTGGTTCTGGATTTCAGGGTCAGCAATTTGGGTACAACAACAACAGGAACTTCAGCAACAACACTCGCAACTATGGGAACTCTTCATACCAACCAGCATCTCCCAAGTCCACAGACAACACAAAAATGAAATCCATGATGGAACATATTCTTCTGGGACAGCAGAAGTTGCAAGTGGATTTCAATGAGAAGTTCGATTCTCTGTATATCGATCTGAATGGGAAAATTGAAGCCATAAATCTTTCCCATAAGAAGCTGGAAACTCAGGTGGCTCAGACAACAGCAGCTATAAAGAGGCAGGATGGTTTTCTTCTGGGGAAAACTGAGAATCCAAGGGCACACATCAATGCCATCATCTCGAGTGCAGGAAATTTCGATGAGGAGCCTGAAATCGCCAGAGCATCGATCGATACCCCCAAGTGTCGATCGATGCCGGTTACAGTTCTGAAATGTGATACTTCAAAAACTCGTGTATCGATCGATACCCCATTGGTATCGGTCGATACTGAGGCGATTTCCGAGGAGGCACATGAGATTTCGACTGAGGTGCCTCAAGTAGTAGCAGCACGATTCAATATCGCCCAATTTTGGGAAGACCAGGAAACCAAGTATCAGGCAGAGAGAGCTAAGGAACGAGCTGAGAAAAGAGCTCGCAAACCCAAGAAGGAGTCAAATCATATTCCTAAGCACCTCAGAGATCCCATCACTCCAAAACAGCTGCGTGGCTTTGAGAAGAGGGTACGAAGGATACCTCATTTGTACACTTTTGAAGAAGCTCTAGAGGACTGGCCTCTGCTAAGTCACTTCAAAAACTGCAGAGAAACTGAGGAAGAAATTAAGGCACTGATTTCATAGAATGATGTTTCTGTGTTATATGCTGATTTTTTTTTACCTTTTTATTGTTTTAATAATTGGATTTGTTAAATTGTTTGCAGATGGAGATACTTAAGATGTACAATGCATAAAATGCTCATTGAGCATGTTAAGAATTAAGAAAAATACAGGAAGAACAAAGACATAAAGAAGTAAAACGTCCACCAGTTCATGGGACAAATCAATAGGAAATGAGCTTCAAAATGATAAAAACTAATGTTTGTACTCAACGAGCTAATTTAGATCAATGTAATATCTTTTAAATTAATCTAACTTAATTTTCACATGTTTATGGTTAATCAATGATAATTATGTTAATGTTTGTTTATGTATATACTCATCTCTTTCAGATAAGTCAAAGTTAGTTTATCCATTTTATTTTTTAGTTATCTATACTATATGTATAACTAAACTTTGGTTTTATTTGTAGGCAAAAATATTCCCGTGCGTAGCACGGGGGTAATACTAGTTTTTTTTTTAATGACGAAATCATAGATTGCATTATCGTAAATGAGAAATTATATAATCCTTGTACAGAAATAATAAATCAGCCAATAGAAACAACACATGTGGCTGTTTGGACACTAATAGTTACACGTATGCAAATCTTAACATAAGCTGACTGAAAATAAGAAAAACATACCAAGTCCACATGGATATAATTTCAGTTTCTAAAAACCGAGTATGCTACATAGGTTATCCAAAATTCTTTCTCTTTGTTGGATGTGTATTCCGCACTCCCGGTTTAATCCGGTATGAACCGACACTACAAGAAAACAGGCAATTTGCAACGAATTTTTGCGACGATTTTAATTCGTTGCAAATTGCCATCGTTTATGCGACGACTTTACGACGATTTTTAAAAACGTCGTAAAATCGTCGCAAAATTGGGACAAAAATATTCGTTGTAAAATCGTCGCTAATTAGCGACGATTTTACAACGATTACCGACGACATTACGACGATTATCAAAATCGTCGTAAAATCGTTGTAATTTAGCGACGATTTACCGAGGTTTATATAAAACGTTGTAATATCGTCGTAAAATTACCCACGAATTAGCAATGATTATTATAAGTTGAACTTTACATCGATTTCCCAACGATTAATCAGTTATGTGAGCACGTTTTAAGTTCACGGTGTTCGGTTAGGTAAACATGTTTAATGTCGTTGTAAAGTCGATGTAAACATTTTTAGTTTCGTTGTAAAATCGATGTGAAATCGATGTAAAATCGTAGGTAATTCGATGGTAATGAAAATAAAAATCTATATATAGTGGCCAACTTCATAATAAAAATTTCATATTCAAAAACATTTACTTCTTTTTGACCAACAAAAAATGTCAATATACGAAATTAGAAGATGGATGTATAATCGTCTTGATTCAGAGGGATCGCTAACAAAGGAGTTCAGTGATGGGGTGGAGGGATTCATGCATCAGGCAGGAAGTATACATAATACGATTATCAGTGGTAAGATGTACTGTCCTTGTGCCAGATGCTTGAATAGGAAATTTATCATTATCTCGAAGGTGTGGTCGCATAAATTAAATAGAGGGTTTATGCCGCATTACTATATATGGTATTATCATGGAGAGGGTCATGGGGGGAAATGCAGCTAGTAGTAGTAGCAATTATCAAGCATCGAATTTTGATGAGTCAAATAATTTTAATCAATTTGATGAACATGCGGAGCAGCATGGTGAAAATAATGATAGGATTCATGACATGGTTACAGATGCATTTCATGAAACCGTAAGTACATTTGCACATGATCATCATGATGAGGAACCCAATCTAGATGCAAAATTTTTTTATGATATGCTAGATGCTGCAAATCAGCCACTCTACGATGGATGTAGAGAAGGACATTCTAAATTGTCGTTGGCGGCTAGGATGATGACTATTAAAACTGATCATAACTTAGCTGAGGTTTGCATGGATGATTGGGCTGATTTGATTAAAGAGTATTTGCCAGAGGACAATTTAGCTGCTGAAACTTACTATGAGATACAGAAACTGGTTTATAGTCTTGGGTTGCCTTCTGAGATGATAGATGTTTGTGTTGACAATTGCATGCTTTTTTGGAAAGATGATGATAAGTTGCTGGAATGTCGATTTTGCCATAAGCCAAGATATAAGCCGCAAGGTACTGGTCGGAGTAAGGTACCGTTCCAGCAGATGTGGTACCTTCCTATAACTGATAGATTAAAAGGAATGTATCAGTCTGAGAGGACAGCTGCATCGATGAGATGGCATGCAGATCATTTGCAAACATATGAGGAGGTTACTCATCCTTCAGATGCAAAAGCGTGGAAACACTTTAAGACGGTACATCCAGACTTTGCTAGAGAGAAACGTAATGTGTATCTTGGTCTTTGCACATATGGATTTAGTCCATTTGGTATGTCTGGTAGGCAATATTCTTTATGGCCAATTATCCTAACGCCTTACAACCTACCCCCAGATATGTGCATGCAAAGGAAATTTTTATTCTTGAGTATTTTAATACCAGGTCCGAAGCATCCGAAGCGTTCCCTTGATGTGTTTTTGCAGCCTCTGATAAAAGAATTGGAGCAGTTGTGGTATACCGGGGTTCGGACATATGATTTTGCAAGGAAAAAAATCAGGTTGGACTACGCATGGGTTCGGACATATGATTTTGCACGGAATTTTTACAATGCGTGCGGTGCTTATGTGGACAATAAGCGACTTCCCTGCGTACGGGATGTTATCAGGTTGGACTACGCATGGGCGATTGTCTTGTCCATATTGTCTCAATCGGACAGATGCGTTTCAATTGAAACATGGTCGGAAAACAAGTTGGTTTGATTGTCACCGTCGATTTCTACCGATTCATCATGCATATCGAAGAAATAAGCGGTTGTTTAGAAAGAACAAAACTGTTCGTGTTCCTCCTCCTGTTTATATTTCCGGGGAAGATCTAGAAGCAGAAATTGATCATTATGGTGCATTGGAAACAGTCAATCAGGGTGGAAATTGGCACACTCCAGCTAATATGCCGGATGGATATGGGGAGCATCACAATTGGCATAAGAAAAGCATATTCTGGAAGCTTCCGTATTGGAAGGATCATTTGCTTAGACACAATTTGGATGTCATGCACATTGAGAAAAACTTTTTTGATAACATCATGCATACATTGTTAAACGTGCGTGGAAGGACTAAAGACAGCGGTAAGTCAAGGTTATACTTGCCTGATCTTTGTTGTCGGAATGAGTTACATATTACAAGCAATGGGAAAGCACATGTCCCCATATTTCGAGTGGGTGTGGAAGAAAAGTCAGCTTTGTTCAAATGGGCGACATCTGATGTGAAGTTCCCGGACGGATACGTATCTAATTTAGCTAAATGTGTTGAGAATGGCCAAACGTTTTCCGGGATGAAGAGTCATGACTATCACGTCTTTATGCAACGACTACTTCCTTTTGCATTTGCTGAACTTCTACCAGGAAATGTACACGAAGCAATTGCAGGCATTGGAGGGTTTTTTCGGGATCTTTGTACCCGTACTTTGTCAGAAGATGTTATTGCACAACTTGATGCTAGTATTCCTATTTTGTTGTGCAATATGGAGAAAATATTTCCCCCAGCCTTTTTTGATGTTATGGAACATCTACCTATTCATCTACCTCACGAAGCAGAACTTGGGGGACCTGTGCAGTATCGATGGATGTACCCATTCGAGCGATTCATGGGACATTTGAAGCGGAAGGCTAAAAATCTAGCCAAAGTTGAAGGGTCAATAGTAGCAGGAAGTTTAACAGAATAAACTTCTCACTTCACGGGGTACTATTTTGGCTCGAAGGTTCGCACACGGAAAAGGGCAGCACGGCGATATGATGATGGAGGTGTAGGCCGAACATATGCTAATGAAGGTGTCCCAGATATCTTTTCTTCAATCGGTCGATTATGTGGAAGAGTGAAGTCAGTTTGGTTTGCCAATGAAAAAGACCATCATAGTGCACAAACGTATATCCTCTTAAATTGCGAAGAAGTTAGTCAATTTGAGACGTAAGTGTATAAACATACGTCTTATATATATGGCTAAATTATATATATGCTAGCTTTATACCAATTACAAATACTTTTGTATGCAGTGAATTTGTTAGACAAGTCCGAGAAGTCATTGAAGGAATCTACGATGAAATCAACAAGCGTAAAGATCAACATTTTGCCCCATGGTTGAAGACGCAAGTACGTAAAATTTTAAGTGATATGATTAATTACTAACTTGAACAATTAACCTAATACATATTTTGATTACTTTTTTAATTAAATTAATTAATGATATAGGTCGAGTATGGGGATACCGTATATCCACTCTGGTTCCATGAGTTAATAAAAGGCCCCATATCGAAGATAACGAGTGCACCCATGTATTGCACACGCGGATATATATTTCATACATTCAAATACGGAAATCAAAGAGCTACTGCCAACTACGGGGTATGTGTGCGGGGCGAAATAGATTTTTATGGAGTGTTGCAAGACATAATCGAAGTTGAGTACCCTGGTTGCTTAGGTTTGAAATGCGTTCTGTTCAAATGTGACTGGTTCGATCCAACAGTTGATCGAGGCGTCCGTAAAAACAAATTTGGGGCAGTAGATGTCAACCAATCACGACGTTACAATAGGTATGAGCCATTTATCCTAGCATCACAAGCAGAACAAGTCAGCTTTGTTCCATATCCGCGAGTTTGCACCACCCGTATCTCATGGTTATCAGTTATAAAAGTTTCTCCGAGGGGTCGAATTGTGGGGGTTGATGAGGAACTACCAATGCAGCAAGATCATTGCTCTGATATGCCATAACTAAATGTGAGCAATGAAGACATCCTTTTGATAGATCCTCAAAACAGGCAAGTTGAATATCTCCCAGACGATACAGAGGAAGAAGATGAGGAAGATGAGTTCGAAGAAAGTGATGAACCAGATGATCAAGAAACGGATGTGTACTACTCTTCGTCAGAAAATGAATCAGAGTGACCGCGCTAGCTAGTAATTATTGTGAATTTAATGTATTAATATAATATTGTGATCGAGTAATTATTGTGAAATTTAAGTGATATGAATTCTATGAAATCCCTTAAACCCCAAACTAAATTCCATCTCCGATCTCCACTCATTTTCCGCCGTAGGTGCGGCGATTAATAAATTATGAGACATATGTGTCTATGTGTCATGTAATTTATTAATTGCCCCAATAACGGTGGGAAATGAGTGGTGATCGGAAATGGGATTTAGTTTGGGGTTTAAGGGATTTCAAAGAAATCGTCGCTAAATCGTCGCTAATTGTGATAGTCACAAAATCGATGCACATTGGCGACGATTTCGCAACGAATATGGACGAATCGTGGCTAAATCGTCGCAAACCCTGAGTGTCGCAAAATCGATGCCAATTGGCGATGATTTGGCAACGATTTGTCATAAACCCTAAACCCTTTGCCCTAAACCCTAAACCCTAATGTATTACCATCTCATTGTATTATGAATCTTTCAATGAAATTGATCGTGACTTTAGAGAATTGTCCGGAAATGAAAACTCGGTCAATCACAGTAATATCCACAAACTGAATCATTGTATTAATAATCTAACATGTACGCAAACTCTATGTTTTACATATTTTTCGATCTCGATGAATTTATTGATAATTTCATGAATTTGGATTTACAGTAAACATGTCAAGTTGTTTATGGAACGTTGTAATCGACGTTACAATTTTGTACGTAAACCCTAAACCCTAAAACCGATTTTACAAATATCCTCACTAATTCGATGCCAATTGGCGACGATTTAGCAACGAATTGAACTAATCGTGGCTAAATCGTCGCAAACACTGAATGTCGCGAATTCGATGCAAATTGGCGACGATTTGGCAACGATTTGTCATAAACCCTAAACCCTAAACCCTTTGCCCTAAACTCTAAACCCTAACGTATTACCATCTCATTGTATTATGAATCTTTCAATGAAATTGATCGTGACTTTAGAGAATTGTCCGGAAATGAAAACTCGGTCAATCACAGTAATATCCACAAACTGAATCATTGTATTAATAATCTAACATGTACGCAAACTCTATGTTTTACATATTTTTCGATCTCGATGAATTTATTGATAATTTCATGAATTTGGATTTACAGTAAACATGTCAAGTTGTTTATGGAACGTTGTAATCGACGTTACAATTTTGTACCTAAACCCTAAACCCTAAAACCGATTTTACAAATATCCTCACTAATTCGATGCCAATTGGCGACGATTTAGCAACGAATGGAACTAATCGTGGCTAAATCGTCGCAAACACTGAATGTCGCGAATTCGATGCAAATTGGCGACGATTTGGCAACGATTTGTCATAAACCCTAAACCCTTTGCCCTAAACCCTAAACCCTAACGTATTACCATCTCATTGTATTATGAATCTTTCAATGAAATTGATCGTGACTTTAGAGAATTGTCCGGAAATGAAAACTCGGTCAATCACAGTAATATCCACAAACTGAATCATTGTATTAATAATCTAACATGTACGCAAACTCTATGTTTTACATATTTTTCGATCTCGATGAATTTATTGATAATTTCATGAATTTGGATTTACAGTAAACATGTCAAGTTGTTTATGGAACGTTGTAATCGACGTTACAATTTTGTACCTAAACCCTAAACCCTAAACCGATTTTACAAATATCCTCACTAATTCGATGCCAATTGGCGACGATTTAGCAACGAATTGAACTAATCGTGGCTAAATCATCGCAAACACTGAATGTCGCGAATTCGATGCAAATTGGCGACGATTAGTCATAAAATATGCCGCATGTCGGTCAATTAAACTCCCGCGTGTATGAATGTCACAAAATCGTTGCAAAGTTAGCGATGAATTAGCTACGGTTCAATTGCCTCGATTTAGCGACGAATCGTCGCGAAATCGTCGCCAATTAGCGACGATTTATCGACGACAAGTAAACTTATATATACACGCGAATTCCTTGCCATTTCATTAACAAACAAATCAAAAAAAAATCCTAATCATAACTTCCTGTCGAATTTCTTGCGAAAAAGTTAATTTTTTTTTAAAATGTTTTTAATTAATTAGTATAGAAAATTTTTTTATATAGTATTTTTTTGCGAAAATAATTAGCAGACTGCCCGAATGTTTATTGATAGTAATTGTTTTTCATTATTATGCAGATGGGCCAGCGTCGTGCACATTACGCTCAGTTTTTGAGAGAGATTGGTGATGCTTCGGGTACCGGGGTGCCCGTGTCTTCTGAGGCTACAGAGACGGATTTCGTCCCGGTGACGCAACCACAGAGTGCTCCGCCGCCTCCACAACCACCTCAAATTCCGCAACCTGGAGGCCATGCCCCGGCCCCATATGCACACATGATGGTTCTTGATTTGCTTGCGCAGCCGGGCCGTCATAGGCTTAAAAGATTAGATCCGGATCATACTGACGGGTCGGAATGGTAATATATATAAATATATATATTTTACATTTATTATTACATATTTATATATATTTCTAACAATTCAAAATTTTACAATTTTTTGTTTCAGGTTTGGAGTTGAATCCAAAGTTGGACGCACCGTTTCCGACATCATCAATTCTTATTTTATCGAGCCGCATACCAATTTTACCCAGCTTCCTCTACACGTCAAGGAAACTTGGTTCAAGATGTTTGCGGTACGTATGGAAAAAATATTTTTTTCTCCCATAATTATTTTAATTATATTTAAATATATATTTAATTTAATCTTATACAATATGTAATTATTTTTGTTTCTCATGCAGAAAAAATATCACTGGGATCTTTCGCTTCATGGCGATGTCGAAACTTTATTTTTCGAGAGGGTGAAGTTTCGTATCCAAGGCGTGGTTGGTGAGTGGAAGAAAGCATGGAAGAAGGATGGCGATGAAGCAAAGCCCCTGCACATGGATAAAGCTGTTTGGGACGGCTTGGTGCGGTATTGGATGGATCCGAAATCCATCGTAACTGCTGAGAAGTGTTCGGCTTCCCGCAACACCGTTGATTCGGACGGGAGACTCAAGGCTCTGCCTCATACAGCTGGGCAAACACCTTTTGCGGGTGTTCGTCTACAGATGGTAATTAAATTTATTTAAATTAATTAATTTATTTAATTTACTTCGTCAATAACATAGTTTTTTTCTTTAGGCCGCCGAAGACGGAGGTGTACTCCCTCCGATGACCAAGGTTTTTGAGCGGACGCACCGGAAGAAGGATGGTTCCTTTGTTTCCGAGACAGCCGAGCACATCTTCAATGAGGTGACTTCCAAAGTCACCGAACGAGAGACACAGCTCTCTCAACAGCTATCTCCAGGTGGTTCGTCGGTCATGTCTGGAGGGTTGACCACACCCGATATTGACCGGATCTTCGAGCAGGTATATAGAATAGTTAGTACTTATTAATTTTTAGTTTTTGATTTTTTAAAAATTTCTAATTGTAAATTTAAATATAGGTTGCCCCTAAGCGAAAGGGGAAGGTTGTCGGGATGGGATCTATTCGAGATGTCTCTGCTGCTTCTTCATATGCTCCGCGACGACGATCACCAGAAGATGATCCAGTCGTGTTACGTGCCACGATTACGAGTCTTCAGGAGCGGGTTGAGACCGAGTCTCAAGCATATCAGGCGAAGATTGCGAGTCTTCAGCAGCGGGTTGAACTGGATGCTACGCAGAATGACGAACTCTTCGACATCTTGGCAACAGGGAACCCGACAATGCAGGCCATGCTACGGGAAAAACGAAGACTTCGAGCAGAGGCAGATGCAGTGGCAGCGGCAGAGGCAGCGGCAGGCACATCCGATTCGTCGAGACGTCCTGAAGACGATGTGAATCTCGACGATTACGATATAGTTATTTAGATTTAGGATTTAGGATTTCGAATTCTAATTTTGGTTTTTTTTTGTAACAGATTATAATATTTTTTTTTAATAAAATATTATAATATTTTATTTTTAAAATTTTTATTTTATAATTTCAAAATTAATAAAATTTTAAAATTAATAATAAAATCATATATAGAATCGTCGTTAATTCGATGGTAAACATAATCCTCGTTGATTCGTTTCTAAATTAATCGTCATAAAATCGTGGCTAATTTACGACGATTATACAACGATTTATTAGCAACGATTTTGCGACGATTATTTAGCAACGAATTAAGGACGATTTATTAGCATCGATTTTGCGACGATTATTTAGCAACGATTTAAGGACGATTTATTAGCAACGATTTTGCGACGATTATTTAGCAACGATTTAACAATGAAATTTAACCCTTCGGATTACCATCGTTTTTACGACGTATTTATATTCGTCGTAATTTCAATGTAATATTTACGACGATTTAGCGGCGAAAATTTACCGACGATTTAGCGACGAATTTTTGTCCCTCGTACTTTTCCGACGAATTTACGACGATTTGTGGTTTGCGACGATCAGTTAACGACGATCTCTTTTTCGTCGCAAATTCGATGCAAACCCTCTTTTGCAACGATTTTGCAACGATATCGTTCGTTGCAAAATGCATGTTTTCTTGTAGTGCGAGATCAGTAAGGACGGTATCGGGAGACGAAGACCGCAGTTGCGAAAAAAATATTCGTAAACAACTATATGGCACTCAAAAGTTACCCTTGCAGCAGTAAACGACCCATGGAGCGAACTCAAAACCCTAAAAGTCGAATTAAAACCTCATCTCGTCGGACTCAAGTATGCGTTTCGTGGACCAAATTCAACCTATCCTGTGTGGTCTTAATGAAGCAGAGACGACAATGCTGCTGTGTGAGTTGTGAAAGCCTAGAAAAGCTTAAGGATATTCGCTTGATGACATACCTAGAATCTCTCCAGATCTCTGTATGCACAAGATCCTTCTCGAGGACAATGCTAAAAATTTGATCGAGCACCAAAGGAGACTAAATCCGAACTTAATGAACGTTGTTAAGAAATAAATTATGAAGCTTATATGATTCTGAATGAGCAGCTCGAACCAGAGCTTGGAGCATTGCTTGAACCGGTTGGAATGCTTCGGAAAAGATCTCAATCGGTTGCTAACCAATCCAAATGTTACTCAAAGATAGGCGCTAAGGCCAAAAGATTCAAATTGGTCTTAGGGAGGTTGTACCATCAAGGTTACTTGGGTCAGGACGTAGAAGATGCATTCAAACCTCCCCGGTATTGAAATCAGGCCCAAGTAGATCAACATTTGGCTAAGTGAATATTTGTGCTCTTTTCCTTCGTTTCGGTTTTGTCCCAATGGGTTTTCCGAAGCAAGGTTTTTAACGAGGCAAATATTTCACTTCCAAATAAAACCCAAGTGTTGATCTAAGCCCAAGAAAGCCCACGACATTCACAAGAAAATGATCCACAAAATTCAACAAATATCAAACATATCAAAGGGGCATATTGGCGTGGAGAAGGAAGATCAAGGGGTTAATTTTGTGCTTAATTTAGTCAAAGTCTTTGTTCAAACTTTGTTTTATTTCTTTTGTAATTTTCGAGGTTGTTTATTGCTGTGCATGCAACACCTCTTGTTTTCTTTATAAACCCCCTTGTAACCTCATTATCGAATTCATCTAGTTTTTGAAATCAAATTCCCTTTCTTTCTAGATCAAATCTCGATTGTGAGTAATATCAATCGAAATCCTTTGTTTATTTTTGGTGAGTCATATCCGAAAATAAGCAAAGAGGAATATTAAGGGTCTTCCGCACCCCTTGTGAGACCGTTCAATCCACATCCCTTGAAGCGATTCGTCGTTTGCAAGGCTTATCCGTTCATACCCAAACCGTAGAGTGAGCATCCTTGGGAGGAGTGTGTCAAGTGGTATCAGAGCACCACTCCACAACCTGGGTAGTTTTCGTTTCATCTCTTGTCTTTTATTTCAACATCGTTTCATTTTTATTACCCGTTCATATTCAAATCGTGTTCATCATTTTCGATCATCATTTTATTTGTGTTATTTGCATCCGTTCATATTCTAGAAAGTTTGTCGAATTTTATTTTAGTTTTCTCATCATATTTTCGTTTAGGTTGCTGTAGTTTTCGTGAATCATAAATCAAAAAAAAAAAAAAAATTTAGGGTTCTTAGTTTTGTTCGATTTTTTTCATAATTTGTCCTTTCGCATTCACTTAGATCGAGTTGTTTACATTTATTTGTCAGCGTGTGTTTGCATCATTTTAGTCTCTTCATATTCACTTTATATCGAGTCAGTTTGTTGATCGCCCTTTGTTTCGATCATTTTAGATTTTTTTGCACTCATCGTCATAAGTCTTTTGGTTAAAATAATTTTATAAAAAAAAATTCTGTTTGTTTTCCAATCGATTATCTTTCCAAAAATTTGTTGCTGGTGATTTGTTTGTGATTTTATTTCAGGTAAAAAATGTCGGAAGAAGAAACGGAGAGTTCTCGGTCGAGACGTGAGCGTGAAGCGGCGATGGTTCAAAAGGTCGATGCTATTGCCGAGATATTGCATGAGATGCGTGACCGTATGGCTGCATTAGAGGTCCGCACGCCCGAAAGGCAACAAGGCGATGAACGAAGAGCCGAAGACTTTAGATCAGATCAAAGCGTTGCCCGAGGTAGTTGTCATGCAACGACGAGAAACCGACATGACCGACAAAGGCGATACGGAGAAAACGATCATCCTTTCTATGACCGTGGATTTTCTTCTGATGAAAATCAACCAAGGCACCCACCGGCCAGAAGAAGGAATGATAGTGACCTTGGAGGAATGAAGCTACGGATTCCACCGTTCCACGGGAAGAACGATCCGGACGCTTTCCTCGAGTGGGAAAAGAAAGTAGAGTTTGTCTTTGATTGCCAAAACTTTTCCACTCAAAAGAAGATGAGATTGGCGGCTACTGAATTTTGTGACTATGCCATTGATTGGTGGGACCAGCTTGTAACAAACCGGAGGCGCAACCGTGAGAATCCCGTTGAGACGTGGGAAGAAATGATCTACTTGATGCGACAACGTTTTGTCCCAAGTCACTACCACCGAGAGCTTCATCAACGTTTGAGAGCTTTGTCCCAAGGGAATAGAGGCATGGAAGATTAATTCCAAGAAATGGAAAAGCTAATGCTCAAAGGAGACGTCGACGAAACAAAAGATGCCACCATGGCACGATTCTTGGCTGGCATGAACCGTGAACTTCAAGACCGCATGGAAATGCAATCCTATGCAACCGTAGAGGAGATGTTGCATAAGGCGATCATGGTTGAAAAACAAATCAAGAGGAGAAGTGTCTCTTCTCGACCTTCTCATGGTGCTGGAATCGTACATAAGCCGAGCTCTCAAGGTGATGAGAAACAAGCGTTCAAACCCACAAACGAGTCCAAACCAACCGCACCTACTCAAAACTACAAAGGACGGTATGAAACTTCTAATTCTACTTCTCGTGATGTGAGATGTTTTAAGTGTCAAGGTAAAGGACATTATGCAAAGGAATGTCCGAACCAAAGGATTATGGTTCTCTTGGACAATGGAGATATTGAGGAAGAAAAAGAAACGGTTTTTGATGAGTATCTAGAGGAGCATGAAGAAGCTGCCGAGGTAGGAGAGCTCTTGGTAATTCAACGAGCTTTGAATATGCACATCAATACCGACGAGCATGAACAACGGAAGAATTTGTTTCACTCTCGATGCCAAGTACAAGGAAAGGTGTGTAGTCTCATCATAGACGGAGGAAGCTGCACTAACGTGGCAAGTGAAACAATGGTGAAGAAACTTGATATGGCCGTAAAGGAACATCCGAAACCGTATAGTCTTCAATGGCTAAATAATGAGGAGATGAAGGTGAAAAATCAAGTCTCGGTTCCTATAACCATTGGCACATATCAAGATGAGGTGCTGTGTGACGTATTGCCGATGGAAGCAAGCCACATCCTTCTAGGAAGACCATGGCAATTCGATCGACGGGTTCTTCATGATGGATTTAATAATCGGTATTCGTTTAACTACGAAGGAAAGAATATCATGTTGGTTCCACTGTCACCAAGCGAAGTTTATCAAGATCAAATTCTCCTCAAGCAAAAAGGTAAAGAGGCTGTAAGTAACTCTTCTAATTCTTTCAAGACAAATGAGAAAAGCTTGTTGTTTAATTTCAAGGAAATTCCTTCGGGTTTAACTAACCATGCACCGGAGCTTGCACTTCCGAGTGAGAAACCTTTTCTTTTGCAGAAAACTCAAGCTAAAATCAACAAAGGTGATCTACGGCCAAAGGAAAAATCGATCCATGACTCCTGGTCCGGCAAAATCGATTTCGATCGATCGATCCTCTTGCGACCCGATCACAAACACGTGAACTACTTGGTTCGATTGAGGGAGGAATCTGAACAACGAGTTTTCAACAACTCTAATCATTTTCATCGACCAACTGGGTATTTAGAGAAGACTGGTCGAGACCAAATTCCTGTAGCATACACCGATCTTCACCCGCCTTTGCAAACCATCTTAACGGTCGAAACGGAGCAAGCCGAACGAAAGACTCGACCAAACGATCAAATATCTACTGGGTCAGGTAAGTTTCCTCAACCAAACACTCATTTTAAGACTAATGGTCGTGGTGTTTTCTTGTTTGGACACACAGATTTCGAGTTACTTCACAACACCCAACTCGGACCCGAGGAAAAACAAAACACCCGAGGCAAAATGGTGAAAGATGACTACTCTGTTTTGGCGAATCCTAGAAAGCATATACCGTTTTCAACATCAGCATGGATCGACTCCAACCTATCCAAGACCAATCCCCAAGGTAAGTATGATCCAACTTTGAACTTCAAATTTATTAACTTAGCTCGTTTCCGTGTAGGTCCTTCGGATTTGAGGTCAAATCCTTTTGAAGAGAGGGGGGATGATATGATTCTGAATGAGCAGCTCGAACCAGAGCTTGGAGCATTGCTTGAACCGGTTGGAATGCTTCGGAAAAGATCTCAATCGGTTGCTAACCAATCCAAATGTTACTCAAAGATAGGCGCTAAGGCCAAAAGATTCAAATTGGTCTTAGGGAGGTTGTACCATCAAGGGTACTTGGGTCAGGACGTAGAAGATGCATTCAAACCTCCCGGGTATTGAAATCAGGCCCAAGTAGATCAACATTTGGCTAAGTGAATATTTGTGCTCTTTTCCTTCGTTTCGGTTTTGTCCCAATGGGTTTTCCGAAGCAAGGTTTTTAACGAGGCAAATATTTCACTTCCAAATAAAACCCAAGTGTTGATCTAAGCCCAAGAAAACCCACGACATTCACAAGAAAATGATCCACAAAATTCAACAAATATCAAACATATCAAAGGGGCATATTGGTGTGGAGAAGGAAGATCAAGGGGTTAATTTTGTGCTTAATTTAGTCAAAGTCTTTGTTCAAACTTTGTTTTATTTCTTTTGTAATTTTCGAGGTTGTTTATTGCTGTGCATGCAACACCTCTTGTTTTCTTTATAAACCCCCTTGTAACCTCATTATCGAATTCATCTAGTTTTTGAAATCAAATTCCCTTTCTTTCTAGATCAAATCTCGGTTGTGAGTAATATCAATCGAAATCTTTTATTTATTTTTGGTGAGTCATATCCGAAAATAAGCAAAGAGGAATATCAAGGGTCTTCCGCACCCCTTGTGAGACCGTTCAATCCACATCCCTTGAAGCGATTCGTCGTTTGCAAGGCTTATCCGTTCATACCCAAACCGTAGAGTGAGCATCCTTGGGAGGAGTGTGTCAGAAGCTTTTAGAAGTCGGAATAATTTTTCCAATCTCCAATCTCGGACATCACTTGGGTTAACCCAGTTCACATTGTCTTGTATCGATTTTAGTTTAGAATTTCGACTAAGTTCGTCGGTATCGATCGATACTTTGTAGTATCGGTCGATACTCGTCGTCTTCTTTTGTTGGTATCGATCGACACCACTTGGTATCGATCGATACTCAACGTATTTTTTTGGGGTTACTTACGTGCCTTGCCTAGTGTTTTGTTTGCAGGTGTATGCATGTTCGTGAAACCAGAAGCAACAAGAGCACTCAGCTAGTTGAACTGTCACTGGAACAGCTAGCACTTGTGGAACGCACAAACAGAAAGACCAAGCAAACATCAGGGATGAACAACCCAGTGGTTTTAAGAGCTGATGAAGCTGGAATTCTGAGAGACCAAGAGGGTCATGTGTGTAATGAGAGAGGGCAGCGACTTGATGAAGCTGGAAACATCGTTGTCCCTGCTCCTATTATTGAGATTGTCGCGCCAGCTGGGCGCGCCAACGTTGGGAATGCTGGAGGTGATCGAGGCAGGACACTTGCTGAGCACAATAGACCTGATCAGTTCTATGCCAATTGATCTGCGATTTGCATCCCAACTTTTCAGAGGAACGATTCGAGCTGAAGCCTGTGTACTACGCTCTCGTAAGTCAGAGCCCTTTCCATGGCCTACCTCATGAGCATCCCATGGATCACATCGAAAGGTTCGAGGACTTGGTCACTGGCATGAAGTACAATGGAGTGCCCAACGAGTTCCTTTTCTGCAAGCTTTTCCCGTACTCTCTGGGTGGAGATGCTGCTTATTGGTTGAAGCAGTTGGCTCCTGGTTCACTAACTACATGGGAAGAGACGAAGAATGCATTCCTGTGCAATTTCTATGATGATGCGAGATCTGAAGAGCTCAGGAACAAGATCTCTCAATTTTCTCAATGTCCAACAGAGGCACTCAAAGCAGCTTGGATTCGCTTCAAGTCTTATCAGAGAGATTGTCCGCACCATGGATTCACTCAGGTTTAGCTGCTGGGCATTTTCTACAGAGGAGTTGATTGGAGGTACCAGATGGGTATGGATGCTGCGAGTAATGAAAACTTCTTCACCAGATATCCAGATGATGCAGTCATGCTGATTGAGAACTTGGCGTCGAGTAATAGCACCAAGAATGCCGATTTCGAGAGGAAGAAGCAAACTGGAGGAATTGACGCATCGCAGATTTCTGAAGTTCAAGCCAAGTTGGACTTCCTGATCGGGAAGAATCAGAAAGCGGTCCACTTTGCTGATGAGAATGAAGTGGAGGATTGTAACTACGTTGGTGGTTCTGGATTTCAGGGTCAGCAATTTGGGTACAACAACAACAGGAACTTCAGCAACAACACTCGCAACTATGGGAACTCTTCATACCAACCAGCATCTCCCAAGTCCACAGACAACACAAAAATGAAATCCATGATGGAACATATTCTTCTGGGACAGCAGAAGTTGCAAGTGGATTTCAATGGGAAGTTCGATTCTCTGTATATCGATCTGAATGGGAAAATTAAAGCCATAAATCTTTCCCATAAGAAGCTGGAAACTCAGGTGGCTCAGACAGCAGCAGCTATAAAGAGGCAGGAAGGTTTTCTTCCGGGGAAAACTGAGAATCCAAGGGCACACATCAATGCCATCATCTCGAGTGCAGGAAATTTCGATGAGGAGCCTGAAATCTCCAGAGCATCGATCGATACCCCCAAGTGTCGATCGATGCCGGTTACAGTTCTGAAACGGGATACTTCAAAAACCCGTGTATCGATCGATACCCCATTGGTATCGGTCGATACTGAGGCGATTTCCGAGGAGGCACATGAGATTTCGACTGAGGTGCCTCAAGTAGTAGCAGCACGATTCAATATCGCCCAATTTTGGGAAGACCAGGAAACCAAGTATCAGGCAGAGAGAGCTAAGGAACGAGCTGAGAAAAGAGCTCGCAAACCCAAGAAGGAGTCAAATCCTATTCCTAAGCACCTCAGAGATCCCATCACTCCAAAGCAGCTGCGTGGCTTTGAGAAGAGGGTACGAAGGATACCTCATTTGTACACTTTTGAAGAAGCTCTAGAGGACTGGCCTCTGCTAAGTCACTTCAAAGACTGCAGAGAAACTGAGGAAGAAATTAAGGCACTGATTTCATAGAATGATGTTTCTGTGTTATATGCTGATTTTTTTTTACCTTTTTATTGTTTTAATAATTGGATTTGTTAAATTGTTTGTAGATGGAGATACTTAAGATGTACAATGCATAAAATGCTCATTGAGCATGTTAAGAATTAAGAAAAATACAGGAAGAACAAAGACATAAAGAAGTAAAACGTCCACCAGTTCATGGGACAAATCAATAGGAAATGAGTTTCAAAATGATAAAAACTAATGTTTGTACTCAACGAGCTAATTTAGATCAATGTAATATCTTTTAAATTAATCTAACTTAATTTTCACATGTTTATGGTTAATCAATGATAATTATGTTAATGTTTGTTTATGTATATACTCATCTCTTTCAGATAAGTCAAAGTTAGTTTATCCATTTTATTTTTTAGTTATCTATACTATATGTATAACTAAACTTTGGTTTTATTTGTAGGCAAAAATATTCCCATGCGTAGCACGGGGGTAATACTAGTTTTTTTTTTTAATGACGAAATCATAGATTGCATTATCGTAAATGAGAAATTATTATATCCTTGTACAGAAATAATAAATCAGCCAATAGAAACAACACATGTGGCTGTTTGGACACTAATAGTTACACGTATGCAAATCTTAACATAAGATGACTGAAAATAAGAAAAACATACCAAGTCCACATGGATATAATTTCAGTTTCTAAAAACCGAGTATGCTACATAGGTTATCCAAAATTCTTTTTCTTTGTTGGATGTGTATTCCGCACTCCCGGTTTAATCCGGTATGAACCGAGATCAGTAAGGACGGTATCGGGAGACGAAGACCGCAGTTGCGAAAAGAATATTCGTAAACAACTATATGGCACTCAAAAGTTACCCTTGCAGCAGTAAACGACCCATGGAGCGAACTCAAAACCCCAAAAGTCGAATTAAAACCTCATCTCGTCGGACTCAAGTATGCGTTTCGTGGACCAAATTCAACCTATCCTGTCATTATAAATTGTGGTCTTAATGAAGCAGAGACGACAATGCTGCTGTGTGAGTTGTGAAAGCCTAGAAAAGCTTTAGGATATTCGCTTGATGACATACCTAGAATCTCTCCAGATCTCTGTATGCACAATATCCTTCTCGAGGACAATGCTAAAAATTTGATCGAGCACCAAAGGAGACTAAATCCGAACTTAATGAACGTTGTTAAGAAATAAATTATGAAGCTTTTAGAAGTCGGAATAATTTTTCCAATCTCCAATCTCGGACATCACTTGGGTTAACCCAGTTCACATTGTCCCTAAGAAAGGAGGAGTCACAGTAGTCAAAAACGATAAAGATGAGATGATTGTTACAAGAACAGTCACCGGACAACGCATGTGTATTGATTACCGAAAGTTGAACGCATATATCATTTTCCCTTACCCTTTATCGACCAAATGCTAGAGAGGTTAGCTAATCACCAATACTATTGTTTCCTTGATGGATATTCCAGATTTTTCCTAATTACTATTCGACCGAAAGATCAAGAGAAAACGACATTCACTTGTTCATACGACACATTTGCTTATCGAAGAATGCATTTTGGCTTGTGTAATGCACCTGCAACTTTTGAGTGGTGCATGATATTGATATTCACTGAATATATCAAAGATTTCATGGAAGTTTTCATGGACCATTTCTCTGTCTATGGATCTTCGTTCCAAACGTGTTTGACAAACCTTGGCAAAGTCTTGCAAAGATGTGAAGACAAACACTTGGCAGCCAAACGTTCTTAGCGACGTTGCTTTTTGATCCTTCTATATCGGCTCTTCCTATCATTGTAAAGCAGAATTCACCAAGTGTTGGATTGTTCACCCACGGGAACGTGAGCTGGGTTTAGACCGTCTTGCGACAGGTTATGGATGTCGAACCCGAATAACAATAATCATAAAATTAACATTATAAATCTAAATTTAATAAAAACTAATATTTTAATCTAAAAAAAAAATCAAAGTTTTGGATGTGTTAGAATTTTGATTTTTTTAACTTGAATCATAATCACCAGTTCAATCAGTTGCCGAATCGCGGATTGATAGTGGATTTTCCCGGTTTTGCTGAATTTTTAAATAGCGGATTTTGGCATAAACTCGAATTGGATTGTTTATCGTATCGTTGGGTTTAGACTACAGGTCCAAGCAAAATTTGAAAAGATTAATTAAAAATATTATCTCGGACTTGCGGACGAGTTAGAATTAGTTTCTCTTTAAAAAAAACAATCAAAAGAAATAAGGGCGATACAGATGAACCTAAAAACCCCAGAAACTGTGGTTTCGAGATTCTTCGATTAGAAAATGGCTTACGCTTCTCGTTTCCTCTCCAGATCCAAGCAGGTACACTCTCTCGCTCGATTCTTCCGATTTATTTAAATCCTATGTCCTCACGATTGTTTTGATTCTCTTTCTTCGGTCTGTTTTGATTCCTTTTTCTTTTTCTCCCTGCGATTTCAATCGGCTATCAACACAGAGATATTATGTTTCTCATATACGTTTCTGATTTCACTGATTAGCTGTAACTTATCTTACTATCATAACGCAGCTACAAGGGAGTCTGGTCATTTTGCAGCAGCAACATGCTATTCCAGTCCCCGCCTTTGCAAAGGAAGCTGCTCGTCCAACATTTAAAGGAGATGGTTTGTGACCAAACTTGATATCTTTGATTTTTGATATTGTTTAAAACATTATGCTTTTATATTTTACATAGTTTATATATGCAATTTCACTTACACGCTTAGTTGAATTCGTTGCTTGTGGTTGCATTACTTTTCTGAAGACATTTGCTTTCTTTTGTTTAGCCGTTCATGCTTTTGATTTTAATATGGTGTCTAGCTGAGAAAATGTCAAAGCCACTTTCTCGTTGTGAAATTTGTAGAGAAGCTTTATTGCTCAATGCTATATAATCTTGAGAAACCCAGGCCATGATCGCTAGGACTGTTTATTCTGTTTATGATGGGTTATGTTCAATGCGTTGGTGAAATCTGTAGTGTGTGTTTGGAGTGAAGTGACAGCATTACTGTTTACTATTATTGACTAAAGTTTTACACTTTTTGACAGAGATGTTGAGCCGTTTCTCTTCATCCAAAGCGGGAAAAGTGGTGGATTGTTTGAAGATAGCAAAGGCATTAGAGGCGCAGAATATCCCTGCTGCACAAGCTGAGGCCCTAACAGTGGCCATCACCGGTGCTTTGGACTCGGTGATTGAGAAGCTCGAAGAAGACATAGCCACTTCCACGGTAAATCTTGATCTCTCTCCTCTAAAACTAGCTAATTCTGACAGAGCTTCCTCTAGTTAGTTTTCCACAAGCTCCTCTTCTTGCAAGATATGTTTAGTTCTTGATGATAGGGATTGCATTTTTTTTCTGGATTGCTTTCATATGTTCAATTTTCTCTTTTTCTGCCATTTTTCTCCATACAAGAGATAACCCAAGAAAAATATATTATCCCTGATAGCTATCTTGGAGCCGTGCATCTGATTAAGTAGCTTTAGGATCTCATCATATTTTGCTGACTTACGGAGCTCCTTCACAATGATCGCATAAGAGTATCGAATAGGATCTCATCATATTTTATATTGTGCTTCATGTTTTAGTTTTACTGGTATAGAATCAAGGACATTGTAATAAGAGCATCGAATTTTTTATTTTTTTCGGCAGGGGCAGCAATCAACTCTTGTTACCCAAGAAGTTCAAAAAATCCGGGACGAGATTGATATTATGAAACATAGTGTTGCTTTGAAGCGAGCCGAGCAGAGGTACTTGACCCGCTTTTTAATTTTGTTTTGTCCCAAGCGAAACTAATACTTTTAGTTTGAAACAGGTATGATGTTGATAAGATCTTACACAACCTGGAGCAGAAAGTCATCAAAGGCCCAAGCGACCTTAGAAGTGTAATTTTTTCATCTACTCATTCATTTTACAATCGAGACTTCTAGTAAAATCCAAAATCAGTTGAACTAATATAATATATTTTGGTTATTTCAGGAATTTAATATGCTGAAAGCTGATTTAGAATCAACAAAGTATGTGGCCGTGAAGTTCGCCATAGTTACTCTTGCCTCTATGGCCGCAGCCGGGTTGGGCATGTTATGCCTCATGTAGACACGCATCAAATGTTGAAGTTATTATGGACCATTATTCTATGATTATGAACCTTTCGGAAAGACCCTTTATTTTCAATATGTTTGAAAGGGTTTTCAAGTTTTGTAGTGTTTCTTAATTCCAAGTGTTATGTAAGACAATCTACTTATGTTTTGTTATGTTAAGACTTATATTATGACATGTTTTGTGTCTTATGTTAAGTTTTTGTTGTATTCATGTTTCGTGTTTTTGTGTTATGACTTGAAGTGTTTACGGTTCAAAATCATATTTAAGAAATCAAAAGTATTGTAGATGATGACAAAAGACAGACTCAAACAAATGTTTACTACAAGTCATACGCATAACAAAAGCACAAGTTTCAGGTTTAAAAGCATAGCAAAAGCACAAGTTTTCAGATTCAAAACAGTCTTCACGGTTGGGAAGAACTACGGCCACAGCCAACTGCCAACTTTTTAGCTTCTATGGCTCTGTAGAGGCTGCTTGGGAGGACTGTGTTGTCGCATGTGTCTCTCACATACCTACCAAGGTGAATGTAGTCATCTCCTGTTTTTTGACTTGTGAAAATACCATAACCTTCCTACAAAACATACACATACATTAGCATCAGAAACACAATATTGTTATTACACGAAAACCTCAACTTCAACTTATTCTAGGAAGCTGCATTGGTCCTATGTCTCTGTTTGTCTCTTGATTACGAGGAGCATCATCACCTTGAGCAGCCTGATTCTTGTGTGGTCTACCACGCTTCCTCTGGGGGTGCACCTGAGAGGCTTGGAAGATTTTCTTCAGGCTGAGAAAAAGATCCAGGTCCACAATTAAACCATGAACTCTAACATGTACCTCGAGCAGGCTGAGAAGAAGACCCTCCTGTAACATTACTCTGTTGCCTCCACTCTTCACGATGAACAAGCTGAGAAGAAGATTCATCCCCAACATCACTCCAAGGCATCAAATTTCAACTTTGAACCGGCTGAGAAGAAGACCCACCTCCTGAATCATTACTCCAACCAAGAGCCTCACTTGCAACAACTTTAGTACATGGCCTACCAGGAGGCTTCTTTGCAGGCTTCGGAAGTGCAGCATTTTTGAATTTAAGAATGTTGTGACCTCCTAAACCACAATTGCGGCAGTGCTACACAAACATGAACAAAAAACACCCCCTTCACGTCCCTCCATCTCTGACCTTGAAAGAGTAGAAGTATCTCGAAAAAGGGATGTAGATGAACTAAATTCCAAATTCGACAGGATGTACGAAGATTTGAATGGAAAAGTTGATAACCTCTCTGTTCAGTTCAAAGAAGCCAAGGGTGAATGGACAAAAACGATTTTATCCATGAAAGAGCTGAATGAACTTCTTTTCGAAAACGTGGATGAATTAGAACTACCTGATCGCTTGCAAGCAATAACACTTAGGAGTGGTTTAGTCTACAAATAACCAGAGCTCCCGAAGGATCCCGAAAAAAAGGGAGAAGAAGGAACCACGGCTGAAAAAGAAGAGGAAGTAGTAATTGAGAGAGGCAGAAAGGATAAAAAAGAAGAAATAACTAGAGAGATCCTCGGAGAAGACCCGATACCACCTCCACCAGCTAGTGTCTACAAGCCACAACCACCATATCTGAGAGCCATGAAGGCGCCAATGAAAGAGAAAGAAAGAGCTAAGCTAAAGGAGTTAATCGAACAACTAACAGTTAGATTACATTTCGTCAAAGTTTGTGCTATGATTCATGCTTTGAGAAAATTCATGAAGAGCATTCTAACCAATACTCTAACGCTTGAAGAGGGCGTTATGATGATCACTCATGAATGCAGTTCCATCTTACAAAACTGCGTTCCTCAGAAGAATGAAGACCCCAAGAAGTTTTGTACTCTCCTACACCATAAAGAACATGTCGTTCGAACGTTCTCTGTGTGATTCAGGATCGAGTATAAACTTGATGCCACTTTCGTTTGCAAGACGTTTACGATATCATACTTTCCAGCACACCCAAATTTCATTGATTCGAGCGGATCGATCGGTTCGACGACCGGTTGGTATCCTAATCGATGTATCTACATGATCGGAGAATGCTGCATTCCAACTGATTTCGTAGTACTATAGCTAGATACGGAGCCTAAAGACCCCATTATTCTCGGTCGACCATTTTTATTTACAGCGAAAGCGATAATCAATGTCCTGGAAGGAAAAATTGACTTGCATATGGGCAACCTCGTGATGCATTTCGATATATGAACAAAAATTTCGATAAACCGACTTTTTACGGGAAAATTTTCTGGATTGATGAGTGATGTGTGAGTTTTTCACCCAACTTTTACTACATGCAAGTGCACCGAAAATCGAAATAGTAATGATGGGATCGATCCATAGAGACTCCAAGTTGTACTACAAATTTATGAAAATAAAACAAGCTAAAACAAAATATTATGGTTTTGGTTTTTAGAGATATTGAAAACTAAAATACGTAAGCAAGTAAATAAAACGATGCAAATCCAATAAGAGAAAATACTAGACGCTTTGTTAATCGCAAAAATTAATAAATTAAGAAACCAATTAAATCGAATTATTGGGAATTAATAGAAACCGTTCTAGAACTCAAATCACAGTTGTATAATCATTCCACTTTCGTGGCTCCGGCCACTATGTTTTAACAACCTAATAGAGTCATTTTTTGATGGTTATTACAAGTTGAAAACATGCATTAATTCGTTCAAGACTCAATTGTTCACAATGCAACTCAACTTTCGATGGTTATGACCACTACAAGAAAACACAGTTTTTGCGACCTACGAAAGTGTCCCAAAGTGGTCGGAAATGACTCATTTGCGATCAATTTAGGACCAAAAAAAGTAATCGCAAATTTCTCGTCGCTAACTAAATTGGTCGCAAAACAGACGCTCTTTTACGACGACATGATGACTCTGTAATGTAGTCGTAATTTAGAGACTGATTTGTGACTCCAACTATCAGTCGTAATTTAGAGATTGATTTGCGACTACGAGTAAAAAACAAAAGAAAAAAAAATTCCATAAATTTGATTAAATATCCGAAAATTACAAAAAAATACCAAAACATAAAATTCAATATCTAAAAATTACCAAAAATACCAAAACATAAAATTCAATATCCATAAATATCAAAATTTCTCAAACTAGATAAACCAACTTCGTACGGTTCCTTCTCTGCTCCATCAGAATCCTTTTAAGGACTTTTCTTGTTGCTGCCGCTCAAACCATGTGTCTGCATCTGCCCACACTGAAAAAATAACAAAACCAAGAAGATCCATTTAATAGGCAATGAAAAATAAGCAAACATAAAAAGAAACTCTGCTTTACCAAGAACATAATAATCATATATACAGAAAGTCAAACGATCAAACATATCGATTTGTTGTGAATTTCACATAGCAAGTAAACCATCATAGACTTCAAACGTTTTGAATCATCAAAACTTTTGACATTACGATGAAAGAAACAACCTTGATGTTTTCCCAAGTTTCAGAGATAGTCAAGAGAGTCCATTTCTCTAAAATATCAAGGACCGGAAAGAAAAGGATAAGAAATCCTAAGCTCAGTTACTATGCAAATACTGGAAGTCTCTTGTAATGGAATAAGTCCCTCTTGTCATATGAGAAAGAAACAATCACTGGACAAATGGAAAGATAAACTGTGTTGGTAAAAGCCAATGAGATCACATGAAGATAACAAACCTTTTGCTCCGCTAGTTTTCCCTTGCCATTTTTATGTTGTAGGAATTGCAATTAGAAACAATAAAATTTGACACTCGTAAGGTGATTTCAGAACGGTAGTCCAGTTATAGCGAGATGTTCTTTGAATTACCTGCAAGTTTGTGATATGCCGTGGAGAATACTACCGCCAGAAGAAGAAGCGAAGTCATGCTGAGCTGGCTGAGGAAACTAAATGAGCTGGAGTTTTCTTAATTCTTTAGTCTTACAATTTACATCGTTGAATAATTGTAAATCAGGTTCTTAAGTATAAAAGGGCCTGAGATAGATACAAAGGGACTATTCAGAAAATTGGTTAAGTCTGGGCTTGTTCTCAGTTTGTTGAGATCAAGAGGAATCGCTTGCAAGCGTATGCGCTTGGGTTTGTTCTCCTTTTACATTCAATAAAGATCTATTTTCTGGAGTGGAGATAATAGATCAAGGTTGTTTGCAAAGTTGCTAATTATTTATGACTGTAAACAATTAAAAAACGTTTGTCGAAACATTCGCAAACAATTTGCAAGGGATCAACAATTTGCAAACAACCTTGATGTTTGAACTTGCAAAGTTGCAAACAACTTGCAGTCCGTCAAAAAATTCAAACGTTTGCGAATTGCAAGTTGTTTGCAACGTTTTGTCAGTTGCCAGTTGTTTGCAACCTTGCAACGTTTGTCAAAAAATGTTTGAATTTTGTCAGTTGCAAACAATTTGCAGTCAGTCGAAACATTCATAATTTGCAAAGTTGCTAATTATTTATGACTGTGTGGAGATGCAACCTTTTTCCTGTTTCCTGGAGTGGTTTATTGGACAAAAAAGGGATATGTCTGCAACTGCTTATTTGCAAGGGATCAACAAGCTCTTATGGTGTGGAATTAGCATCCGTGAAGGTTTAACTGAGATACATAAGTTTTTGGAATTATGTGCAGAGGGTTTCGATGCAGAGTTCGTTAAGAAATGTGAGTGTGGATTTCTCATGGTTTAAGAAACTTCACGAGTTGAGTTTACAGAAAACAGCAGAGACATTCATTGAACCAACGAAGGAAATGAGTGATTCTTGTGAGAAGATAATGAATGATGTATTGGGGACAATGGTTTACGTGGCCGTGCGAAACAGATGGCTGAGAGCAGATTATAAGTTTATGGAGTGGAGACTATGGATATTCAAACAAAAGTGGTGTTTTGGAGTAAAAGTTGTGGTCGATGGGTTAGTGAATACATGGCAAACACTGGTTTGCTTATTTGTCGTGGGAAGAACAAGCATGGAGGCGTGTCAGATTTTTGGGAATCATAAGCTGCTGGTTGTCTATAAGCATCTAGAGACACATACCTTGTCTGGTGTTGGATCACAAACAGGTTCATGTGCCGAGGTTTATTCGCTAGAGTTTAACAAGATCTTATGGGCTAGAAGCAACTCAAGAAAAGGAACAACAAAGGTACATCAATATCTGGAATTAGGTAGATTCATTTGTGATGTTCAGAGTGTTAAAAGGGTTAAAGCTATATCAGAGAGTATGTTTAGATGGATGAATCATGAAGCTTCAGCAATGCCACTCCAAATTGCACATTGTCTATCATTTCACCTTGAGGACAAGGTGAGTCTTTTTGGGGTGAGTAATAGTATGTGGAGAGTGATGTTTAGTGATATAAGAAAGACACATAATAGGGATGATAAGTCTGAGCTTTTTTTGACCAATCAAGTGTGGGAGCCGGGTGGAGTATCATTTAAACAAGTTCACTAGGATTTGCTAGAGAAGGTTTACAAACATGATAAAGTGTGGAGGTTTGCTAGAGAAGGTTTTCATCAGATGAGTTTCCACTTGGTTATAAGAGTGACATTGCAAGAGTGGTGTCACGGTTTTGGAGAATGTGGGAACGAGAGCATGACAGTTTTGAAATTGCATAAACTTTCCATCATTGGAACCAAATTGAATGAGAATAGTCTTGAGATCAAATTCAAGGGAATTCATCTACATGACGGAGAAGTTATCTCATCTACAAGAGTTCCTTACACTCCAACACAATTGTTTGAGATTCACATCGGAAGCATAAGAAGAGCTGCTGTAATTATCATCTCTGGAGTGAATTATGAGTACAAGTACCTCAAGACAGCTTGTGTGACATTGGGTAAGGGTTTAAACAGAGCTTCGTGTGAGTTTCTCTCTATGAATTTAAACATTAAGATTATCGCAGAGATATTAGAGCTGGTTTTGGGAAGCTCAATGATGTCATACACACCAACAAGGGCTATCATGAATCTTTCTAGGTCATGTGATAGAAGGTCTTATGATGATAAGTGTTTGGAGGATAGATTCTGCAAGAAGGATAAAAACTTCGAATTTGTGTTCGAGGAAGGCATAATTGAAAGGTAACAAATGAGCACCATTATAGTTCTAATAGAAGAACGTGAGCATCACAAGAGAGATGTCAAAAGAATCAGAGGTAGCAGGTTCACCATTCTTCATTTTGGGAAACCGTTGACTGTAGCTCTCATCTATGAAGTGTTTCATTCGTCAAGGCCGCCGGAGTTATGTGTCCCAGGATGGTTGCCATCGTTTCATCCACCTTGAGGACAAGGTGGTTCTTCACCGGGGGAGTATTAATATGACCCGTAATTGGGGTTATTGGGCCTGCGTTGGGCTCGTCATTAAAGTCCATTATCCTTTGTTTCTTTGTGTTCTTTGTAGTATTTAGCTTGAGGTTGTCTCTGTAAACGAAAAAACAATTAATCAAACATTTCATCTCTTCTTCTTCTTCTTCCTCGATCTCTTTCCTTCAGATAAGTCACAGGCTTATCACATTCTCCCATTTCTCTTTGTCTTTAGATAAGTCACAGGCTTATCTGAACTTGATGCTGGAGAAATTCGGCTCAAGCGTCACAGATCTGTGACAAAATCAGCTCCGTTCTGAGGTACGAGAGAAGGTCGAGCTGGTGGGCGACCAGAATCCGATACAGGAAATGGCGACTACGATCAGACAAATAGGGAAAACGTTTAAGCCGGAGAGATCTGAGGAACTCATGAGGTCGGCTGAATAAGATCAATCGAGAAACCCAGATTTTCTTCTTGAGAATATCATCGAGCAGGTAGTGTGCGACTCAACGCAGAAGGTAACGCAAACAGAAGAGTCCCAAATGCTTGGGAAAAACGTCGAACACCTGGTGTGCGATTTCTATGAGAAGGTTTCTGCTGATGCCATATATTCTTGTACTTCTCCAGCACTAAAGCATCTCGGAGTTAGAACGATTCATGTCAAACGACGGTATCACAAGGCTCGGAAGAAGAAATCAACTAAGTCCACACCACGTCCTGATTCGGTGCGAGCTCTCAAGTGCTACGGTATGTTTCGCAGCTCAGCTTTTAGAGATCGCTTAGTGAATCGCAAGGTGGAGAGAGCACACTTCAAGGGAAGCAAATCGATGGTTGATTTAGGCGTGAAACGTGAGTCTCATATTTTGGGTTATCGATTTCAACCACATGATCTTATAGACTCTCGTGGTCATGATGTTAAGATGATGATGGAAGTTGAGAAGGACTTTTTGGATCAAGAAATAGTCGTTGAGGCTGTTAGAGAGTCAGAACTGGGAGCTTCACAAGAGTTTTCTCATGTTGTGGAGAGAGCAACTCAAATGGAAGGGTTACTAAGCTGTTGCGTAGTGAATGCTACTTCTGTGAATCAAAAGATGCTGGCCGTGTTTGAAGATCTGGGGAGTCAGCAAATTTCAAGTGTAAAGGAGTTGTTTGTTGGATCAAAAAGTGATATAGGTGCAAATGTTTACTTGCAAGGGAACAACAAAATCTTATGGTGTGTAATACACATCAGTGAGGGAACAGCCAAGAGAAATCAATTGTTGGAACTATGTGTAGAGGGCTTGGATGCAGAGCTTGTTAAGAGGATTGAGGCTCCCTTGGAGAGAATTTCGGGTAAACGACCTCGTGATCTAGGCACTTACGAGAAGCTGATGAGCCTTGTGACTATGGAGGGTGCTGAAAAACATACTAAGGTTGAACTACATGTGAAGAAAGAGAAACCAGGTTCGAACAAAGAGGAGAGGCCCAAGGTTTATGGTTCTATTATAGGGCATAAGGTTGCTGTTCTCATGGATTCTGGAGCAGCGAGTTACTTCGTGTCTGAAGTCGTGGCTCTCTGCCTTAAACTGCCAGTGAAGATCACAAACATTGGTAAGGTGCTCCTTGGACACAGACAGAACAGTAAAACTAAAGGGAAGTGTCGAGCGATCACTTTGCAAGTTCAAAAGGTTCCCATAACCGAGGATTGCTTTATGCTGGACTTGAAGCTTAGTGATCTAGTTGTGAAACTGGGTGATAAGTGGCTCTCAAGGCTAGGAGAGACAAGGATAAATTGGAAAGAGAGCACAATGTCTTTCTATCATGATACTAGTTGGGTCACTAGTGGTAACAAGAACGATAGGAACAAGGGACATCACAAGTTATCAGAGTTATTTCACAATAAGTCTCTCGTGAACACTCATACTCATCTCCATTTGATCGTGGTAATTGGGGTAAGAGGCACGACTAAGGTTCACAGAGAGTTGCTGGTGCCGTGGATAGCTTGCAGTAGTTTGGCAGTAAGAAATGAAGATGAACGAGCATTAATGTTTGGTGAGGTTGCTAGTTACCACCTTGAGGACAAGTTGTATTTTTCAGGGGCGAGTAAAGGTAAGGACATAAGATTGGTTAGCGACAGTTTATCAAGAGAGGTTAGAGTCCCATTAGCCTTGTCTATGGAGGTATATATTGAGGATAAGGTTGATGGGCATATTCGTGACCTTGTTTGTTTTGTTGAAGCTACTGAATCATTGCAAGCACGAGAGTTTTTGTCGGCTAATTCTGCTATAATTTCCAGAGCAAGATATTTTCAGGCCAAGGGAAATTCAGCCCTTGCTGGCTTTAGAGTTGCTCAAGACTTGCTGGTTATTTTTGAGAAGAGTAAAGCCTGGTGTTACCTTCTAAAGACACATTATAAGCAAGCTGGGAAGATGGACGAGAACAAGTGCAAATTCAATGAAAAAAGTTGGGGAAATTTTCATATTTGCAGTGATTTATGAGCACAAGTACATTGAGACAGCTTGTGTACGATTGGGTTTAACGGGAGGCACACTCGAGGGTTCCTATCTTGTTCATGATCATGGGGATAGAAGGGTGAAGACATGGCCTAAGCTACCATTATATTCTGCTCTTGCTTTGCTTGTTGATGGAAGCCACAAGATTACAGAAACAACAAAAACAAGTCAAAATCTCATGAACTTGGTGAGTAGCCGTCCGGTTTTTATCATGAGAATAAAAGACGATCTCAAGGGAGCTAAGGTTATCAAGTCCACACTAGAGCATGCTGAGAATCAATTGGCTTCAATATTCACATATGAGATATTCCATTCTCCAAGGCCACCAGAACGATCATTTGGCGAAGTAGGTACAAGGTCAGACTCTTAAGGTTTTTCACTTGCTGGTGTAAAAAGAAGATTAGTTTGATAACCAAAGATTGCTGAAAAGAATAATCCATTCAAGAAAAGATACAGGCTATATATAGCCTTACATCAACAACTGTAGCAAACCGGGAAATTAGGAACAGACTCCTAAAAACTAGGACTTATTTGACTGAAATTGAAACAGAACAACGACTCGTTCAATGACCAAATCAATGAATTATTCAGATTACCTAACAATCCCTCCCTTAAGCTAAATCATCGAACTTAGCTTACTTCCGAAACGTCAATCACTCCAAGCATTGCACGCAGCTTCTCAAATTGCTGTAACTTCAGTGGCTTTGTAAAAATGTCTACAGTCTGATTTTCCATTGGACAGTGACACAATTTAACAACTTCAGAACTCACCAAGTCTCTGAGATAATGGAACCTCACTTCAATATGCTTACTCTTCCCATGAAAAACCGGATGCTTGGACAGCTGAATGGTAGAACTATTGTCACACATAATTACTATTTCTGTCTTCTCTTCAAATCCAATTTGTTCCAACACCCTTCGGAGCCAAACACATTGACACGCACAAGCGGCTGCTGCTATGTACTCCGCTTCGGTGGTAGAGAGAGGAACAACTGATTGTTTTTTTGATGCCCACGAAATTGCTCCAGTTGCCATCATAAAAACAAAGCCAGTGGTGCTTCTCCGATCATCCAAATCACAAGCATAGTCACTGTCACTGTAAACTTCGAACCACTTTCTCCTCTTTTATAAAAAATTTCGAACTCAATTGTACCCTTCAAATACCTTAAGATCCTTTTTGCTGCAAGCCAATGAGACAATCTGGGATTAGACATGAACCTGCTTATCAAGCAAACTCCATACATCAAGTCCGGCCTTGTCCCTGTTAGGTACATGAGGCTTCCTACCACCTGTTTGAACAGAGTTTCATCAACTTTGACACCATTCTCATCTTTCTGCAGCTTCGTTCCTGGTACGATAGTATTCTTCATGGGATTACTCTCTTCCATACCAAATCGTGCCAATACTTCTCTTGCATACCTTCGTTGGCAAATGAAGATTCCGTCTCTGCCTTGTTTCACTTCTACCCCAAGAAAATGCTTCATCTTGCCCAAATCAGACATCTCAAACTCTAACATCATCGATTTCCTAAACTCATCACACATGCCTTTGTCATTCCCAGTGAATATTAAATTATCAACATAAAGACTGACAATTAAGAGGTTACCTCCCTTTGCTTTTGTGAACAAGGTGTGTTCACTAGGACATCTTTCAAAATTTTTTCGCTGGAAATAAGCCTCGATTCTACTATACCAAGCCCTCGGTGCTTGTTTAAGCCCGTACAATGCCTTTCTCAATTTGTAAACTTTCTCTTCTTCTCCCTTTTTGACAAACCCTTATGGCTGCACAACATAGACACCCTCCTTGAGTTCTCCATGTAAAAAACAATTTTTACATTTTTTTACATCAAGTTGATACACCTCCCAACTCGATTTCGCCGCTACGGCAAGAATTGTACGAATTGTGTCAAGTCTTGCGACTAGAGCAAACACCTCAGTGTAATCCACACCGTAGCATTGAGCGTACCCTTTTGCTACCAACCTGGCTTTGTACTTCTCAACTTTTCCGTCTTCATTGAGCTTGGTTTTGTATACCCACTTAACTCCAATGTGCTTGAATCCTTCAGGTAGTGTAGTAAGCTCCCAAGTGTGATTTTTCTCAATAGACTCAATCTCACTCTTCATTGCATCTTTCCAGATTTTCTGTTTCACAGCTTCTTCAAACCAGATTGGATCATGTTCGTCTACCATCATCATTAACATTAACGCATTCAGACCTTCTTCTTCATCTTCGAGTGTTTCTTCTCTTGTCTCATAATCTGCCATCCATCCTGGGACCCTTCTCTCACGTGTAATTTTCTTTTGAGCTGTGCTACTGGCACTGGCATTAGACTGTCGTGGGACTGGAGGTGAATTAGGCGGGCTCTGACTCGGAGGTGGTTGTGCGCTTTCATCACCGTCGACAGTTCTCTTTTCTTCACCTTGATCATCGACTTCATCTCCACACTCCAATATATCATCTCTTAGTTCTTCATCAGATCTGCCTCAATCCCAACCTTTTTCTTCTTCAAATACCACATCCTTGCTCACTACAATTTTTTTGTAACTGGATCGTAAAGTCGCCATGCCTTAGACTCATCACTTATCCCCAGAAAGACGCATCTTTTGCTTTTATCATCCAATTTGTTCCTCTTCTGATCTGGTATGTGAGCATGAGCGATACATCCGAAAACTCGAAAATACTCAACCATTGGCTTCTTTCCACTCCACACCTCCTCTGGAGTTATGTTTTCAACTGCTGCAGTAGGACTCCGATTCTGAATGTGCACACACCACCGAGTTGTTTCAGACCAGAATGATTTCGGAACTTGTCGTTCACTCATCATAGACCGAACCGCATTCATAATGGTTCTATTCTTCCTCTCTGCGACTCCGTTCTGCTGAGAAGTGTAGGCTGCTGTCAACTGTCTGTTGATCCCCCGTGATTTACAGAATTCTGTAAACTCACTTGAATTAAACTCCCCACCCCGATCTTTTCTTAAATAGGTTATGAATTCTCCTATCTCTTTCTCCACCTTGGCTTTGAAATTCTTGAAGAAATTGAATGCTTCTGACTTTTCATGTAGGAAATATACCCATGTTTTACGAGTGAAATCATCAATAAAACTCAGGATATACCTCTTGTTGCTGTGTGAGATTGGTGTGATAGGACCGCATATGTCTGAATGCACTAATTGAAGTTGTTTTGAAGCTCTCCATGAGCTCCTCTTTGGCATCGATTCTCTATGTTGTTTTCCCGTCAAGCAAATGGTGCATACCTCCTTAGTAGGCTTTAGAGGAGGTAGACCCACAACCATGTTTTTCTGAGACAACATTCTCAGCCCATCATAATTCAAATGCCCGAACCTACAATGCCACAAATGAACTTCTTTCTTAGCAACTTCTTCAATCTGAAGACACATCGGATTCTTTGAAGCCCTGGATGCAAGCAGATAAAACATTCTGTTTCCACTCATGTTAGTCTGCATGATCACTCCTCTGCTAGGATGAAACACTCTGCAGGTTCCATCCTGAATTAAGATGGCTAACCTCTTTCTTGAAGTTGTCATACGCTTAATAAATTATTTCTCAGTTCAGGGATATAGTAAACATCGGATATCACTTGAGTGATGCCATTGACTTGTACCCATACACTCCCTTTTGCTACCACGGCCATTCTTGTATCGTTTCCGAGTTTCACTGTTTGATTGAAATCTTCCTCTAACTCCGAAAACCACCCTTTGTCCCCTGTCATGTGATTACTGCACCTTGAATCAAGGAACCACACATCTTCTCTCTTCGTCTTATTCTGCTCAACATACGCCATCAGCAATAATTCATCTTCATCCTCTAACTCGGCATAGTTAGCTTTCTTCTCCCATTCTGGACACTCATACTGAAAATGCCCTAAATTGTGACACCTAAAACATTCAATCAATGCTTTGTTTTTCCCAGCTCTTCCTCTAACTCTGCCGCGACCTCCTCGGAATGCGCCGCGTCTTCTTCCTCTGCCAAATCTCTCATCATGAGAAACTTTCAACACTTGTTCCTCTTCTTGTGTTCCATGCATTCTCCTCTTCTTGTGTTCCATGCATTCTCTGTTCATGAACCAACAAGCTTCCATATAACTCATCAATGTTCATCGTGCTCAGATCATTTGACTCTTCTATCGAGCAAACAACATAGTTAAACTTTTTAGTCAACGATCTGAGCACTTTCCCAACAATCGTACTCTGCTCCATAACCTCACCATTGGTCTTCATCTTATTCACCACTGTCAAGGTTCGGCCCAAGAAGGTGTCCACCTTCTCTCCCTCCTTCATAGCAAGCAACTCAAACTCCTTTCTCGGAGCTTGAAGTTGTGCTCTTTTCACTTTTGTGGACCCTTGATACTTTTTCTTCATCGATTCCCAAATCGCCTTTGAAGTGCTCTTATCAAGGATCGTCTCCAAGATTTCCCTGTCAATTGCCTGAAAGAGAAAGTTCTTCACTTTCAAATCCTTAAGCTTGGCCTCTTCCACCAATTTCCTTTGAGCTTCGCTGGCCGGTGTTGTCCCCACCGCCGCTGTCGGGATTCCTTCATCCACCAGATTCCACATCTCTCTGTTCCTAAGAAAATTTTCCATCGTCATTGACCAGTAATCGTAATGACCGTCGAACTTCGGAATGGCCGGCTGCACGAACTTCTCTGAATTTGACATCTCGTTGCTTTCACTCTCTCACACCAGATTCCTTTTGTATGGCTCTGATACCAAATGTAAAAAGAAGATTACTTTGATAACCAAAGATTGCTGAAAAGGAATAATCCATTCAAGAAAAGATACAGGCTATATATAGCCTTACATCAACAACTGAAGCAAACCGAGAAATTAGGAACAGACTCCTAAAGACTAGGACTTATTTGACTGAAATTGAAACAGAACAATGACTCGTTCAATGACAAAATCAATGACTTATTCACATTACCTAACAGCTGGATTTGATATTAACTGCATTAATGGAGAGTAAAGCAATTTTCGGGAAGCTGCTATATAACTCTGTTTTTAGAGCATGGGAAGCATTTGAAACTGTGGGGGTTGCAAGGACAGTAGGTGTTGATTACAAGCATATGGTTAATGTTGGAATTTTCCTCCATTACCTTCCACTTTGAGGACAAGGTGGCTCTTGTGGGGGGGAAGTATTGATACGATCCTATAATTGGTAAAGGGGCCTAGTGGGCCTATAAACTCTTATGTTGCTAATTTACGTTTTATTCCTCTTTCACTCTAGTATATGTAAGTGTAATACTCTTTGGGAAAAAGGTTATCGATTACGATCATAAGGAAATTGGATTGATTCCATAACTTTCTTCCTCTCTATCTTCTCTTCTCATCTAAGCTCTTCGTCTATCTCTCCCTCCTTTCTGTTCTTGTTGATTCGATAATTCTAGGATCTTATCAGAGTATATGAGGAGAATCTGGTCATCAACAGGATGCGGTGGTTGTGGGTTCGGAATCTGGACTGGAACAGGAGGCGCTGGTTGTGGGTTCGGAATCAGGACTGGAACATGAGGCGGTGGCTGAAAATTTTGGGTGTGCGGCGGATATTGGGCCGGCAAATTCCTCTTGGGCGTTTGAGACACCGATGCAGCCGCGTTCAAGGATACAGTGTTGGAGGAGTGAGAAGACGATCTCTCACTTGCGCTAAATCGTGGGATGTCGCCTGAACGACCGCCTCGGCCTCTAGAAAGAGCTTTCACGAAATTGCAAAAGGAGGCTCAAGTTTGAGAGAGAATTTCGATCTCTAGAGATTGAGAAAGAAGAAGTAGTTGAGCGGATATAATTAAAAAAATATAGACCGAAAGTCTAAAACTAAATTTGAGCGATGGATTGAAAAATTTGGCCAAATATTTAGAGGCAAATTTTGCGATTAAAATGCGACTCTATGAGATAAAAAAAAATGTGTGTTCTGTCGCAAAGTAGTGGCAAATTTTGTGACTTATTTGTGACTATGAAATCAAAAAAATGTGTGTTCTAGGCAAATTAATAAAGTAAGGGGTATTGAGTACCAAAATAGTCACAAATTTTGTCAGTTTTGTGATTGCTATTATTTTTGCTATTATTTTTTTTTAAAAATATGTTATGCTAGTAGCAAAGTAATCATAAATTGTGACTGTTTTGTGACTATATTTTGTAAGTCACAAATATGTACCATAAACCCTAACCTTTAAGAGCATATAAGGTTTATATATGACTTCACAATCATTCTTATTATAATTCTAAATTAGAACTCTCTATTTAAAGAGTAAACTATGATATGTTAAGTAAATTTTGAGAGAATTTATATCTTTCAAAATCACTCCTTATAAAACACATCTAACACTTAGTACATGTTATGGTTACATAGAAACAGAAGTAAAAAATATTGGAATTTTAAAAAAAATTCATGTTATCATGATTCAGTGTATACAGTAGTTCAAATGTATGTTAAAAAATTTAAATCAACCTATTTACAATTCTATATTGATGAATTTCTTATAAAACAACCGGAGTTGCTAAACCGAAGCAAATCAGTCACAATTTCAGGTGCTGGTATTTTAAGACACTTTTGTGACTGCTATTAAAATTGTTGAAAATATGTTTTCTAGACATATATAAATATTTTATATTGCAAATCTGTCACAAATTTGGGACTACTTTTGCGACTACACTTTCCGACTAAAACATGAGTCACTAATTCGTCTTAATTTCCGACTCCTCTGCGACCATAATTATATCGTCGACTACCAGTTTTTAATTAGTCGCGAATAAGCGACTCTTGTCTGACTACTGAATTTTGTCGGTAATTTGCGACTATTATGAGTAGTCGCATATTAGTCGCAAAATAGCCACAATATCGTCTCTCTTGTTTTTGCGACAAAAAGAGAGTCACAAAAGGTAGTCCCAAAAACTAGATATGTCAAACAGGCCAGCCAGCGTCCAAATAGCCCGACCCGCTGCGGTTTCAATATTTTATTGGGCCTCGCTGACCTGTCGCGGGCCACGGTCCTAAAACAGTGTGTCCAAGCCCGATCCGCCTATACTCTACGGGTTTGCGGGCTGACCCGCATGTTCGGACTTATATACTTTTAGACATTATGTATTACGTTTTGTAATATATATACGTTTTGTAATATATATATCTATATATATGTGAGCATTGGATCATCATTATACATTGTTGAACTTAGATGCAGACTTTCGCACTATAGATGAAATAGTCCAATTGATTGCGCACTTCTATTACAAAGCAAATGGACCTTCGTGGATTGAAAACGCTATTATGACATAACCATTAGTAACAAGTTATCACAATTAACTTGAACGTCATGGTTCGGAAATGTCATTAATTTGATCTACATGTTGTCATGTTGATTTCGTAAATCGACTAAATAGTCATATAAGATCTTCACTTGTTTGAATAATGTCCAAGAAAAACCAAATACGTTTTGATGATCCAAAAGATCACTGATGATGATTAGAAATAGATTAAGAGATTGAGAGGCGAGATTTCCGTTAATAGAACGAGTTATCTTGATTTTTGAGCAGGTCGGGATAGAAAGAAGTGAGTTGGATATTATGATGAACAGATCGGGAACTGTATTCTTTGTATTAATGATCGAAAAAGGGGAACGGTTTAGAATTACAAATTAGTTCCGATAGGAATCCAGTTCGGTGTTCTAAACGGCGTTGCTTGTTGCAATACAGAGAGGTCGGGTGTATAATCTAGTCCGAGAGAGAGTCCCCGCTTGTAAATGCATGCTAAGGGATATATATAGCAGGGATTGACTTCCTGTTCCTCGAAGTTCCGGGGCGACGTGTCGTTTTCGGCGTCTATCGTGGGTAAGGCGCCTCGAGAGGCGTGTCCTGGCTTCTTCGGTAGATAGGTCATGACGAGCTCGGTGCCATACTCCTACGGAGATAGCACACTGTTCAGTGAGCTTCTTTCCACGTGTCGCTTCCTCCTCTAGTCTTTGTGTAGAGTTGGTAAGACATCGGGCTCGACACCACACTCCTATGGGGGTAGCGTACTGTTCAGCCAACTGCCTTCTACGTGTCTTTTTCTCCTTCGATCTCTATGTTCAGTGTTGGTGAGGTGTAAGCCCGAGTCCGGGGTGCGCCCTAGTGAGCTCGGCAGGGCGTAAAGCATGAGCCCGAGGTACCAGCTCGGTGTCCCCTTTGGCCAAACGTTAATCTTTAGCTGATGTAACCGAGAAGGGCCTTTGGCTGAGATGGGCCTAGTTAATTGGGGGTGCTAGGCCCACCTCCAACAATAGGCCTCCCCTAGTTCGGTGCCATGAGGTGTGGCGAATGCATCGAAGTTTATCTTGTGTTAGCTCGGCGCATCTCAGGTCGGTGCTTCGAGGTTAAGTAGTTGAGCTCGGGATGTTATCGTTTGGGTGAGAATGCTTGCTCACACATGTCAATTTTCCCGAGGATCCGGAGATTATTGGTGCGTGCTCGCTACGCGCGGGAGACCGAAGCGACGTCCGCTTGCTGCGCGTACTGCTCACGCGTGGGCGTGCAAGAGACGCTTTGCGTTTTTCGAGGCGTTTTTTGCTTTTTTTCGCGCAGAAACCGAAGAGACCCCATCATTAGGTCTTTTGGAAATCTCACCCCTTCGACACGCGTCTGGGCGTTGCTTCGCTGTCCCCTTCCTTCCTTATTTAACCCCTTCTCCTTCCTCCTTTTCTACTTTTACTCTTCCGCGCACAAGTTCAAGGTAACCTCTTCTTCCTCTCTGTAGAATCTGTGTCCGGGCTTGATTTCTTCTTTTTGGCCGTCCATTTGGTTTATCCGGAAGCTTCACTCTTCGATCCGTGAAATGGCGTCATTGCTACGAAAGCCCAGAGTCAAATCCAACGGTGAATCGGCGTCTCTTAGTGATAGGGATGGTTCTCCGGCGAATAGCTCCTCACCGGACGATGGTTCAGAGCGCTCCTCTTCCCCGCGTCGTGGCGAAAACAGCGGGGCACTGTCTGTCCCATCGACTTATGGGGCTCAACAGAGGAGGAAAGTGACTGGAAGGCCTTCCTCCGGTGGCCGTGGTGCCAATCCAGGTTGTCAGGGAGGTGGACGAACCGGAGGGGGCCGGAAGCCTAAGGTCTCGAAGCCTCCACCGGTCTCCTATGATTTGGGCAGGTCGCCAACCTGGAGCACCTCGGAGTCGCTTGTGAAGTTGGCGTCGGAGTAGCAATTTCCCAGCACCGTCGAACTGCGGCTCCCCAGCTCGGGCGACCGCCAGTGGACTCCTCCCGAGGGTTTCGTCTGCCTGTACGAGAGCTTCTTTTCGAAGTGCGGGCTGCGTTTCCCGCTGCCCGATCTGTTTGTTTTGTACTGCAAGAGGCGGGGGCTAGCCTTTTCCTAGATTTGCCCGTCCACAATTCAGGGAATGGTGGTGCTACTGACTCTTGGGCAAGAGTGCGCCGTGGAGGTGACTCCCCGTATGTTCGAGGATCTCACCCAGCAGAAGGGGAACCCGGCGTATCCGGGTACGTACTACGCCTCCTTCAAGCCTAAGGTGGATCTTGTCGAAGACAAGTTGAGCAAGGTCGAGCAGTGGTCTCGTAGCTACTTCTTCGTCCGTGCTGCCGAGGTGGCCGGCCTTGATCCGGCGTAAAGATATACCCTTGACTGGAATTTCTCTCCGGGTAGGGGTTTGTAGATCGGGGTGGATGTTGTAGATCGGGCTTCGCGACTTCCTTGCTTATTTGGACTTATGATGTTTTTGTGTGTTTTTTTTTTCTCCAGGTCCTCGTACTTCGAGTGTCAAATTGGCCAATTACGAAGGTCTTTTTAGCGTGCTCAGGTCGGTGGGTCAAAGAGATTTGAAGTTCTTTACGTCAGAAAGAGTTGAAGCCGCGATGTCTGGTAGGTCCCAGACCCCCTTTTTTTTTTTTTTTTTTTTTTTTGGCGCGCACCGGGCTGACGGGTATTTAATGCGCAGGTCGTTCAAGATTCACGATCCTGTATTTCGCGGCTTTCTTTGTCGCGCCGCCTCCTCTGTTCCCTGTGGTACCGACTAGGGAGGACCCGCCGCGGGCTTCGAAGAAGAGGGCGGCTGCGGAGAAGGGGAAGGGGCAGGCGGCTACTTCCAAGAAAAGGAGGACCAGCGAAGAGGGACCCTTGTTGGCGCCAGGGCGGGTGGTAGGATCTCCGCCCGTAGGTCGGGAGGAGGCGGCAGTAGTTTGTGGGTCAGAGCCGGTCGATAACCCCTCATGCGACGTGGTTGGGGGAGGCGTTCCCGGAGTAACTGCGAGCCCGGGAGATGATGTGTCCCGAGGTGATGGGCAGTCCGAGTGTCAAGGCGGGGACGCGGGCGTGGGCACGGAGGCCAGGGAGCCTGAGGATGGGGCTGAGCAGCGGGCAGCCGAAGGGGGCGAATATCGGGCTCAAGAAGTTGATGTCCTGGAGGAGCGTGGTTCTCGTGGCGGCGAAGGTGATGATGAGTCGGAGGGGCCTCACATGGAGCCCAACGACTACAGCTTCTACTTCTGCCACGAGGACGGGAATACTCCGTTCATTTCGGATCGGGACAGATGTGCCGAACTGGCGCATGCGATGGCGTTTGGGCAATGTTATGAGCACTACCTTCCTTCGGAGATGGAGGAGGCCGGTGCCTTTCGGAATGCGGCGCGGTCTGCGGCCCGGGTGAGTAAGATGATGATAATAACTATAATAATCCCTTTCGCCTCTTCGTTTTGCTTTGTTTTTACATAGTTGGCTTTGATGCAGACGATGGCCAACATCGCCCTTCTCGGGGAGCTCTACGAGAAGCAAGTAATCGACCGGGATGAGTCGATCCATTACGAGAAGCAGCTACGGGAGACCAGTGAGAGGGTCTTGAGGGCTCGCATCCATGGGCTGGAGAAGGATGTGGAGGACGGGAAGGCCAGGGCTGCCGCTCTGGAACAGTCGGCGGCGCATGCACGAGCGCGGGCCTTAGAAGAGGATCACGTCCTACCTGAGCTGGAGGCGGACAAGGCCCGATCCGCTGCTCTGGAAGAGAAGGTGGGCATCGCGAGGGGAGAGGCCGCAAAGATTTGTGTGGAGCGGGACACGCTCCGATCTCGCGTGGTGTCGTTGGAGGGGACCATCGAGTGGGTGAAGGGGATCGTTGCCAAGGAGAACGATCTGGTAACGACGAGGTGGCAAGCTCGGAACCGGAAATGGGCCGCTAAGATGGAGAAAATTTGTGCCCATTTAGCTGGTCGGGACAGGTCCTTGCCTACGCATCTGCTGCTCAGTCAGGTCGTCGGTACGAGGGAGTGCCTCGAGAGGATGAAGAAGGAGGATAGCCTGGTGGTACCATTTTATCGGTACACGAAGCTGCGGGAATCGCACACGGAGTATGAGGCCGTGCTGGATCAGATCAATTTCCCAGAGCTGACCTCGGAGGACTTGGACATTACCTTGGATCATGTTCCATCCCTTACGACTTTGACTTCGGACACCGCGCCTCCTGGTCAGGCCGGTAATCCGTCTGCAGCCGCTCCGGGTGCCTTAGCTTTTCCTACTCACTTCGGTTTGCTGCGCCCATATCTCAGACCGTGGCCCCGTCCTTGTCTCCATCCGGTGGTCGTGAGGATCAAGAGTCGGGCCAGCCCTTTTGTGGGCAGTATGGCACGAACGAGCGGATGGGGTGCTCGGAGGACGTTGAGGATACCCGTGCTGACGGGAATTATAATCTGTAGGCCGGAGTGCCTTTTGTAAAAACTTTCTTCTTTCTGACGAGATCGGGGGAGTGGTCCGACTATATCCATGGCCCAGCGCATGAATGGGTAGGGCGCCACCGCGGTGGTCAGGAGCTCGGTGGGACAATGGATGAGTGGGCTGTGGCGCTTACACTTCTCACACCGGGCTGCGAACTTTTCGCAATCTTGGAGCATGGTTGGCCAGTAGTGGCCCTGGTTCCGAATTCGCAAGGCGAGAGCTCGGCCTCTGGAATGGTTTCCTCCTGCACCTTCGTGCATTTCCTTCATCACATCAATAGTCTCTTGACCGTGGAGGCAACTGAGCAGGGTCCCTGAAGCGCTCCACCGGAATAAGTTGCCATCCAGCATTGTGTATCGAGCACACTTTTTCTTTAACCGTCGAGCTGCCCACCGATCTGGCAGGACGGTGCCGTCCGCGATGTACATGATTATCTCCACGCGACAGTCTGGTAGCTCGGGCTTGGGTGGAGGAGGTGGTAGCTCTCCAGGAGGCGGCATGTCCTCGTCGAGGTCCTCGTTTTGGGGGTTGATCAGGCAGATTCCTTTCGGGAGCTCGATGCTGGGGAAGTCAATGCTTTCGACGGGAATCACCCGTCGTTGAGTTGGATCCGATGTGGAGGCTAATGCTTGCGAGGGCATCTGCAGAAGTGTTGTCACCTCGGGGGATCTTGGTCAGGGTAAATTCGGAAAAATCTGCCGCCAAGTCTTGGACCGCCTTGAGGTAAGCGTCCATGCGGTCGTTCTTGACCTCGTATTCTCCACTGAATTGGTTGGCAACGAGTTGGGAGTCGCAGTAGGCCAAGATTTTCTTTACCCCGATTACCCCGATCAGAGCCTCGTACTCCGCCTCGTTATTTGATGCTGGGAAGGCCAGGCGGAAGGACTGTTCTGGGATCTCCTTGGTATGGGATTCAAGGCGTACGCCGACACCGAAACCGTGCTTGGAAGCTGACCCATCGACGTGCAGGCTCCACATCTCGGGGAGTTCATCGGCTGCTAGCTCGGGTGCCAGCTCAACCATGAAATCGGCCAGGACTTGAGATTTGGCCGCGGTCCATCCTCGGTATTTGATCTCATACTCGCTGAGCTCGATTGCCCACTTCATTATTCTGCCAGATCGGTTTGTGCTGTGGAGGATGGTTCTGAGGGGATAGGGGCTCAGGACGGCGATCGTGTGAGATTGGAAGTAAGGTCGGAGCTTCCTGGCTGCGATGACTACCCCCAGGGCGAGCTTCTCCAGAGTCGGGTATCTGCTCTCTGCGCCGTCCAGAGACTTGATGACGTAGAAGATGGGCTTTTGGTCGCCCCGGTCTTCTCGTACTAGCACCCCGCTGACTGCCGACATAGACACGGCGATGTAGAGATAGAGGGTCTCACCCTCCTCGGGTTTGACCAAGACATGAGGAGTGGATATGTACTCCTTTTGTTGCTGGAGGGCTTCTTCACACTTGATGTCCCATTCAAACCGCTTGTTAGCTCAGAGCAGCTGGTAGAACGGTAAGCATTTGTCGGTTGAGCGGAAGATGAACCAGTTGAGTGCGGCGATCCTCCCTGTGAGTTGTTGGACTTGGCGAGTGTTTTCTGGGGACTTGAGGTCGATGACGGCGCATATCTGTTTGGGGTTAGCTTCGATCCCACGCTGCGTGATGATGTATCCGAGGAATTCTCCCGATGTGACGCCAAAGGAGTACTTGGCCGGGTTCAGTTTCATGTTGTACTCGTTCAACGTCCGGAAGCAGGATCGGAGGTGAGCGACGTGATTGTCCGCCACTAAGGATTTCACCAGCATGTCGTTTATATAGACCTCCATGGTGCTGCCGATCTGATCGGCGAACATCTTGTTGATGAGCCGCTGGTAGGTGGCTCCGGCATTCTTGAGTCCGAAGGGCATAACCTTATAACAGTAGGTGCCGCGGTCTGTGATGAACGCGGTTTTCTCCTGGTCGTCTGGGTGCATGGGGATCTGATTGTATCCCGAGAAGGGGTCCATAAAGGAGAGCACCTCGTTCCCGTTGGTGGCCTCTACGACCTGGTCGATTCGGGGAAGCGGAAAGCTGTCTTTGGGGCACACCTTGTTGAGATCGGTGAAGTCTACGCAGACCCTCCATTTCCCACTTTTTGTCTTGACTACTACTGGGTTTGCCAACCAGTCCGGATATTTGACTTCGGTGATGGAGCCAGCAGCGGTAAGTTTTTCTACCTCATCGTTGACGGCATGCGCGTGCTCGAGCCCTAGCTTCCGTCGCTTCTGCTTGATCGGTCGCAAATCAACGGATTTGCGATGGACAAATCCATAGCAAATCCGTCGCAAATCACGTTTTGCGACGGAATTGCGACGACACGACTTCCGTCGCAAATCAGTCGTCGCAAAACAGTTTCCCTCGCAAATCCGTCGCAAATTTGCGACGAACCATTTTCCCTCGCAAATTTGCAACGGCAGATATCCGTCGCAAACCCGTCGCAAATTTGCGATGATAAATACTCCCTCGCAAATTTGCAACGGATACTTTCCCTCGCAAATCCGTCGCAAATTTGCGACGAGATAATTCCCTCGCAAATTTGCAAAGGCAACTTTCCCTCGCAAATCTGTCGCCAATTTGCGACGAACCATTTTCCCTCGCGAATTTGCAACTGCAAATATCCGTCGCAAATTTGCGATGATAAATACTCCCTCGCAAATTTGCGAGGAGATAATTCCCTCGCAAATTTGCGAAGGCAACTTTCCCTCGCGAATCCCTCGCAAAGTTGCAATGGATTTGCAAGGAAAATTGAATTTTGTAAATTAAAAAAAAAAAAGTAAGAATTTAATTTAAAAATTGAATAATAATTAAAATAATTAACATATTAAATTTAAAAACATAATTATATAATTTAGTTATTACAAAAAGTGCATAATTGTTTTAAAAAAAAAACAAAATAAAATGTTTACAAAGGACTGGTTCCGGTTCCGGTTCCGGATCCGGTTCCGGTTTCGGTACCGGTTCTGGATCCCGATCCCGAAGGGTTACGTGCTTCGCGAAGTCTTGCAAAAGCCGGATCCTTCTCAGCAAAGTAATCCATGAAAGCATCATAGGAATTAATCTTCTCGGCCTGATTCGTTAGCATCTCGGCCTGACTCGATATCATCTCGGCCTGACTCGTTATGATCCGGTGTAAATCGTCCTGGGATGGACGCGAAGCCGATGTAGAAGAAGCTTCAATTTGCGGTTGAAGCGAACCGACACCGTAAATTCTTCCTTTTTTGCGGGGAGCAACCTATGAAAGACAAAAAAACAAACATTATAAATATTTCTAAAAATATTTAAATACAATACAACAATTTAATTTTTAAATACGTACCTCGGTAAAAATTTGGTTCTTCACGAAAGGAGTAAGGCCGCCAGATGCTGTGCTCTCGGGATCATCACTATCGACGGTCTGAGATAACAGTTCGAGCCGCGAAGTGACATCGTGGTAGATCTTCTCCGAGCGTCCATCGATAAAAGAGCCATCCGGTTTCCGTTTTGTCTCCTCGAGAACCGCTAACAAATCCGGAACTGATGATCCGGTCTTTGCGGCCTAAAAAAAATTCATAAAATCATAACATTAAATTAAATTACGAATGTAAGAATTTTTTTTTAAAAAAAACTTACTATGTTTCGGCCCCGTGCTTTAAACGAGGTTTGTCCTGAACGATGCTTAGAAGGCCCGTAACCATCAGGATCAGAGTATCGGGCCTTGCGACTATCGTCACTCTTCTTCTTGCTCTTTGGATCCATCCAATATCGAACAAGACCGTTCCAAACAAACGGATCCATCCACTTAGGCTTCGACTCATCGCCTTTAATCTTCCACTTTTCTTTCCAACGCCCAACCTGACCGCACATACGAGCCTTCAACTTCTTTTCAAATTTTTTACGGACCTCGCCGTTAATTGCAAAATCCCAATGAAACGATTGCTATAACAAAAAAAATAAGAAGTTAAATGCATAAAAAATATTATTAATAATAATAAAAATAAATTTAATAAAATTTAGAAAACTTACAGCAAACGTTTTATACCAACGTTCAATGATATATTCCGGTGTTTGCGAGTAATTGGCATGCGGTTCTTTGAAATCCGTTTCAAAGATCGAACGGATCTGAGCAGCCACAGCTCCGTCATCATCAAACCTGAAATTAGAAAATATAGTAAACAGTCGGTTTATAAACTAAAAAGCGATGGATTTGCAATGGATTTGCGATGGATCCAAAAATTGCAACGGATTTGCGACGGATCCATCGCAAATCCATCGCAAAATTCGCGGTTAAATTTTGGCCCAAAATGTGCTGAAAAAATTCAATTTTCGTACCAAATTTCCAAAAAACATTTTGCAACGGATTTGCGATGGATCCTTTTTTGCAACGGATTTGCGATGGATCACTTATTTGCAACGGATTTGCGATGGATCCATCGCAAATCCGTTGCAAATTCGTGATTTTTATTTTATAATGTTTAGGGTTTAGGGTATACGTTTAATAGTACATAATAAAGTTTACGGTTTATAATCTCATAAGAGTCATGATCATAAGCATATTTTTTCACAAATATAATGAATTTGAGGGTACGAGGAATGTTGAACTTATATATATATATATAATCATAAACAACATATACGGATATATGACGTTTTATATATCATACGGGGACATTTCCAAATTTTCACAATTTATGAATGCACATCATTAAATAACTTTAGAAATATAATTTTTTGAGATTCACTTTTAAAACCGTTAGACGCTTATCACGTTTTTATCCTCTCCGGAAATAAGGAATGAATCCCTAGCAATTCCTTTGCAAATTTGCAACGGATTTGCGATGGATCCTTTTTTGCAACGGATTTGCGATGGATCCATCGCAATTCCATTGCAAATTTGCAACGGATTTGCGATGGATCACTTATTTGCAACGGATTTGCGACGGATCCATCGCAAATCCGTTGCAAATTCGTGATTTTTATTTTATAATGTTTAGGGTTTAGGGTATACGTTTAATAGTACATAATAAAGTTTACGGTTTATAATCTCATAAGAGTCATGATCATAAGCATATTTTTTCACAAATATAATGAATTTGAGGGTACGAGGAATGTTGAACTTATATATATATATATATAATCATAAACAACATATACGGATATATGACGTTTTATATATCATACGGGGACATTTCCAAATTTTCACAATTTATGAATGCACATCATTAAATAACTTTAGAAATATAATTTTTTGAGATTCACTTTTAAAACCGTTAGACGCTTATCACGTTTTTATCCTCTCCGGAAATAAGGAATGAATCCCTAGCAATTCCTTTGCAAATTTGCAACGGATTTGCGATGGATCCTTTTTTGCAACGGATTTGCGATGGATCCATCGCAATTCCATTGCAAATTTGCAACGGATTTGCGATGGATCACTTATTTGCAACGGATTTGCGACGGATCCATCGCAAATCCGTTGCAAATTTGTGATTTTTATTTTATAATGTTTAGGGTTTAGGGTATACGTTTAATAGTACATAATAAAGTTTACGGTTTATAATCTCATAAGAGTCATGATCATAAGCATATTTTTTCACAAATATAATGAATTTGAGGGTACGAGGAATGTTGAACTTATATATATATATATATAATCATAAACAACATATACGGATATATGACGTTTTATATATCATACGGGGACATTTCCAAATTTTCACAATTTATGAATGCACATCATTAAATAACTTTAGAAATATAATTTTTTGAGATTCACTTTTAAAACCGTTAGACGCTTATCACGTTTTTATCCTCTCCGGAAATAAGGAATGAATCCCTAGCAATTCCTTTGCAAATATAATTTGCGACGGATCCATCGCAAACCCGTTGCAAATTCGTGATTTTTATTTTATAATGTTTAGGGTTTAGGGTATACGTTTAATAGTACATAATAAAATTTACGGTTTATAATCTCATAAGAGTCATGATCATAAGCATATTTTTTCACAAATATAATGAATTTGAGGGTACGAGGAATGTTGAACTTATATATATATATATATAATCATAAACAACATATACGGATATATGACGTTTTATATATCATACGGGGACATTTCCAAATTTTCACAATTTATGAATGCACATCATTAAATAACTTTAGAAATATAATTTTTTGAGATTCACTTTTAAAACCGTTAGACGCTTATCACGTTTTTATCCTCTCCGGAAATAAGGAATGAATCCCTAGCAATTCCTTTGCAAATATAATTTGCGACGGATCCATCGCAAATCCGTTGCAAATTCGTGATTTTTATTTTATAATGTTTAGGGTTTAGGGTATACGTTTAATAGTACATAATAAAGTTTACGGTTTATAATCTCATAAGAGTCATGATCATAAGCATATTTTTTCACAAATATAATGAATTTGAGGGTACGAGGAATGTTGAACTTATATATATATATATATAATCATAAACAACATATACGGATAGATGACGTTTTATATATCATACGGGGACATTTCCAAATTTTCACAATTTATGAATGCACATCATTAAATAACTTTAGAAATATATTTTTTTGAGATTCACTTTTAAAACCGTTAGACGCTTATCACGTTTTTATCCTCTCCGGAAATAAGGAATGAATCCCTAGCAATTCCTTTGCAAATTTGCAACGGATTTGCGATGGATCCTTTTTTGCAACGGATTTGCGATGGATCCATCGCAATTCCATTGCAAATTTGCAACGGATTTGCGATGGATCCATCGCAAATCCGTTGCAAATTCGTGATTTTTATTTTATAATGTTTAGGGTTTAGGGTATACGTTTAATAGTACATAATAAAGTTTACGGTTTATAATCTCATAAGAGTCATGATCATAAGCATATTTTTTCACAAATATAATGAATTTGAGGGTACGAGGAATGTTGAACTTATATATATATATATATAATCATAAACAACATATACGGATATATGACGTTTTATATATCATATGGGGACATTTCCAAATTTTCACAATTTATGAATGCACATCATTAAATAACTTTAGAAATATAATTTTTTGAGATTCACTTTTAAAACCGTTAGACGCTTATCACGTTTTTATCCTCTCCGGAAATAAGGAATGAATCCCTAGCAATTCCTTTGCAAATTTGCAACGGATTTGCGATGGATCCTTTTTTGCAACGGATTTCCGATGGATCACTTATTTGCAACGGATTTGCGACGGATCCATCGCAAATCCGTTGCAAATTCGTGATTTTTATTTTATAATGTTTAGGGTTTAGGGTATACGTTTAATAGTACATAATAAAGTTTACGGTTTATAATCTCATAAGAGTCATGATCATAAGCATATTTTTTCACAAATATAATGAATTTGAGGGTACGAGGAATGTTGAACTTATATATATATATATATAATCATAAACAACATATACGGATATATGACGTTTTATATATCATACGGGGACATTTCCAAATTTTCACAATTTATGAATGCACATCATTAAATAACTTTAGAAATATAATTTTTTGAGATTCACTTTTAAAACCGTTAGACGCTTATCACGTTTTTATCCTCTCCGGAAATAAGGAATGAATCCCTAGCAATTCCTTTGCAAATTTGCAACGGATTTGCGATAGATCCTTTTTTGCAACGGATTTGCGATGGATCCATCGCAATTCCATTGCAAATTTGCAACGGATTTGCGATGGATAACTTATTTGCAACGGATTTGCGACGGATCCATCGCAAATCCGTTGCAAATTCGTGATTTTTATTTTATAATGTTTAGGGTTTAGGGTATACGTTTAATAGTACATAATAAAGTTTACGGTTTATAATCTCATAAGAGTCATGATCATAAGCATATTTTTTCACAAATATAATGAATTTGAGGGTACGAGGAATGTTGAACTTATATATATATATATATAATCATAAACAACATATACGGATATATGACGTTTTATATATCATACGGGGACATTTCCAAATTTTCACAATTTATGAATGCACATCATTAAATAACTTTAGAAATATAATTTTTTGAGATTCACTTTTAAAACCGTTAGACGCTTATCACGTTTTTATCCTCTCCGGAAATAAGGAATGAATCCCTAGCAATTCCTTTGCAAATATAATTTGCGACGGATCCATCGCAAATCCGTTGCAAATTCGTGATTTTTATTTTATAATGTTTAGGGTTTAGGGTATACGTTTAATAGTACATAATAAAGTTTACGGTTTATAATCTCATAAGAGTCATGATCATAAGCATATTTTTTCACAAATATAATGAATTTGAGGGTACGAGGAATGTTGAACTTATATATATATATATATAATCATAAACAACATATACGGATATATGACGTTTTATATATCATACGGGGACATTTCCAAATTTTCACAATTTATGAATGCACATCATTAAATAACTTTAGAAATATAATTTTTTGAGATTCACTTTTAAAACCGTTAGACGCTTATCACGTTTTTATCCTCTCCGGAAATAAGGAATGAATCCCTAGCAATTCCTTTGCAAATTTGCAACGGATTTGCGATGGATCCTTTTTTGCAACGGATTTGCGATGGATCCATCACAATTCCATTGCTAATTTGCAACGGATTTGCGATGGATCACTTATTTGCAACGGATTTGCGACGGATCCATCGCAAATCCGTTGCAAATTCGTGATTTTTATTTTATAATGTTTAGGGTTTAGGGTATACGTTTAATAGTACATAATAAAGTTTACGGTTTATAATCTCATAAGAGTCATGATCATAAGCATATTTTTTCACAAATATAATGAATTTGAGGGTACGAGGAATGTTGAACTTATATATATATATATATAATCATAAACAACATATACGGATATATGACGTTTTATATATCATACGGGGACATTTCCAAATTTTCACAATTTATGAATGCACATCATTAAATAACTTTAGAAATATAATTTTTTGAGATTCACTTTTAAAACCGTTAGACGCTTATCACGTTTTTATCCTCTCCGGAAATAAGGAATGAATCCCTAGCAATTCCTTTGCAAATATAATTTGCAACGGATTTGCGATGGATCCTTTTTTGCAACGGATTTGCGATGGATCCATCGCAATTCCATTGCAAATTTGCAACGGATTTGCGATGGATAACTTATTTGCAACGGATTTGCGACGGATCCATCGCAAATCCGTTGCAAATTCGTGATTTTTATTTTATAATGTTTAGGGTTTAGGGTATACGTTTAATAGTACATAATAAAGTTTACGGTTTATAATCTCATAAGAGTCATGATCATAAGCATATTTTTTCACAAATATAATGAATTTGAGGGTACGAGGAATGTTGAACTTATATATATATATATATATAATCATAAACAACATATACGGATATATGACGTTTTATATATCATACGGGGACATTTCCAAATTTTCACAATTTATGAATGCACATCATTAAATAACTTTAGAAATATAATTTTTTGAGATTCACTTTTAAAACCGTTAGACGCTTATCACGTTTTTATCCTCTCCGGAAATAAGGAATGAATCCCTAGCAATTCCTTTGCAAATATAATTTGCGACGGATCCATCGCAAATCCGTTGCAAATTCGTGATTTTTATTTTATAATGTTTAGGGTTTAGGGTATACGTTTAATAGTACATAATAAAGTTTACGGTTTATAATCTCATAAGAGTCATGATCATAAGCATATTTTTTCACAAATATAATGAATTTGAGGGTACGAGGAATGTTGAACTTATATATATATATATATAATCATAAACAACATATACGGATATATGACGTTTTATATATCATACGGGGACATTTCCAAATTTTCACAATTTATGAATGCACATCATTAAATAACTTTAGAAATATAATTTTTTGAGATTCACTTTTAAAACCGTTAGACGCTTATCACGTTTTTATCCTCTCCGGAAATAAGGAATGAATCCCTAGCAATTCCTTTGCAAATTTGCAACGGATTTGCGATGGATCCTTTTTTGCAACGGATTTGCGATGGATCCATCGCAATTCCATTGCAAATTTGCAACGGATTTGCGATGGATCACTTATTTGCAACGGATTTGCGACGGATCCATCGCAAATCCGTTGCAAATTCGTGATTTTTATTTTATAATGTTTAGGGTTTAGGGTATACGTTTAATAGTACATAATAAAGTTTACGGTTTATAAGATTTATGGTTTATGGTATATGTTTTATTATCATAATAAAGTTTTTATTTTTTTTTACGGATTTACAACATATACATATTTTTATTTTAAAAATTACATTATAGTACAATATTTAACACATTATTCCGAATCGTTTTCAGATTCATTTTCAGACATATTAGAGTGTTCACTATGCTCATCATTGTTTTCTCCGCTATCGTTCTCCTCGAACTCGTCAGATGCGGCTGCATCTTCGCTTGAATCATCCACGATGTCTTCAACTTCTCTGTTTTGTGGATCGATATGTATGATATCTTCTGTTGTTTCGACTGCGATGGAGACTTCTCCAACTCTTTCATTTTGCAGAGCATCATCGATGCCTAACCCAATTATACGGCCTCTTGGGTTCACTTTTATCACCGATAACCATGTCTCACGTCTTTGCTTAATCCGAGGATATGGAATGAAACACACTTGTTCTGCTTGCAATGCTAGGATGAAGGGTTCGAACTTGGAAAAACGTCGGTTTGCATTGACATCGATCGCCCCTATGTTGTTTGTGCGGACCCCTCGACCGACTGTTGGATCGTACCAATCGCATTTAAATAAAATGCATTTCAAACCGATAATTCCAGGATATGTGACTTCTATAATTTCTTGCAATACGCCGTAGTAGTCGTTTTCACCTGGCACATGGATTCCATAATTTGCGGTTGACCTTCGAGAGCCATGCTTATATGTATGAAATGTGTATCCGCGAGTGAAGTACATTGGGGCAGTAGTGATCTTCGCAATTGGTTCTTGAACAACCTCGTGCAACCATAGTGGCAAGGGCTGGTTTGCACATCCATTCATTACCTACATATACATAATTTGAATAACAATTAATTAATTTTAACAAATTATATTAAAAATATTCGTGAAATGATAGATAACTTATATATATATGTATATATATATCTTACGTACATAGTATTTTAACCATCCAGCAAAGTCACGTTCTTTGTACTTCTCATAGTCTTTTTCAAGTAAACCGGGATAGGCTTCTCGGATCTGGATGTCGAAAACGCTGCAATAATTTTTTATAAAACTAATTAAACAACGAGTGAGATATATAAATGTAAGTAATCTAAGTGCAGCTAATTAATTATTACCTCTCAAACGGTTGAACAAAATCACAATTTCGCAATATATAATTGTGAGCTGCACGACAATGTTCATGGTCTTCCCACCAAACTTCTTTCAACTTTCCAGCAAGTCTCCCTATTTGGGCGAAGATATCCGGGACATCAACGTTATACGTAGGTGCAACCCCACCATCGTCATATCTTCTAGGAGCGGTTTTTTTCGTTTTGACGGTTGGGCTAAAGTAGTATGACGTGAAGTGAGATGTTTCCTCGGTCAAACTACCTGCAACGATGGAACCCTCCACTCTTGCAAGATTTTTGGCCTTTCCTTTCAAATGTCCCATGAATCGCTCGAACGGGTACATCCATCGGAATTGCACGGGCCCCCCAAGAGCTGCTTCATGTGGTAGGTGGATTGGGAGATGTTCCATTACGTCAAAAAATGAAGGTGGAAATATTTTTTCTAAATTACACAGCAAAACAGGTATATTATTGAGTAATTGCGCTATGCCATCCTCAGTCAGTGTTCGAGTGCATAGATCCCTGAAAAATGCTCCAATGCCTACCAATAATATATATATCAGTAATTAAATAAGAAAATTATATTATAAATACATATTTAAATACTTGTTTACCCGCAATTGCTTCGTGAACAGCTGTCGGTAAGAGCTCGAGTAATGCAAATGGTAGTAATCGCTGCATGAATACATGGCAATCGTGGCTCTTCATACCGGAAAATTTATTGCCTTGCTCTATGCATCTAATTGTGAATTTGGACACATATCCATCAGGGAACTTTACTTCTGAACCAACCCAGTCAAACAACGCTCGTTTCGCATCCGTAGACAATCGAAAAGTTGGAATCGGCATTTTTCCGTTTTGTGTAATATGCAACTCGCTTCTTACACATATTTCGGCCATGTCCAACCTTGATTTCATTTTGTCTTTAGTCTTTCCCTTGACATTCAAAATCGTATTCATGATGTTATCGAAGAAATTTTTTTCGATGTGCATCACATCAAGATTATGCCGTAATAGAAGATCCTTCCAATATGGCAGTTCCCAAAAAATACTTTGTTTGTGCCAATTGTGAGAAACGTTATATCCGTCAGGCATGTTTGCCTTAGTGTGCCAATTGCCCCCACGTTTACATGTTTCTTGAGCACCGTAATAATCAATCTGCTCTAACAAATCATTCCCTGAAAGATAGACGGGGGGGGGGGGGGGAACACGCACGACCTTGTTCTTCCTAAACAACTTCTTGTTCTTACGATGCGGATGATGCATGGGAAGAAACCGACGATGACAGTCAAACCAACATGGTTTCCTTCCATGCTTCAACTGGAAGGCCTCTGACCGATCAAGGCAATATGGACACGATAACCTTCCATGCGTAGTCCACCCCGATAACATTCCATACGCCGGGAAGTCACTAATGGTCCACAATAGCACAGCACGCATCTTGAAGTTCCTTTGCTGCGAATAATCGAATGTGCGAACACCTGTATACCACAACTGTTTCAACTCATGAATCAAAGGTTGGAGGAATACATCAAGGGATCGCTTCGGATGCTTAGGACCGGGTACTAGAATACTCATGAACAAAAATTCCCGTTGCATGCACATTTCTGGAGGAAGATTGTATGGCGTCAAAATGACAGGCCATAGAGAATATTGTCTCCCGGACATACCAAATGGACTAAATCCATCGGTGCATAAGCCAAGATAGACATTCCTGCTCTCGTTAGCAAAGTCCGAATGTACAGTCTGAAAGTGTTTCCACGCCTTTGCATCTGACGGATGCGTAACCTCCCCATCCTCCGTGGTATGTTGTGCATGCCATCTCATTGCCGCCGATGTCCTTTCTGATTGGTATAACCGTTTCAACCTATCGGTGATTGGCAAGTACCACATACGTTGGTATGCAACGCGGGTCCTTCCAGTAGTTGGTTGATATCTCGGCTTCCCACAAAATCGACATTCTTGCAACTTATCATCATCTTTCCAGAAAATCATGCAATTGTCTATGCATACGTCAATCATTTCTGATGGTAACCCAAGACTCGCAACCAACCTCTGTATTTCATAGTAACTCTCAGCGGAAATATTATCTTGTGGCAAATACTCTTTAATTAGCTCAGCCCATGAATCCATGCAAATCTCATTTAGGTTATGATCACTTTTAATTGTCATCATCCTAGATGCCAATGATAGTTTAGACTGCCCTTCTCTACATCCATCGTAAATGGGCTGCTTCGCAGCGTCTAACATATCATAAAAACGCTTTGCTTCTATGTTGGGTTCTTCCCTAGTATTATCATCAGCAAATGCAGTTGTACTTTCATGAAATGCATCTGTAACCATATCATGAAACCTATTTCCCTGTTGATACCCTTCATCAATATTTCCGAATAAATGATCATGCCCATAATTATAACTAGGTTGATCAACGCCATGACTCGTACTACTACTTCCAGCATCAACACTACAACCTTCCCCATGCGAAAACCAGATATAATAGTTTGGCTTAAATCCTCTATTATATAGATGCCTCTTCACAGTATCAATATCCACATATTGGGTGTTCTTGCACTTTCTACATGGACAGAAAATTTTACCGTCACGAGTCGCACATGGTTGGCTTGTCGCCTGGTACATGAATGCTCGCAACCCGTCCCGATACTCTTTCGTCACTTCACCCGTCCCTGGATCTCTTTGATTGTACATCCATGATCGTAATGCGTATATTTCGTGCCCCGAAGACATTTTTTAAACATTCACCACTCAAAATATATATATCAAAAAAAAATTTTTTTTTTTTTTTTCGAAATTTTTTTCGAATTTTTTTTTTTTGTGTTATGAAAGCTCTCAACGTGATCTGTATTTATAGGATTTCAAAATAAATTGCGACGGATTTGAGACGGATTTGCTACGGAAATTTGCAATGGATTTGCTACGGAAAAGGATTTGCAAGGGATTTGCAACAACTTTGCGATGGAAATTAATTTTTCTTTTAAACGTGTTCCACCTACCTCGCCTAACTCAACCTAACTGGTTCCATCGCAAATCCCTTGCAAAATTCCGTAGCAAATCCGTCGCAAATGTGCAATGGATTTGCTACGGAAAAGGATTTGCAAGGGATTTGCAACAACTTTGCGATGGAAATTAATTTTTCTTTTAAATGTGTTCCACCTATCTCACCTAACTCCACCTAACTGGTTCCATCGCAAATCCCTTGCAAAAATCCGTAGCAAATCCGTCGCAATTTTGCGAGGGACATTTGCCGTCGCAATTTTGCGACGGAGTTGCGACGACCACATAGTCCTCGCTAATCCCTCGCAAATTCGTCGCAATTTTGCAACGCATTTGCGACGCCCTCTTGGCCCTCCCAAATTTGCGAGGGATTTGCGACTCTAGATATTCCCTCGCACGTTCGTCGCAAATTTGTTGCAAAATCGTCGCAATTTGCGACGACTTTGTCCCTCGCAAAATAGCGACGGATTTGCGACGACTAGTTAGTCACTCGCAGATCCGTCGCAAATCCCTCGCAAATCCATCGCAAATTTGCGAGGGATAATATCCATCGCAAATTCCATTGCAAATCGACTGTTTTCTTGTAGTGGAAGGTTGGATCCACGTTGAGCTCGTGGCTGCAGATCGCCAGGTTGATTTCGGGCATGTAGCTTGTCGACCATGCGAAGGTGGAGACATTCTATCTTAGGAACTTTATCAGCTCGCTCTTGATGCTCCCTTTCAAGTCGGCCCCAATCACTACGCAGTGGCTAGGATCGTGCGGATCGATGTTGACTTTCGCGACTAGGTCCCGGCTTGGGAGATCCTAGTTATTTGGCTCAACGGGCTGTTGTGCATTGATTGTTAAACAGGCCGGTGCGGTGTGACGCAGCTTGTATTCGATGGCGAAACAAGCGCGAGAGACCCTCTGGTTACTCCGAAGAGTATATGTCCTGACCTGGTTGGGGAACTTGAGGCATTGGTGATATGTTGAAGTCACCGCCTTCATCGAGTGTAACCAAGGGGTTCCCAGGATGATGTTGTAGATCGGGGTGGTGTCAAAGACCACGAACTTGACGATTTTGGTGACCCGGCCTACGTAGACCGGCAATTTGATGGTGCCAATTCCATTGACGGTGTTTCCGGCGAAGCCTGTTAGGGGAATAGAGAGTGGCTTAACCTCGGCTCCATATAGGTTCATTCTGGCCAGGGTATACTTAAAGATGAGATTGATCGAGCTGCCCGTATCGATGAGGACCCGGTTGACGTCGCAGTCGGCCACGCAAATTTGCACGACGAGAGGGTCATTGTGGGGTTAATTGACCCCGGCTGTGTCGGCCTCTGTGAAGTAGATCCCCTTTTTACTTGTGTCTTGCGCGACGATTTTCGGGCCAAAGTGCCATTTGAGGAAGGCGTCGGTCTTTCTCTCATGCTGCTTGATGGATCGTATCGAGTCATTGCACGAGAGGAGCCCTCCCATAATCATTCCTATCAATGTTCGTGCTGGGGGAGGCGACCTGCCCCCTTCCCGGTCTCGAGAGGGAGATCGCCGGCGACGGCTGTCGTTCTGGGCGCGGTTATCAGGCCTAGTCCGGTTATCCTCGCGACCTCGGTTGTCGCGCTGCTGACGTCGGTCGTTGTCCCGGGCTCGCGGGCGCAACTTCTCGGGTACGCGGATTTCTCCCCTCTGATATTGGCTCAGCAGGACCTCTTGGAGCGCGCGACAATGCGAGGTCGGGTGTCCCTTTCTTTGATGAAAATCGCAGAAGGCCGTCCTATCGTACTGCTCCTCTGCCTGGGGCTCCTTGTCTTTTGGCTCGTCGGGGCGCTGGTCCTTTTGATTGGGGTCGCGCACATATTTTTTCCAGGGCAGTTTCGGCGCGGGATTGTTATAAAAGAGCGGGATCATGCATATGGAGGACGGCCGGCGATTCGTTGACGAGGAATGCGGCGGCCTGCTTTCCTTTGCCGCGTTGGTAGTCATTGTAATGCTGACGAGGTTCCTGATACCCGTCCTGGGGTCGCTCCTTTGGAACCGGAGCCTTGTGCGAGACACTACTCCTTGACTCGGCTGCTTTTTCCTCCTCGAGCTCAACGTAGAGCCCGGCGCGGTGTAAGGCGTCTTCTAGCAAGCGCGGCTTGTTGAGCTACATATCGTCCTTGAAGGCCGAGTCGGCCCGTAGGCCCTTCCTCAAGGTGGGAAGCACTGATTTGTCCGTCACGTTGCTTTGTGATATATCATGGTTTTTACCCATGATATAAGTCCTTTTTATAGAGTTTTTCTAGTGTTTTGACCAAGACTTGAAGAATTGCAAAAGTGCCCAGAAGACTTTGATAATTACAAGAAGACCCCAAGTCGTGATTTAGGTTATAAATAGGATTTTACAGCCACTTTTAGGCTGGACTTTATTAAGCTTTATTTTCTATAATTTGGTTTGAGACAAGTCTGAATCTCCCTTCGTCCGAGATCAGATCTCAAGAACCTCTTGTTATTCTTATTATATTGATGATTTATTCAAGCATATTGATTGTTTCATTCTCTATGTCTGAGTAGATCCACCTTAGGTTTAGGGTTTTCTCATAAAGGATTTCTTTGAATGCTAGGTTAATTATCTGTTTAGGATTCACCATCTGAATTAGTTCTTCACCTTAGGTTGTGTTCAAAGCTAATTCTAGGTTGACGAATCTGGAACTTAGATCTTAGGATAATTGATTAGGCACGACAGTGCGACTAATTACCTGATAGAACCTAGGTGAGCAAATTGATTATTCGCAAAGAGATTTAGTTTAATTGATTTGTGAACATATCAAACCTGATATTAAAGCTGATTTAGACTTTAGGATTCGCAAAGAGATTTTGAATTCCTAAGATTTAGATTTAGATAATTCTCGCAACGACAGTTGGTTAATTATACCTTAGTGATTTGAGTTCAAGAACTGCGCTAAATCTGAATCCTGCTAGTTAGTTTATCTGCATTCATTGATTTCCTGAGAAAAACCCTGGGCATATATTTTCCCAATTGAATTACAACTCCTTTAATTTCTGCATTGCTTTCAATTACATCTGTTTGGCTTAGCTTAATTCTTATCTATATAATCTATTGTGTGATCTCTGTGAGTCTTTGTGGTTCGACCCCTAGCTATATTACAACTACTGCTTTAGTACTGTTAGGGTATTAATTTGAGCATATCAAATTTGGCGCCGTTGCCGGGGACTCAATTCGCCATTAGATTTTAGTTTAGAATTTCGACTAAGTTCGTCGGTATCGATCGATACTTTGTAGTATCGGTCGATACTCGTCGTCTTCTTTTGTTGGTATCGATCGACACCACTTGGTATCGATCGATACTCAACGTATTTTTTTGGGGTTACTTACGTGCCTTGCCTAGTGTTTTGTTTGCAGGTGTATGCATGTTCGTGAAACCAGAAGCAACAAGAGCACTCAGCTAGTTGAACTGTCACTGGAACAGCTAGCACTTGTGGAACGCACAAACAAAAAGACCAAGCAAACATCAGGGATGAACAACCCAGTGGTTTTAAGAGCTGATGAAGCTGGAATTCTGAGAGACCAAGAGGGTCATGTGTGTAATGAGAGAGGGCAACGACTTGATGAAACTGGAAACATCGTTGTCCCTGCTCCTATTATTGAGATTGTCGCGCCAGCTGGGCGCGCCAACGTTGGGAATGCTGGAGGTGATCGAGGCAGGACACTTGCTGAGCACAATAGACCTGATCAGTTCTATGCCAATTGATCTGCGATTTGCATCCCAACTTTTCAGAGGAACGATTCGAGCTGAAGCCTGCGTACTACGCTCTCGTAAGTCAGAGCCCTTTCCATGGCCTACCTCATGAGCATCCCATGGATCACATCGAAAGGTTCGAGGACTTGGTCACTGGCATGAAGTACAATGGAGTGCCCAACGAGTTCCTTTTCTGCAAGCTTTTCCCGTACTCTCTGGGTGGAGATGCTGCGTATTGGTTGAAGCAGTTGGCTCCTGGTTCACTAACTACATGGGAAGAGACGAAGAATGCATTCCTGTGCAATTTCTATGATGATGCGAGATCTGAAGAGCTCAGGAACAAGATCTCTCAATTTTCTCAATGTCCAACAGAGGCACTCAAAGCAGCTTGGATTCGCTTCAAGTCTTATCAGAGAGATTGTCCGCACCATGGATTCACTCAGGTTTAGCTGCTGGGCATTTTCTACAGAGGAGTTGATTGGAGGTACAAGATGGGTATGGATGCTGCGAGTAATGAAAACTTCTTCACCATATATCCAGATGATGCAGTCATGCTGATTGAGAACTTGGCGTCGAGTAATAGCACCAAGAATGCCGATTTCGAGAGGAAGAAGCAACTGGAGGAATTGACGCATCGCAGATTTCTGAAGTTCAAGCCAAGTTGGACTTCCTGATCGGGAAGAATCAGAAAGCGGTCCACTTTGCTGCTGAGAATGAAGTGGAGGATTGTAACTACGTTGGTGGTTCTGGATTTCAGGGTCAGCAATTTGGGTACAACAACAACAGGAACTTCAGCAACAACACTCGCAACTATGGGAACTCTTCATACCAACCAGCATCTCCCAAGTCCACAGACAACACAAAAATGAAATCCATGATGGAACATATTCTTCTGGGACAGCAGAAGTTGCAAGTGGATTTCAATGGGAAGTTCGATTCTCTGTATATCGATCTGAATGGGAAAATTAAAGCCATAAATCTTTCCCATAAGAAGCTGGAAACTCAGGTGGCTCAGACAGCAGCAGCTATAAAGAGGCAGGAAGGTTTTCTTCCGGGGAAAACTGAGAATCCAAGGGCACACATCAATGCCATCATCTCGAGTGCAGGAAATTTCGATGAGGAGCCTGAAATCTCCAGAGCATCGATCGATACCCCCAAGTGTCGATCGATGCCAGTTACAGTTCTGAAACGGGATACTTCAAAAACCCGTGTATCGATCGATACCCCATTGGTATCGGTCGATACTGAGGCGATTTCCGAGGAGGCACATGAGATTTCGACTGAGGTGCCTCAAGTAGTAGCAGCACGATTCAATATCGCCCAATTTTGGGAAGACCAGGAAACCAAGTATCAGGCAGAGAGAGCTAAGGAACGAGCTGAGAAAAGAGCTCGCAAACCCAAGAAGGAGTCAAATCCTATTCCTAAGCACCTCAGAGATCCCATCACTCCAAAGCAGCTGCGTGGCTTTGAGAAGAGGGTACGAAGGATACCTCATTTGTACACTTTTGAAGAAGCTCTAGAGGACTGGCCTCTGCTAAGTCACTTCAAAGACTGCAGAGAAACTGAGGAAGAAATTAAGGCACTGATTTCATAGAATGATGTTTCTGTGTTATATGCTGATTTTTTTTTTACCTTTTTATTGTTTTAATAATTGGATTTGTTAAATTGTTTGCAGATGGAGATACTTAAGATGTACAATGCATAAAATGCTCATTGAGCATGTTAAGAATTAAGAAAAATACAGGAAGAACAAAGACATAAAGAAGTAAAACGTCCACCAGTTCATGGGACAAATCAATAGGAAATGAGTTTCAAAATGATAAAAACTAATGTTTGTACTCAACGAGCTAATTTAGATCAATGTAATATCTTTTAAATTAATCTAACTTAATTTTCACATGTTTATGGTTAATCAATGATAATTATGTTAATGTTTGTTTATGTATATACTCATCTCTTTCAGATAAGTCAAAGTTAGTTTATCCATTTTATTTTTTAGTTATCTATACTATATGTATAACTAAACTTTGGTTTTATTTGTAGGCAAAAATATTCCCATGCGTAGCACGGGGGTAATACTAGTTTTTTTTTTTAATGACGAAATCATAGATTGCATTATCGTAAATGAGAAATTATTATATCCTTGTACAGAAATAATAAATCAGCCAATAGAAACAACACATGTGGCTGTTTGGACACTAATAGTTACACGTATGCAAATCTTAACATAAGATGACTGAAAATAAGAAAAACATACTAAGTCCACATGGATATAATTTCAGTTTCTAAAAACCGAGTATGCTACATAGGTTATCCAAAATTCTTTTTCTTTGTTGGATGTGTATTCCGCACTCCCGGTTTAATCCGGTATGAACCGAGATCAGTAAGGACGGTATCGGGAGACGAAGACCACAGTTGCGAAAAAAATATTCGTAAACAACTATATGGCACTCAAAAGTTACCCTTGCAGCAGTAAACGACCCATGGAGCGAACTCAAAACCCCAAAAGTCGAATTAAAACCTCATCTCGTCGGACTCAAGTATGCGTTTCGTGGACCAAATTCAACCTATCCTGTCATTATAAATTGTGGTCTTAATGAAGCAGAGACGACAATGCTGCTGTGTGAGTTGTGAAAGCCTAGAAAAGCTTTAGGATATTCGCTTGATGACATACCTAGAATCTCTCCAGATCTCTGTATGCACAATATCCTTCTCGAGGACAATGCTAAAAATTTGATCGAGCACCAAAGGAGACTAAATCCGAACTTAATGAACGTTGTTAAGAAATAAATTATGAAGCTTTTAGAAGTCGGAATAATTTTTCCAATCTCCAATCTCGGACATCACTTGGGTTAACCCAGTTCACATTGTCCCTAAGAAAGGAGGAGTCACAGTAGTCAAAAACGATAAAGATGAGATGATTGTTACAAGAACAGTCACCGGACAACGCATGTGTATTGATTACCGAAAGTTGAACGCATATATCATTTTCCCTTACCCTTTATCGACCAAATGCTAGAGAGGTTAGCTAATCACCAATACTATTGTTTCCTTGATGGATATTCCAGATTTTTCCTAATTACTATTCGACCGAAAGATCAAGAGAAAACGACATTCACTTGTTCATACGACACATTTGCTTATTGAAGAATGCATTTTGGCTTGTGTAATGCACCTGCAACTTTTGAGTGGTGCATGATATTGATATTCACTGAATATATCAAAGATTTCATGGAAGTTTTCATGGACCATTTCTCTGTCTATGGATCTTCGTTCCAAACGTGTTTGACAAACCTTGGCAAAGTCTTGCAAAGATGTGAAGACAAACACTTGGCAGCCAAACGTTCTTAGCGACGTTGCTTTTTGATCCTTCTATATCGGCTCTTCCTATCATTGTAAAGCAGAATTCACCAAGTGTTGGATTGTTCACCCACGGGAACGTGAGCTGGGTTTAGACCGTCTTGCGACAGGTTATGGATGTCGAACCCGAATAACAATAATCATAAAATTAACATTATAAATCTAAATTTAATAAAAACTAATATTTTAATCTAAAAAAAAAATCAAAGTTTTGGATGTGTTAGAATTTTGATTTTTTTAACTTGAATCATAATCACCAGTTCAATCAGTTGCCGAATCGCGGATTGATAGTGGATTTTCCCGGTTTTGCTGAATTTTTAAATAGCGGATTTTGGCATAAACTCGAATTGGATTGTTTATCGTATCGTTGGGTTTAGACTACAGGTCCAAGCAAAATTTGAAAAGATTAATTAAAAATATTATCTCGGACTTGCGGACGAGTTAGAATTAGTTTCTCTTTAAAAAAAACAATCAAAAGAAATAAGGGCGATACAGATGAACCTAAAAACCCCAGAAACTGTGGTTTCGAGATTCTTCGATTAGAAAATGGCTTACGCTTCTCGTTTCCTCTCCAGATCCAAGCAGGTACACTCTCTCGCTCGATTCTTCCGATTTATTTAAATCCTATGTCCTCACGATTGTTTTGATTCTCTTTCTTCGGTCTGTTTTGATTCCTTTTTCTTTTTCTCCCTGCGATTTCAATCGGCTATCAACACAGAGATATTATGTTTCTCATATACGTTTCTGATTTCACTGATTAGCTGTAACTTATCTTACTATCATAACGCAGCTACAAGGGAGTCTGGTCATTTTGCAGCAGCAACATGCTATTCCAGTCCCCGCCTTTGCAAAGGAAGCTGCTCGTCCAACATTTAAAGGAGATGGTTTGTGACCAAACTTGATATCTTTCATTTTTGATATTGTTTAAAACATTATGCTTTTATATTTTACATAGTTTATATATGCAATTTCACTTACACGCTTAGTTGAATTCGTTGCTTGTGGTTGCATTACTTTTCTGAAGACATTTGCTTTCTTTTGTTTAGCCGTTCATGCTTTTGATTTTAATATGGTGTCTAGCTGAGAAAATGTCAAAGCCACTTTCTCGTTGTGAAATTTGTAGAGAAGCTTTATTGCTCAATGCTATATAATCTTGAGAAACCCAGGCCATGATCGCTAGGACTGTTTATTCTGTTTATGATGGGTTATGTTCAATGCGTTGGTGAAATCTGTAGTGTGTGTTTGGAGTGAAGTGACAGCATTACTGTTTACTATTATTGACTAAAGTTTTACACTTTTTGACAGAGATGTTGAGCCGTTTCTCTTCATCCAAAGCGGGAAAAGTGGTGGATTGTTTGAAGATAGCCAAGGCATTAGAGGCGCAGAATATCCCTGCTGCACAAGCTGAGGCCCTAACGGTGGCCATCACCGGTGCTTTGGACTCGGTGATGGAGAAGCTCGAAGAAAACATAGCCACTTCCACGGTAAATCTTGACCTCTCTCCTCTAAAACTAGCTAATTCTGACAGAGCTTCCTCTAGTTAGTTTTCCACAAGCTCCTCTTCTTGCAAGATATGTTTAGTTCTTGATGATAGGGATTGCATTTTTTTTCTGGATTGCTTTCATATGTTCAATTTTCTCTTTTTCTGCCATTTTTCTCCATACAAGAGATAACCCAAGAAAAATATATTATCCCTGATAGCTATCTTGGAGCCGTGCATCTGATTAAGTAGCTTTAGGATCTCATCATATTTTGCTGACTTACGGAGCTCCTTCACAATGATCGCATAAGAGTATCGAATAGGATCTCATCATATTTTATATTGTGCTTCATGTTTTAGTTTTACTGGTATAGAATCAAGGACATTGTAATAAGAGCATCGAATTTTTTATTTTTTTCGGCAGGGGCAGCAATCAACTCTTGTTACCCAAGAAGTTCAAAAAATCCGGGACGAGATTGATATTATGAATCATAGTGTTGCTTTGATTCGAGCCGAGCAGAGGTACTTGACCCGCTTTTTAATTTTGTTTTGTCCCAAGCGAAACTAATACTTTTAGTTTGAAACAGGTATGATGTTGATAAGATCTTACACAACCTGGAGCAGAAAGTCATCAAAGGCCCAAGCGACCTTAGAAGTGTAACTTTTTCATCTACTCATTCATTTTACAATCGAGACTTCTAGTAAAATCCAAAATCAGTTGAACTAATATAATATATTTTGGTTATTTCAGGAATTTAATATGCTGAAAGCTGATTTAGAATCAACAAAGTATGTGGCCGTGAAGTTCGCCATAGTTACTCTTGCCTCTATGGCCGCAGCCGGGTTGGGCATGTTATGCCTCATGTAGACACGCATCAAATGTTGAAGTTATTATGGACCATTATTCTATGATTATGAACCTTTCGGAAAGACCCTTTATTTTCAATATGTTTGAAAGGGTTTTCAAGTTTTGTAGTGTTTCTTAATTCCAAGTGTTATGTAAGACAATCTACTTATGTTTTGTTATGTTAAGACTTATATTATGACATGTTTTGTGTCTTATGTTAAGTTTTTGTTGTATTCATGTTTCGTGTTTTTGTGTTATGACTTGAAGTGTTTACGGTTCAAAATCATATTTAAGAAATCAAAAGTATTGTAGATGATGACAAAAGACAGACTCAAACAAATGTTTACTACAAGTCATACGCATAACAAAAGCACAAGTTTCAGGTTTAAAAGCATAGCAAAAGCACAAGTTTTCAGATTCAAAACAGTCTTCACGGTTGGGAAGAACTACGGCCACAGCCAACTGCCAACTTTTTAGCTTCTATGGCTCTGTAGAGGCTGCTTGGGAGGACTGTGTTGTCGCATGTGTCTCTCACATACCTACCAAGGTGAATGTAGTCATCTCCTGTTTTTTGACTTGTGAAAATACCATAACCTTCCTACAAAACATACACATACATTAGCATCAGAAACACAATATTGTTATTACACGAAAACCTCAACTTCAACTTATTCTAGGAAGCTGCATTGGTCCTATGTCTCTGTTTGTCTCTTGATTACGAGGAGCATCATCACCTTGAGCAGCCTGATTCTTGTGTGGTCTACCACGCTTCCTCTGGGGGTGCACCTGAGAGGCTTGGAAGATTTTCTTCAGGCTGAGAAAAAGATCCAGGTCCACAATTAAACCATGAACTCTAACATGTACCTCGAGCAGGCTGAGAAGAAGACCCTCCTGTAACATTACTCTGTTGCCTCCACTCTTCACGATGAACAAGCTGAGAAGAAGATTCATCCCCAACATCACTCCAAGGCATCAAATTTCAACTTTGAACTGGCTGAGAAGAAGACCCACCTCCTGAATCATTACTCCAACCAAGAGCCTCACTTGCAACAACTTTAGTACATGGCCTACCAGGAGGCTTCTTTGCAGGCTTCGGAAGTGCAGCATTTTTGAATTTAAGAATGTTGTGACCTCCTAAACCACAATTGCGGCAGTGCTACACAAACATGAACAAAAAACACCCCCTTCACGTCCCTCCATCTCTGACCTTGAAAGAGTAGAAGTATCTCGAAAAAGGGATGTAGATGAACTAAATTCCAAATTCGACAGGATGTACGAAGATTTGAATGGAAAAGTTGATAACCTCTCTGTTCAGTTCAAAGAAGCCAAGGGTGAATGGACAAAAACGATTTTATCCATGAAAGAGCTGAATGAACTTCTTTTCGAAAACGTGGATGAATTAGAACTACCTGATCGCTTGCAAGCAATAACACTTAGGAGTGGTTTAGTCTACAAATAACCAGAGCTCCCGAAGGATCCCGAAAAAAAGGGAGAAGAAGGAACCACGGCTGAAAAAGAAGAGGAAGTAGTAATTGAGAGAGGCAGAAAGGATAAAAAAGAAGAAATAACTAGAGAGATCCTCGGAGAAGACCCGATACCACCTCCACCAGCTAGTGTCTACAAGCCACAACCACCATATCTGAGAGCCATGAAGGCGCCAATGAAAGAGAAAGAAAGAGCTAAGCTAAAGGAGTTAATCGAACAACTAACAGTTAGATTACATTTCGTCAAAGTTTGTGCTATGATTCATGCTTTGAGAAAATTCATGAAGAGCATTCTAACCAATACTCTAACGCTTGAAGAGGGCGTTATGATGATCACTCATGAATGCAGTTCCATCTTACAAAACTGCGTTCCTCAGAAGAATGAAGACCCCAAGAAGTTTTGTACTCTCCTACACCATAAAGAACATGTCGTTCGAACGTTCTCTGTGTGATTCAGGATCGAGTATAAACTTGATGCCACTTTCGTTTGCAAGACGTTTACGATATCATACTTTCCAGCACACCCAAATTTCATTGATTCGAGCGGATCGATCGGTTCGACGACCGGTTGGTATCCTAATCGATGTATCTACATGATCGGAGAATGCTGCATTCCAACTGATTTCGTAGTACTATAGCTAGATACGGAGCCTAAAGACCCCATTATTCTCGGTCGACCATTTTTATTTACAGCGAAAGCGATAATCAATGTCCTGGAAGGAAAAATTGACTTGCATATGGGCAACCTCGTGATGCATTTCGATATATGAACAAAAATTTCGATAAACCGACTTTTTACGGGAAAATTTTCTGGATTGATGAGTGATGTGTGAGTTTTTCACCCAACTTTTACTACATGCAAGTGCACCGAAAATCGAAATAGTAATGATGGGATCGATCCATAGAGACTCCAAGTTGTACTACAAATTTATGAAAATAAAACAAGCTAAAACAAAATATTATGGTTTTGGTTTTTAGAGATATTGAAAACTAAAATACGTAAGCAAGTAAATAAAACGATGCAAATCCAATAAGAGAAAATACTAGACGCTTTGTTAATCGCAAAAATTAATAAATTAAGAAACCAATTAAATCGAATTATTGGGAATTAATAGAAACCGTTCTAGAACTCAAATCACAGTTGTATAATCATTCCACTTTCGTGGCTCCGGCCACTATGTTTTAACAACCTAATAGAGTCATTTTTTGATGGTTATTACAAGTTGAAAACATGCATTAATTCGTTCAAGACTCAATTGTTCACAATGCAACTCAACTTTCGATGGTTATGACCACTACAAGAAAACACAGTTTTTGCGACCTACGAAAGTGTCCCAAAGTGGTCGGAAATTACTCATTTGCGATCAATTTAGGACCAAAAAAAGTAATCGCAAATTTCTCGTCGCTAACTAAATTGGTCGCAAAACAGACGCTCTTTTACGACGACATGATGACTCTGTAATGTAGTCGTAATTTAGAGACTGATTTGTGACTCCAACTATCAGTCGTAATTTAGAGACTGATTTGCGACTACGAGTAAAAAACAAAAGAAAAAAAAATTCCATAAATTTGATTAAATATCCGAAAATTACAAAAAAATACCAAAACATAAAATTCAATATCTAAAAATTACCAAAAATACCAAAACATAAAATTCAATATCCATAAATATCAAAATTTCTCAAACTAGATAAACCAACTTCGTACGGTTCCTTCTCTGCTCCATCAGAATCCTTTTAAGGACTTTTCTTGTTGCTGCCGCTCAAACCATGTGTCTGCATCTGCCCACACTGAAAAAATAACAAAACCAAGAAGATCCATTTAATAGGCAATGAAAAATAAGCAAACATAAAAAGAAACTCTGCTTTACCAAGAACATAATAATCATATATACAGAAAGTCAAACGATCAAACATATCGATTTGTTGTGAATTTCACATAGCAAGTAAACCATCATAGACTTCAAACGTTTTGAATCATCAAAACTTTTGACATTACGATGAAAGAAACAACCTTGATGTTTTCCCAAGTTTCAGAGATAGTCAAGAGAGTCCATTTCTCTAAAATATCAAGGACCGGAAAGAAAAGGATAAGAAATCCTAAGCTCAGTTACTATGCAAATACTGGAAGTCTCTTGTAATGGAATAAGTCCCTCTTGTCATATGAGAAAGAAACAATCACTGGACAAATGGAAAGATAAACTGTGTTGGTAAAAGCCAATGAGATCACATGAAGATAACAAACCTTTTGCTCCGCTAGTTTTCCCTTGCCATTTTTATGTTGTAGGAATTGCAATTAGAAACAATAAAATTTGACACTCGTAAGGTGATTTCAGAACGGTAGTCCAGTTATAGCGAGATGTTCTTTGAATTACCTGCAAGTTTGTGATATGCCGTGGAGAATACTACCGCCAGAAGAAGAAGCTAAGTCATGCTGAGCTGGCTGAGGAAACTAAATGAGCTGGAGTTTTCTTAATTCTTTAGTCTTACAATTTACATCGTTGAATAATTGTAAATCAGGTTCTTAAGTATAAAAGGGCCTGAGATAGATACAGAGGGACTATTCAGAAATTTGGTTAAGTCTGGGCTTGTTCTCAGTTTGTTGAGATCAAGAGGAATCGCTTGCAAGCGTATGCGCTTGGGTTTGTTCTCCTTTTACATTCAATAAAGATCTATTTTCTGGAGTGGAGATAATAGATCAAGGTTGTTTGCAAAGTTGCTAATTATTTATGACTGTAAACAATTAAAAAACGTTTGTCGAAACATTCGCAAACAATTTGCAAGGGATCAACAATTTGCAAACAACCTTGATGTTTGAACTTGCAAAGTTGCAAACAACTTGCAGTCCGTCAAAAAATTCAAACGTTTGCGAATTGCAAGTTGTTTGCAACGTTTTGTCAGTTGCCAGTTGTTTGCAACCTTGCAACGTTTGTCAAAAAATGTTTGAATTTTGTCAGTTGCAAACAATTTGCAGTCAGTCGAAACATTCATAATTTGCAAAGTTGCTAATTATTTATGACTGTGTGGAGATGCAACCTTTTTCCTGTTTCCTGGAGTGGTTTATTGGACAAAAAAGGGATATGTCTGCAACTGCTTATTTGCAAGGGATCAACAAGCTCTTATGGTGTGGAATTAGCATCCGTGAAGGTTTAACTGAGATACATAAGTTTTTGGAATTATGTGCAGAGGGTTTCGATGCAGAGTTCGTTAAGAAATGTGAGTGTGGATTTCTCATGGTTTAAGAAACTTCACGAGTTGAGTTTACAGAAAACAGCAGAGACATTCATTGAACCAACGAAGGAAATGAGTGATTCTTGTGAGAAGATAATGAATGATGTATTGGGGACAATGGTTTACGTGGCCGTGCGAAACAGATGGCTGAGAGCAGATTATAAGTTTATGGAGTGGAGACTATGGATATTCAAACAAAAGTGGTGTTTTGGAGTAAAAGTTGTGGTCGATGGGTTAGTGAATACATGGCAAACACTGGTTTGCTTATTTGTCGTGGGAAGAACAAGCATGGAGGCGTGTCAGATTTTTGGGAATCATAAGCTGCTGGTTGTCTATAAGCATCTAGAGACACATACCTTGTCTGGTGTTGGATCACAAACAGGTTCATGTGCCGAGGTTTATTCGCTAGAGTTTAACAAGATCTTATGGGCTAGAAGCAACTCAAGAAAAGGAACAACAAAGGTACATCAATATCTGGAATTAGGTAGATTCATTTGTGATGTTCAGAGTGTTAAAAGGGTTAAAGCTACATCAGAGAGTATGTTTAGATGGATGAATCATGAAGCTTCAGCAATGCCACTCCAAATTGCACATTGTCTATCATTTCACCTTGAGGACAAGGTGAGTCTTTTTGGGGTGAGTAATAGTATGTGGAGAGTGATGTTTAGTGATATAAGAAAGACACATAATAGGGATGATAAGTCTGAGCTTTTTTTGACCAATCAAGTGTGGGAGCCGGGTGGAGTATCATTTAAACAAGTTCACTAGGATTTGCTAGAGAAGGTTTACAAACATGATAAAGTGTGGAGGTTTGCTAGAGAAGGTTTTCATCAGATGAGTTTCCACTTGGTTATAAGAGTGACATTGCAAGAGTGGTGTCACGGTTTTGGAGAATGTGGGAACGAGAGCATGACAGTTTTGAAATTGCAGAAACTTTCCATCATTGGAACCAAATTGAATGAGAATAGTCTTGAGATCAAATTCAAGGGAATTAATCTACATGACGGAGAAGTTATCTCATCTACAAGAGTTCCTTACACTCCAACACAATTGTTTGAGATTCACATCGGAAGCATAAGAAGAGCTGCTGTAATTATCATCTCTGGAGTGAATTATGAGTACAAGTACCTCAAGACAGCTTGTGTGACATTGGGTAAGGGTTTAAACAGAGCTTCGTGTGAGTTTCTCTCTATGAATTTAAACATTAAGATTATCGCAGAGATATTAGAGCTGGTTTTGGGAAGCTCAATGATGTCATACACACCAACAAGGGCTATCATGAATCTTTCTAGGTCATGTGATAGAAGGTCTTATGATGATAAGTGTTTGGAGGATAGATTCTGCAAGAAGGATAAAAACTTCGAATTTGTGTTCGAGGAAGGCATAATTGAAAGGTAACAAATGAGCACCATTATAGTTCTAATAGAAGAACGTGAGCATCACAAGAGAGATGTCAAAAGAATCAGAGGTAGCAGGTTCACCATTCTTCATTTTGGGAAACCGTTGACTGTAGCTCTCATCTATGAAGTGTTTCATTCGTCAAGGCCGCCGGAGTTATGTGTCCCAGGATGGTTGCCATCGTTTCATCCACCTTGAGGACAAGGTGGTTCTTCACGGGGGAGTATTAATATGACCCGTAATTGGGGTTATTGGGCTGCGTTGGGCTCGTCATTAAAGTCCATTATCCTTTGTTTCTTTGTAGTATTTAGCTTGAGGTTGTCTCTGTAAACGAAAAAACAATTAATCAAACATTTCATCTCTTCTTCTTCTTCTTCCTCGATCTCTTTCCTTCAGATAAGTCACAGGCTTATCACATTCTCCCATTTCTCTTTGTCTTTAGATAAGTCACAGGCTTATCTGAACTTGATGCTGGAGAAATTCGGCTCAAGCGTCACAGATCTGTGACAAAATCAGCTCCGTTCTGAGGTACGAGAGAAGGTCGAGCTGGTGGGCGACCAGAATCCGATACAGGAAATGGCGACTACGATCAGACAAATAGGGAAAACGTTTAAGCCGGAGAGATCTGAGGAACTCATGAGGTCGGCTGAATAAGATCAATCGAGAAACCCAGATTTTCTTCTTGAGAATATCATCGAGCAGGTAGTGTGCGACTCAACGCAGAAGGTAACGCAAACAGAAGAGTCCCAAATGCTTGGGGAAAAAGTCGAACACCTGGTGTGCGATTTCTATGAGAAGGTTTCTGCTGATGCCATATATTCTTGTACTTTCCAGCACTAAAGCATCTCGGAGTTAGAACGA